>CAWUFW010007821.1:600000-960956 GCA_963921515.1 Calotriton arnoldi
GGGTCCCCCCTGTGTGCGACTCGCGCGCCTACGCGTACAGGGGGGTCCGACGCGGACCCCCAAAGTCAGGCTCCGACAGCTTTTTCGAGCCGGACAGCGCGAGTCGGTCGGACTGCTCGCGGCGTGCATCGTACTTACCCGGCCGGGAAACGTCTCCATACCGCGGTGCGAGTCGTGTCCATGCGAGTTGGTCGGAGCGTGTTGAAGCCGCGTTCGAGTCGGTCGGAGATTTCGCGGGTGCCTGCATCGTACTCGCTCGGCCGGACCCGCGTACGATTCGGTCGGGAAACAGGACTCCGAATCGGATCCGGTAAATCCGAATCCGATTCGGAGCACTACCGGCCGAGATCGGAATCGGCCCCTTGGTTGCTGGTACGAGGGACTTACTTAGCCCCCAAGAGTGGTTTTACTACACCACGCCGTTGTTCTTCTTGATGGATTAATGATTCATACACACAAGATCCATACTTAAGGTGCGTGGGGCTTCCTGACGATATCTACGAATGGGGCCAGAACATGCCCTTGCTTAAGTGGGGTGTAATCACAACTGTAACTGGGCCTGTTCCGTCTTTCTTTTTCGTTTATCCCCAGTAAAGACTTCTGGAATACACTAAATTTTGGACACAGTATACCCTGATGCCTTTTACTGTGTAATTATCACTGGAGCTCTAGAACCCATTCCGGGTCGGAAATACAACCGGAATTAAGGTTGGTTTCCCTGCAGTATTTGTTCACAATTATCACTATTCACCAGTCCTGGTTGATTCAAAATTCTAATACTACTGTATTTTTCTTCCTTTTTACCTTTTCTCCATGTAGGGTCAATACTAAGAGATTATAGGTACTTTTTAATTAGAAATATGCATTTTCTTGATCTCAGGCAACATTGAGGGGGTGCCGTGCTTCTTAACCCGTTAAGTGCGCCCGTCGGCCAACGGCCATCGCGAGCACTACCTCCCTGGTGCTGCGCACGACCATTGGCCAACGCAGCCCCGCCCACCCTTTAGAACGCCCGCACCGCGGCGGAATGTTCGCCGCGGTAAACGGGTTAAAATCACCTTAGAAAGGTCACTAGTAACTGTTCGGAGATTGGATGTCACAAAATAGGTCACCAGAAATAGGCTTATCTTCCATTGCGGACGATTTTGTTTGGAATAGCAATCATTTTAAACTGCACAAGTCTGTCTTCTGGCAGCAATGGTGATATGTTTTAAAAAACAGCATGGGTTTCCACAGGCTTGAGGATTAGACTTGAGCCGCTCTTTACGATAGACATACTGTCACAAAAGGTAACTGACACCAGATGTTAGTAACGGATATCTTTTACTTCCAACTTCTATACACTTGTTTGTTTCTTAGCCCTGAAGAAGTCACCGTGCACAACCTTTAAGCTTTAAGCGCGACGAAACACGTGTTGGCTAGGGATTTCAAGATTAAACTGAAGTGACGGTTTCAACGGAGGAACAGGATCACTGACAGAATATCGACAACAGAAATGTCGACCTACAAAAATATTGTGACAAAAATATCGTTGTCAAAATATCGATGTCCTATCTACATAATGGTAAGTACAAAAATATTGAAAAAAAATATTGTTGTTAAAAATATCGTTAAAAATATCGTTTTTTTTAAATGTTTAAAAAATAATGTAAAATAAATTAAATAATACATATAATTAAAAAAAAACATAGTTAGAATTATTTAAAAATGTTTAAAATTATAAGCAATAAATATAATGTAAAATAAATTAAACATACATATATATAACATATAATATATATATTTACTTAATAATATTAATAAATAATTATTTTAATAAATTATAAAATGTTAGAAATAAATTAAAAATTATAAATACATATATATATATATACACCTGTAAATTAAAAATAAAAATAAAATATATATATAATAAATTAAAATATAAAAATATATTTTTTTTTTAAACTACATTTTACACTACATTAACTGCAACAGTAGGTAAAATGTTGGATAGCGGAGGGGATAAAATTACTATTCCCACTCCAGGGAGTGCGACAGTAGGGAAAGTGTTGGCTAGCGGAGGGGAATAATTTACTATTCCCACTCCAACGAGTTCAACAGTAGGGAAAGTGTTGGATAGCGGAGGTGAATAATTTACTATTCCCACTCCAGGGAGTGCAACAGTAGGGAAAGTGTTGGATAGCGGAGGGGAATAATTTACTATTCCCACTCCAGGAAGTACAACAGTAGGGAAAGTGTTGGATAGCGGAGAGGAATAATTTACTATTCCCACTCCCAGGAGTGCAACAGTAGTGAAAGTGTTGGATAGCGTAGGGGTAAAAATTACTATTCCCACTCCAAGGATAGCAACAGTAGGGAAAGTGTTGGATAGCGTAGGGGAAAAAATTACTATTCCCACTCCAGCGAGTGCAACAGTAGGAAAAGTGTTGGATAGCGGAGGGGATAAAATTACTATTCCCACTCCAGCGAGTGCAACAGTAGGGAAAGTGTTGGATAGCGAAGGAGTAAAAATTACTATTCCCACTCCAGGGATTGCAACAGTAGGGAAAGTGTTGGATAGCGGAGAGGAATAATTTACTATTCCCACTCCAACGAGTACAACAGTAGGGAAAGTGTTGGATAGCGGAGGGAAATAATTTACTATTCCCACTCCAGGGAGTGCAACAGTAGGGAAAGTGTTGGATAGTGGAGGGGAATAATTTACTATTCCCACTCCAAGGAGTGCAAAAGTAGGGAAAGTGTTGGATAGCATAGGGGTAAAAATTACTATTCCCACTCCAGGGATAGCAACAGTAGGGAAAGTGTTGGATAGCGTAGGGGTAAAAATTACTATTCCCACTCCAGGGAGTGCAACAGTAGGGAAAGTGTTGGATAGCAGAGGGGAATAATTTACTATTCCCACTCCAGGAAGTACAACAGTAGGGAAAGTGTTGGATAGCGGAGAGGAATAATTTACTATTCCCACTCCCAGGAGTGCAACAGTAGTGAAAGTGTTGGATAGCGTAGGGGTAAAAATTACTATTCCCACTCCAGGGATAGCAACAGTAGGGAAAGTGTTGGATAGCGTAGGGGAAAAAATTACTATTCCCACTCCAGCGAGTGAAACAGTAGGGAAAGTGTTGGATAGCGGAGGGGATAAAATTACTATTCCCACTACAGCGAGTGCAACAGTAGGGAAAGTGTTGGATAGCGAAGGAGTAAAAATTACTATTCCCACTCCAGGGATTGCAACAGTAGGGAAAGTGTTGGATAGCGGAGAGGAATAATTTACTATTCCCACTCCAACGAGTACAACAGTAGGGAAAGTGTTGGATAGCGGAGGGAAATAATTTACTATTCCCACTCCAGGGAGTGCAACAGTAGGGAAAGTGTTGGATAGTGGAGGGGAATAATTTACTATTCCCACTCCAGCAAGTACAACAGTAGGGAAAGTGTTGGATAGCGGAGAGGAATAATTTACTATTCCCACTCCAGGGAGTGCAAAAGTAGGGAAAGTGTTGGATAGCATAGGGGTAAAAATTACTATTCCCACTCCAGGGATAGCAACAGTAGGGAAAGTGTTGGATAGCGTAGGGGTAAAAATTACTATTCCCACTCCAGGGAGTGCAACAGTAGGGAAAGTGTTGGATAGCGTAGGGGCAAAAATTACTATTCCCACTCCAGGGAGTGCAACAGTAGGGAAAGCTTTGGATAGCGTAGGGGTAAAAATTACTATTCCCACTCCAGTGAGTGCAACAGTAGGGAAAGTGTTGGATAGCGGAGGGGATAAAATTACTATTACCACTCCAGTGAGTGCAACAGTAGGGAAAGTGTTGGATAGCGTAGGGGTAAAAATTACTATTCCCACTCCAGGGAGTGCAACAGTAGGAAAAGTGTTGGATAGCGGAGGGGTAAAAATTACTATTGCCACTCCTGCAAATTAATTAACATTAATTAACAAACAATTAATTAATTAAAAATAATTTACCTCCCACCATATTCCCCTATAAATGACACCACAAATGTCGTAAAACATGATACAATTAACATAATTAATTAACAATTAATTACTCAATTAATAACAATTAACAAACAAAATAAAAACAATTTTTAATAAATTAATTCACACAATTAACACTATTAAACAACATTAAATAAATACTATATATAAAAAATATTTAAAAAATGTATTAAAATTAAATTACTTCCCACCCTACACCCCTATCAACCTACAACCCACTCCTAAAAAAATGACACAATTAACACAATTAACAATTATTTAATAAATATAATAACCAATTAATAACTAATTAATAATAAATTATTTACCACGATTAACATTATAAAATATTAAATACATAAATATTAATTAATAAAAGATATTAATTAATTAATTATAATGAAATTACTTCCCACCCTACTCCCCTATAAACCCACAACCCGCCCCTAAAAGAATGACACAATTAACATAATTAACAATTAATTAATAATTATTAACAACCAATTAATAAATAATTAACAATAAATTAATTTCCACATTTAACAATATAAAATATTAAATACATAAATATTAATTAATAAAAAATATCAATTAATTTATTATAATTAAATTACTTCCCACCCTACTCCCCTATAAACCCACAACCCGCTCCTAAACAAATGACACAATTAACATAATTAACAATTAATTATTAATAATTCAAAACCAATTAATAAATAATTAACAATAAATTAATTTTCACATTTAACAATATAAGATATTAAATACATAAATATTTATTAATAAAAATAAAAAAAATGAATTATAATTAAATTACTTCCCACCCTATTCCCCTATAAACCCACAACCCGCTACGAAACTAAAATGCAAAATGTAATTTAAAAAAAATTAATAACTTCTAAAAATTATTAATAAACGTACTATAATTAAATTACTTCCCACCCTATTCCACTACAAATCAACAACCCGCTACGGAACTAAAACGCAAAATATACTTAAAAAAATATAATAACTTCTAAAAATTTAACACATATATTAAAAAATAAATGCAATACTTACATAAAAAAATAGAACACATACATTTAAAATACACACTAAGGGGCTCATTACGATGGCGGGCGGAAGCACAACCGCCGTGCTGGCGGATGCAAAAACCACCAGTTACCGCCGGCACGCAGCAGTCCACACGCCCGCCCAATTACGATGCGAAAAGTAGGCCAAACACCGCCGGCAAGCCAGCAACACCGTCCGCCATCAAAGTGCGCCCGCACACGTAGCGGCGCAGCCCAACTGACACACACCGTCCGACGAAACACGTCCCGCCCGGCGTATAAATTACGATGCCGCAAACAAACGGCTCCCACGGCCAAGAGATACCGTACGACAAACCGAAACGGTAACACGGACGCCGAGCACGGACAACGAAGAAGCGGCTCCCCGAGCATGAATCCAGCACTGCAGGCCCTCCCCATGCTCCTGCTGATGCACCACCAAGGACGCAACGTACCGCGGAGACGCAGGTAGGCACACACACAACAAGTGCACGCAAACAGCGCACACAGTGCAAGGGCGGAAAAGCGGACAACCCCCACCAGCGCGTGTACACTACACATCCACCATTGCATCCACATATGACACACAGGCCAAATCGTAACATCGCGTAACACATGTGTACACACCACCTGGGACTAGGAACCAACCACCCCGTCACGGCCCCAAAGCGGCGATGACGCCGCCACACATGCGCACAACGCAGAGGCCAACCGCAGCGCCATGCATGCGTCGCACACAGACACAGGGACACAACCAAGCAGCACACACATCAGCCCCACCCCGAACGCACATGACACGTGACAGGCCTGCCACAGACATGTCCCCAACGCCCAATTCACGGACAACACCCAACGCCACACAACCGACGCACACATGTCAGTGAAGTCACGCAACAGCAGGACACACCCCAGTGTAACAAACATGGCGTAGCACACAGCGGCGGCAACACCAACTAGGAGAAGCAGGGCCCCTTCGGGAAGAGGAACGCCAGTACCACACTGAAACACCCATACCACCCTGCACATATGAACAAGACATATAAAACGGAACACCAAAGAGCCCGGGGACCGACAACAGGTGGCCCAAGAATAACATTCACACACAAGGCCCAACGCAGAGCGGAAAGGCAGCCTGCCGCCCACACAAGGGAGAGCAGACAGCACTGAATGACCTTCCATTCCAACTCCGAAACCACAGCCCTACGACAGAAGCCGGTGAATACAGCCATTGTCCAAGAATAGACCAACACAGGCATGCCGAGGAGACCGACCACAGGGCAGATAGCGCATATCACAGAAGCACACAACGGACGGGGAAGAAAGAAGAAAACACTCCCCCATGTCGGCCACATGCAAGTTAATTGGAAGGAGTCACACATCACTGACCTTGAACTGTCTGAGAAGCATGTGGGATGAGGGCCCGTGTCCTCCAAACAAGCCAACAGAACACAAGTCCTGTCTCCCTACGACTACACAGAGCTCACAGCAACCTCGGAGCGTGCACATTGCAGACTGCACACACAGCCGGAGCACGCCACCACAACGCACCGCTGCGAAATGGCAACAGCAACACACCTACCCAACTACGCCGAACAGCTCAAGCTGTACAAAACCAACCTGTTACATATATTGGGATGCGATCTCCTGTCCCTGCTGAACGTAAGTTACCGACTGACTTACCGCATCACATTGTTCAGCTGCGTCATGCCCGTCTTCTACTGTCGGAGGTGTCCCTACCAGCATCCCGTGGAGATATGCCTCTCCAACCCGGCATGTCTGAAGGCGGACCTGCTACCACTACTCCTCCCTCTGGACGCACACGACAGGGCCTGCTCTGCCTATGGGGGCATGGCGTATGTGGCCAACATCGCACCCGCACTGAAATGGGACCACTGTGCCTCCACACGACGGATCATCGAGAACAGCTACATCGAATGTCACCCAGCATGCCCCATCATGGTCCTCCAAGGGACAACTTACGAACAACACCTTGACAGCCACCATCCGCTACATTGGCTGGCAAACATGTACACCACCAATGACATGGAAGCCCTGCTGGACGGCATCGCATACCTGACAACCTGTAAATTCGTCGGACCACAACGCAGGTTCCCCGATTGACCTATGATGTCCAACCCCGCACCCATGCTTAGCTTCCGCACGGACTGGCCAGTCACCACCACAACAGCCATACCAAACGACCGGCAACTGTAACCACACCATCAACGACATCGCCATGACATCGGATATGACCGGGACATGCACACTGTTCCCCATCACATCCAGGAACACCGCATGCATCGTGGGAGGCAGTGGCATGGGCTCTGTGTATCGCACCCACATGGACGGAACTGCACGAACAACCAGGACACGACATGGATCCAGCGCCCATGGACACACACACCGCTCAGTGGACATGAATAGGTCGCCTGGAGTCTGTGGGTGCTGCACCCCTCCCACCCCCGCCCCGGGAATCCCATACCAGGACCTTTGCATGGACGACAAGTGCATACAACAACAACACGACACCAGTGACTGTGACATGTCCAGTAACCACCACAGTGCAACAACAAGTGGCACGCCGCTGCATGCACGCAAGCACATGCCCTGATGTCATCTCACATGCACGCGTGCATGAGGAACAACCGCAGCAAACCTGTCACATGGAACTGAGATGGACTGTGCCCATGATGCCAAGCGGTCTGGTAGGCTACATGTATACCGTCTGTGTCAAAGTCCGCAGCTCCGCAGCTATACGTAAATGTACATTAGCACAGCCTTGGCCAAGCAGATGTCACTCTGAAGCCCACATCCCACATGCAACAGCCAATCACATGTAACCCCACACCCTATCCCATTTGCAATCATGCTCAGTATATCCTCAACATGTATTCCGCTGCCAGTAGTGTCCACTATACTGCACCACAGAGGACAGAAGACTCAATATAATGTTTGAAACCAAAACTGTCTCCGCTGACTCATTTCACAAGTACGAATGAGAGAGGATGAGAGTATGTGAAGTACACGGCAGTCGTGACATGACCATGTAGTCCACTGGTATTGGATGTCAACGCAAATGAGTAGCACAACTGTGGAAGACACACATGTGTCGTGTGAAGTCGTATGGACGCAGTGCTCAGGTGGGTGGGTGTGACGGGTAGATGCGCACATGCCAAGTTGGAGCACGCCGTGTTGGGAGGGCTCATGAACAGTACACCACCGCTTCCCTGGGCATTGTGAGAGGACACCTGTCGGGGGGAGTGAACACGTGTGTGCACAGCAGCCGGGCACACGTACAAAGCGGTACCAGGCGCACCTCAGCCCACCCTCTGTGGACAAGCTGGATCCTGTTGTGCGCCCGCCATGCCCCTTGACAAGGCACACACAGCCCCAGTCGACCAGGTGTAACCCCAACATAGTCAATCCGCACAGGCGATACAGGGCACGGGATGGCAGTGGAGCATGGTGTGTGAGAGGTCTCCTCGCGCTCCTCCTGGTCATATCACGCAGGCAATAGAACCTCAACGTCTAGCATGGCACAAGTCAAATGGAAGTGTAGGGGGACGCACCACAGCACGAGCAGCACTGACGTCACGGGAGGTGGCTCGCACCATCCCATCCATTGCCCATTATACCAACCACGCCACATGCCATTGCGACTAAGTGCAAGCGCGTGCGCCACCACCCCGAGCCCTCCCCAGAGAGGCCAAAGAGTGAATGTGTGGGCCATCAGTCACAGACGGACGCGGCCTGGCCGCAAGGGCAGCCACAGCCACTGGGTGTCGCAGGTGGCGGATCCGGAAGGCGAAGACTGTGATGCATAGTCCATGCAGGCCGGGTCTCCATTTGGGGCACCACGCAGGTGGACGGCGTCCCGCAACACATCATACCCTGAGACAGCCCACTCGTGCAACTGGACCCACACATACACTCCTTGCCCTCTCTGGTGCGAGCTTGGGGCTGCCTGTGCAAGCGCTAGCCTCGCAGGTGCACATGCATATTGGGGGAGCGAGGGGAGGACATGAGGGCTGGGGCGAAGATGACTGTATCACTGTCAGTGAGTACAAGGGATGACCCAGATGTGGAAAGGAAGAGACGTGTCCCGTGTGTACTGCAACTAGTCGCCAATCCAACTACCCCCATGTCCGGAATGTAAGCCCGCACCTAGGCCCGCCCATCCGCCACATCGAACATACCACCAGCACGACAACCTTCCCATTCGAAACACTGACTGGGGGTGGCGACCAGTGAACAATCATGTGTAGCCTACCCACGCGTACATGTGGGCCCTCCATGATCCATGTCACCTGCGGCAAAGTCATGACATGCGCAATGAGGGAAGTGAGGAGAGCTGTCCGCCCCACGCACAGAAGGTGCATCAGCTCCACAGACCCAGCAGCGAGTCCAGCAGGGGTCACATGTGCAGGGGCAGCTGTGCCTGGTGTGAAGGCACATGCATATAGACAGCACATCGACCAATGTGTAGTCTGCCCA
Organism: Calotriton arnoldi; assembly: GCA_963921515.1. NCBI lineage: Eukaryota > Metazoa > Chordata > Amphibia > Caudata > Salamandridae > Calotriton > Calotriton arnoldi. Next base: position 609,529 of record CAWUFW010007821.1, read on the forward strand.
CATCTACAGTCCATCATCATGCGGACATAGGAATTGAACACAGGGCAACACATCTTAGTGGGTGCACCCACCGTGACCAACAATGCGCAATCATCGACGTACCCGCCCTGTGCATGGCCCCCACCCAACGGAGGCACATCCAGTGCCACCATCCCACACACACAAGCCTTCCACGGAACATGCTGTGTCCAATGCTCAGTACAGAGTCAGCGCCCATCTGGTGGATCCTGAACAGGAGACACATGCACACACATGCCAGCTCCCACTATGTACGTCTGCCACCTGGCACGTGCAATGTAACCTCTCACCTGTGACGTGTGACTGCAAGCACACAGCCGTCTTGGCATGGGGCTGTCAATGTGGACACCTGTCAATGTTTCGGGAGGTGTGATCCGTACAGTGCTGTACATAGGGTGCAGTGCTGACACCTACTACTGTCTCATATCCCCTCGTGCCACAGGTCCCACTTGTTTTGGCCGCTCAGCCTGTGCCCACATCGTCGTCGTCGTGTGCCATACTCATCCAGCCTCGGAAGCAGTTCCATGCTCAGCAGACATTCATGTTGCCGTGGCGTTGCCGCTTGACGAATATGCAGTCAGTCCCCATCAGCACGCCCCGCAAGTCATTGGGGCCTAGATCCCCATGTGCATGCACATGGCAGTGGTCTGTATCACTAGCCATTGCCATTGTTGGGAGACCTGTGTAAGTGTATTGTGGCCGTGCCGTCCCAGCTTGACAGCTGGGCTGTGGCTCATGTGCTTGCTCAGTCATGTCAGTGATGTGTATGCGAAATTGCTATGTGTCGTGTTGCTTTGACATGTGTCCACTGCCATTTTCCCTAGGCGGAGACCGAACATTGACCGCCCATACCAATTGCTGGCGGACATGGACGATACAGAGGTCATTAGGAAGTTTCGGCTGGACAGGCCAACCCTGCATCGACTGTGTGCCATGTTAGAACCCCATCTCCGTCCCCGCAGGGTGTATCCGACAGCTGTCACCCCCACGGCTAAGGTGATGGCCGCCATGCATTTCTTCGCCACTGGGTCATTCCAGCACACAGTGGGCAGTGGAGGAGGGATGTCCCAGCCCATGTTCAGCAAGGTGCTGAGGGATGTACTGGCAGCCATGATGCTGTACCGAAACAGGTACATCCGCTTCCCCAGGACTCGTGAATTGGCGGCAGTGAAGGGTGCATTCTATGCCCTTGGCAGAATCCCACACGTCGTTGGAGCCATTGACTGCACACATGTTGGCCTTGTTCCACCACAGGCCACTGAGCACCTGTACCGCAACAGGAAGCACACGCACTCCCTGAATGTGCAAGTGGTGTGCCTTGCGGACATGGTGATCACCCACGTGTGTGCAAAGTTCCCAGGCTCGGCCCATGACGCACACATAATGCGCAACAGCATCTTGCCACGACTGATGTCCAATCTGCAACAGGATCGTGGCTGTATTGTCGGTGAGTATGTGGAGTGGTGTAGCGTGCTGGTTGTGCGATGCTGTCCCCTGTCCAGTTGGAATAGCAACGGTTCTCTGTGTCCCTCACACCCAGGTGACTCTGCGTACCCGAATGGGGCATGGCTGCTCAGTCCATTGAGGAATCCTCGCACCCCAGCAGACGATCGCTACAATGAGGCACATGGGAGGACCAGACGTGTGGTCGAGCGTACCTTTGGCCTCCTCAAGTCCAGGTACAGGTGCCTGGACCGCACCGGGGGTGCGCTGGCGTACTCCCCACAGAAGGTGTGCCAGATAGTGGTGGCGTGCTGCATGCTGCACAATCTGGCCATTCGGAAGCAGATCCCCCTCATCGTGGATGACGGAGATCAACCAGGGCCCCAGCCCGCAGACCAGGACAGCTCGAGTGAGGAGGACAGCGGAGAGGAGGAAGCTGGGAATGTGCGGCAGCAGCTCATCGCCCACTACTTCACTTGACGGTGAGTGTCCATGTACGACGGCTGATGTGGCTGTATCTGTGCAGGTGTGTGTGTGCTGTGTCAGGGTGGCCGTTTGTTCACTGCGTGCTGTGTGTCAACGCTCCATGGCCAGGGTAGTATGCCACTGTTGGTGGCTGTGGCATTGTGCCCTATTGCTCTGTGCGATGTGTGTACATTGCTTGTAGTTGTTGACATGTACTGTGTGATGGGTGTGTGACACACTCATTGAATGTGCTCCTGTTCTGTCTCCCACCCCTAGGTCCCTACAGGCCCTCCGGTTCCATTGCCATGCCACGCATCAGGTGCCTTTCCGCCCAAGGTGGCCGTTGTATTCCGTACAAATAAAACACAGGGCACAAACAGCAGTTTGTGTAAGAGGTGCATTTATTTCAAACTGTGACATGTGATTGTGTGTAAGGTGATGACAAAAGTGGTGCGTGCAGTGACAATGAGCTGTCGGTCATGGCTGCGTGATGCTCAGGGTGTACCCACTGGTTCTATGTCCATAGTCCAACACACACATGCCATCCAGATGGCTGTGTGGAGTGGGATCGTAGTCCAAGTCAATGCAGTGGCTGGTCAAGGAAGGCTGGCTGGCTGCCTCACTTGCGTCTGGAGCGTGCGAAGTCCTCCCGGGAGATCTGTTTCCTCTTCGGACGGCCCCTTCCACGTTTGCGAGGGGGTGCCTGCTTGCGACATGCTGGTGGTTGAGGTGTGCTCACTGGCTGTGGACGCAGGGGAACTGGACACTGCTGCTCGACCCTGCGCCCCGGCAGGTGGTGGCGGAGGGGAGCTGCTGTCCCTGGCTGTGACCTCACCGCCACCACCAGCTGGCCCATGAGGTCCACGAGTTGGCCCATACGGGCGTCCATGGACCTCAGCACCCCCAGCACCTCACGCGTGTCCGTAGCTGACCTGGCCCATTGTCCTTGGGCCTCTTCATAGGCCCCAAGGACTCTGGCCATTTGAGGCAGGGCATGGCTCCCAGGGGAGGCTGGCGTTTCCCTGACCCTGCTCCTCCTACCAGTCCTGCTGCCACCGGCCTGCCCACTAGCCACATTGCTCACCACGGTCCTCGCTGTGGCTCCCAGGGTGGATCCAGTCGGCCGGGCCACCACCTGCGCTGGGGCTGGTGCCAGCGAAGACGTGGTGGTGGTGGCGGCGGTGGTGGTCGGTGCGGCGATGGTGGCGGTTGCGGCAGTGGTAGTGGCCGCAATGACCGTGGGTGTGGCCTCAATGACCGTGGGTGTGGCCGCAATGACCGTGGGTGTGGCCGCAACGACAGTGGCAGCAGGGGGCTGGGAATGTTCAGCAGCCCTGGATGATGGGTTGGTGGGTAGGAGGAGTCCTGGGGAGCGGCTGGGCCCTGCCACACCAGATGGGCCTGCTTGGTGGTCCGTGTCCGAAGAGGAGGACAGATCCTCCACATCCGTGTGTCCTCGTTGGGGGCTTGTAGGCTGGCTGTGCTGGCTGCTGGCTCCATCCCCAGCATCCAGCAGTTCGTCACCTGTGGAGAGAATGAGATTTGTTATTGTGTTGCACCTTGCGAAGTATGTATTTGTCGTCTGACATTAACAGTTCGTGCAATCTCGTACATGGGTTTCCCGGAGGCGTGTGTGTGGCTGTACCATTTGTAGTTGTGTGTGCTTGGCAATGGGACTGTGTGCTGTGCACATGTGGCATGGGACGGATTGGCCATGCCGATGGGTGTGTTGCTGTGCCCCTACTTATTGTGACTCTGGTGTATGCGGGCTCCTGGCCCATCCTGGGTCTGGTTTGTACTTTGCTTTTGGGGTTCAAATGGAACGCTTAGGAACGCATATGGCAACATGGGGGCCATGCCCCAGATTCGCATTTGGGAGGGAATATGCTTTTGGGGTTCAAATGGAACGCTTAGGAACGCATATGGCAACATGGGGGCCATGCCCCAGATTCGCATTTGGGATGGAATATGCTTTTGGGGTTCAAATGGAACGCTTAGGAACGCATATGGCAACATGGGGGCCATGCCCCAGATTCGCATTTGGGAGGGAATATGCTTTTGGGGTTCAAATGGAACGCTTAGGAACGCATATGGCAACATGGGGGCCATGCCCCAGATTCGCATTTGGGAGGGAATATGCTTTTGGGGTTCAAATGGAACGCTTAGGAACGCATATGGCAACATGGGGGCCATGCCCCAGATTCGCATTTGGGAGGGAATATGCTTTTGGGGTTCAAATGGAACGCTTAGGAACGCATATGGCAACATGGGGGCCATGCCCCAGATTCACATTTGGGATGGAATATGCTTTTGGGGTTCAAATGGAACGCTTAGGAACGCATATGGCAACATGGGGGCCATGCCCCAGATTCGCATTTGGGAGGGAATATGCTTTTGGGGTACATGCTGTGAGCCATGGGTGCCGAACGTGACATGTGTTGTGGCAGCATGACAGTGCATGGTCTGAGGTGTGTGCATGCCTGACATGGCCTGCATATTTGCTGTCTGTTGTGATTACTGGACATGGCATTGGACGCATCGTTATGAGTGAGTGTTGGTTGTGTGCCAGCCAACGTATTGCAGTTGTCCCATCTCCTTGGTGTGCGTGCTGCCCTGTGCCATGTGCATCACTGCAGTGCTCGTGGGGGGTGTGGCCCATGTTGTGTGTTGTTGCTCACAGTGTGGCGTGCGCTTCATTGACTTCTGGCACATGGTTGGTCATGGGCATGTATCTTAGCGTGACTGCTGTATGTGTGGCAGCTGTGCGGATGACATGCCTTTCATGAGACTGGGGCTGACGGATGGGATGGATGGTATGTTGTATGTGCATGGTGTGTCTGTGTGTTTGATGGGTTCAGTGGTGTTCGTGTGCATTTATGTTGTTCCGCTCTGTTGCGTCTAGTGTTGTTTGTCTTACATAGGCGTAGTTGTGGGGTGTGTGGTTGACAGGCAGTAGGGGCTACATGGACAGGACTTCAATGGTGTTTCGGTTGTGTGTGATGAGTTGCACAGTGGCTGCCGTGTGGTACTATATTCAGTGTGGCTTGTGCATGCAGACGTGGCTCCTTGGGTGTTGCTGTGTCTGTGATGGGTCATGTGAGGTGTGAGTCTGTGGTTCATGTCCGTGTGCACATTGTTCACTTGTTCGTGACGGTGGGCGGTGCTGCGTGTTCGTCTGCTACGTGACATGTCCCATGTGTTGGTCGTGTTACGGTCCTCATGCCTCCAGTAATCCAGCCCTGTCCAGTTTCCCACCTGCAGGTTGTTCGGGCGTGCACTGTACTGGATGCCACATGGTTCTAAGCGGGGGTGCTCCATGTTGCAGGTCTGTGGGGGTGGGGGGTGTTGTGGGTCGTGGTGGTGGCTGGACACCCACTGACACCGATTGTTGTGGATCGTGATGTCTACCTTTCGGCTGTCGGTGTGCACTGCGGTGGCTGACACGTGGCTGTGGGGGGTGGGGGATGCTCCTCCTTGCTGTGCTGTGGGACTAGGGGCCTGGTGTGTGTTGTACTTGGGCTGTCCACCCTCCCACCCACTGCACTTTGTGTTCCTGCCACTTACCTGTTACTTGTCGGTTAGTGCAGCTATGGCGGACACATGGGTGTGGTGGGTGCTCGTTGTGGCGCTTCTGGCATACTTGGGGACCTGTTGGTGGTTACGTGGCTGGCTGAGTGTACACATGTCCCCACGCATCTTACAGTTGTTCTGTTTGGGCTGTGTGTGGTGGTGTCTGTTGCATGTGTGTGTGATGTGTTGTGTATTGTGTGCTGGACATGGGGGTGTTTGTCCCTGGGAGCTGTGGCATGGTGGTAGTGCATGTGAGTACATAGCGGTGTGCTGGTATACATTAGTTTGTACTTACCAGCCTCCACTCCCCTGCTAATCCGGCGAGGATCTCCGGATGTATGATGACTCGCACCTTCTCCTCCCACGCTTTGAAGGTCTTGAAGAGCGCGGGATTCCCTCCGCCAGTGACGGCTGCCAGCTCTCTGTTCTTGGTCTCCTTCTTCTTGACCAGGCTCTTGACGTCATTCCAACGTTTGTTAATTTCTACTCTGTTCCTGGGCAGGGTCCCGACTGCATTGACCTGGTCTACGATCCGGTTCCACATTCTGTTTCTGGTGGCTAGTGGTGTGTGCTGGACCATGTTCCCATAGATTTGTGGGTGCACCTTGATGATCTCGTCGACCATGACCGTCAGCTCAATGGGCGTGAACTTGGGCATTCTTTGTGGTGCCATGGTGTTTGTGGTGCTGGTGCGGTGTGTGTTGTGTAATGTGCAGGGGGTGGTGTGGTGGTGGTGGTGGTGGTGGTGGTGGTGATGTGTGCGTTTCTGTGGTGTGCTGCTGTCCTTGCTGTGTCACTGTGTCCTCTCCTCTCTCTCTGGTTTGCAATGTTGCAAGGGGTTGTGGTCTGTGGGAGTGCTGCTTTTGTACTTACCTATGTGGGTGTGTCCTCATGGTCTGTTGTTTTCAGGTGTGTTGTGTCTGGGGTTCTGGCCTTTGTAGTTTTTGTTTGTCCAGGGGGTGTTTTCGGGATGTGTACTGTGCTTGTGTATTTGTGCGTGCCTTGCTGTGTGGACTTGTTGGCCATGTTGTGTGCGATTGGTTTTGTCAGCGGATGGTTTCTGTGCAGGGACGTGGGCGCCATGGCTTCTGCCGTGTCGATTCTCATCGGCGTTGTTTGCGCTGGCGGGCGGTATATTTGTAGTTTTCCCGCGCTCATGGCGGTGCGATCGTAATCTCACGTGCGGTGTGTCGGCCGTGAGGGCGGGCGGTTTTGTGTTGTCGGGCGTGTTTCCGTCCGTGGCGGGCGGTTTGACTCCGACTCGGACGATGGCGGGCGGTATTTTGTGTGATTTTTCCGCCGATGGCGGTTTCCGGTTTGTGTCATCGTAATGGCGTGGTCGGTGTTCAGACGGTGTGTGCGGGCGGATTTTTGCCGCTTCCATGCCTGGCGGATTTTTTTACGCCGGGTATCGTAATGGGCCCCTAAAATACATAACACCAACTAAAACAACGATATTTTTAACAACAATATTTTTGCAAACGATATTAATGACTTCGAAATTTTTCAAAACGATATTACTTACCTTCAACTCGATATTCTTGACAACGATATTCTAACAGTCGATATTTTTGTATTACGATATTTTGCACTCGATATTAGTGCAAGTCGACATTTCCAACTCGATATTATGTCTGTTTACCGGAGGAACAAGAGTGTTTTTTGTTACTGTTAATGATGTATAATATACACTGTTGGCGTGTGCAAGGGATTGTTGTTTTAGTTTATCAGTGGTTATCCACACATTGGGGAGGAGGGTGGCTCTCCACACCCTTATGCACCGCAATCCTAATTACACACTAGTATACACCCACTGCGTATTTCCCAGGAGCACCATTACCCTGCATAATCCACCGACCGAAAAGTTCCATTCTGTTGGGTTATGTTCGGCTATTTTTTATTTTTGGTTTTCACATTGTTTCTTCATGATACTGATTAGCATAGGGTTTATTTTTCAGTCATGGAGTAGTAGTGGAAACTTTCAGTATTGTTTTTTTCGTTGCTCTGCTTTTTAAAAAAAAACTTTGTGATGTTTAAACCAAGCACAAATTCTGGGGTACAAATGTTTACTGCATGGTTTGGTGGCGGTTTTTGTGTTCCATTAACAAATTACATGTTATATATGGTTTAACTTTAGATATATGTGTCACGTTTATAAGATTACCGTTGGTCACTGATAGGTCTTTCTTTATATTATAGTTACCTCTGATGAAGGGCGTCTTGCCTAAAAACGCATTGGGTATATCAGTACGGTTACCTAAGATGAAAAGTGAAATCTGACATGTTGAGGATAAAAGCCGGGATGGGTGTTTTATTTGCATTTGAAGATTGGAATCTTGATGCCTCTGTATATACTTTGGAATATTTTGAGAAAGCGGAATACAAAATTGGTTATTATGGATCACCTGGATTAATTTGGACTCAAGGTTATTTGAAAGATGTTAGTGCGACTTGGGTCTGTTGCGCGACAGCGCACCTGTTAGTTATGTAAAATAAAGCAAACACAAGGAGATGATGGACGGAGCCCTGAAACTTTTCAGATACTCACCCCCAGTCACAGATCTGGGTTGAATCCATCATCGTTCTTTAGCTCACTCCGCCACCCCAGTCTTGACCCTGTGCCTCATGGGAACAGTACAGCCCGAACTGCCAAGCCATGTCTTCCCTGGACCGGAAACAAGCATCCTGGGACCGGTTTCGGGCTAACAGCCCTCATCAGCCAGGCTAACTTGAATCCAGTGGCAAAGTGAGCAAGGGACCCACGTCTGGGCATACCCTGCCAACTTAGGGTGAACAAAGCAAACACAAGGAGATGATGGACGGAGCGCTGAAACTTTTCAGACACTCACCCCGAGTCACAGATCTGGGTTGAATCCATCATCGTTCTTTAGCTCACTCCGCCACCCCAGTTCAGACATAGCTATATGCAAATCAGTATTGACCCTGTGCCTCATGGGAACAGTCCAGCCCGAACTGCCAAGCCATGTCTTCCCTGGACCGGAAACAAGCATCCTGGGACCGGTTTTGGGTAAACAGCCCTCATCAGCCAGGCTAGCTTGAATCCAGTGGCAAAGTGAGCAAGGGACCCATGTCTGGGCATACCTTGCCAACTTAGGGCGAACAAAGTAAACACAAGGAGATGATGGACGGAGCGCTGAAACTTTTCAGACACTCACCCCCAGTCACAGATCTGGGTTGAATCCATCATCGTTATTTAGCTCACTTCGCCACCCCAGTTCAGACATAGCTATATGCAAATCAGTCTTGAGCCTGTGCCTCATGGTAACAGTCCAGCCCGATCTTCCAAGCCATGTCTTCCCTGGACCGGAAACAAGCATCCTGGGACCGGTTTTAGGATAACAGCCCTCATCAGCCAGGCTAGCTTGAATCCAGTGGCAAAGTGAGCAAGGGACCCACGTCTGGGCATACCCTGCCAACTTAGGGCAGACAAAGCAAACACAAGGAGATGATGGACAGAGCGCTGAAACTTTTCAGACACTCACCCCCAGTCACAAATCTGGGTTGAACCCATCATCATTCTTTAGCTCACTTCGCCACCCCAGTTCAGACACAGCTATATGCAAATTAGTCTTGACCCTGTGCCTCATGGGAACAGTCCAGCCCGAACTGCCAAGCCATGTCTTCCCTGGACTGGAAACAAGCATCCTGGGACCGGTTTCGGGCTAACAGCCCTCATCAGCCAGGCTAGCTTGATTCCAGTGGCAAAGTGAGCAAGGGACCCACGTCTGGGCATACCCTGCCAACTTAGGGCGAACAAAGCAAACACAAGGAGATGATGGACGGAGCGCTGAAACTTTTCAGACACTCACCCCCAGTCACAGATCTGGGTTGAATCCATCATCATTCTTTAGCTCACTCCGCCACCCCAGTTCAGACATAGCTATATGCAAATCAGTCTTGACCCTGTGCCTCATGGGAACAGTACAGCCCGAACTGCCAAGCCATGTCTTGCCTGGACCGGAAACAAGCATCCTGGGGCCGGTTTCGGGCTAACAGCCCTCATCAGCCAGGCTAGCTTGAATCCAGTGGCAAAGTGAGCAAGGGACCCACGTCTGGGCATACCCTGCCAACTTAGGGCGAACAAAGCAAACACAAGAAGATGATGGACGGAGCGCTGAAACTTTTCAGACACTCACCCCCAGTCACAGATCTGGGTTGAATCCATCATCGTTCTTTAGCTCACTCCGCCACCCCAGTTCAGACAAAGCTATATGCAAATCAGTCTTGACCCTGTGCCTCATGGGAAATGTCCAGCCCGAACTGCCAAGCCATGTCTTCCCTGGACCGGAAACAAGCATCCTGGGACCGGTTTCGGGCTAACAGCCCTCATCAGCCAGGCTAACTTGAATCCAGTGGCAAAGTGAGCAAGGGACCCACGTCTGGGCATACCCTGCCAACTTAGGGTGAACAAAGCAAACACAAGGAGATGATGGACGGAGCGCTGAAACTTTTCAGACACTCACCCCCAGTCACAGATCTGGGTTGAATCCATCATCGTTCTTTAGCTCACTCCGCCACCCCAGTTCAGACTTAGCTATATGCAAATCAGTCTTGACTCTGTGCCTCATGGGAACAGTCCAGCCCGAACTGCGAAGCCATGTCTTCCCTGGACCGGAAACAAGCATCCTGGGACCGGTTTCGGGCTAACAGCCCTCATCAGCCAGGCTAGCTTGAATCCAGTGGCAAAGTGAGCAAGGGACCCACGTCTGGGCATACCCTGCCAACTTAGGGTGAACAAAGCAAACACAAGGAGATGATGGACGGAGCGCTGAAACTTTTCAGACACTCACCCCGAGTCACAGATCTGGGTTGAATCCATCATCGTTCTTTAGCTCACTCCGCCACCCCAGTTCAGACATAGCTATATGCAAATCAGTATTGACCCTGTGCCTCATGGGAACAGTCCAGCCCGAACTGCCAAGCCATGTCTTCCCTGGACCGGAAACAAGCATCCTGGGACCGGTTTTGGGTAAACAGCCCTCATCAGCCAGGCTAGCTTGAATCCAGTGCAAAGTGAGCAAGGGACCCATGTCTGGGCATACCCTGCCAACTTAGGGCGAACAAAGTAAACACAAGGAGATGATGGACGGAGCGCTGAAACTTTTCAGACACTCACCCCCAGTCACAGATCTGGGTTGAATCCATCATCGTTATTTAGCTCACTTCGCCACCCCAGTTCAGACATAGCTATATGCAAATCAGTCTTGAGCTCTGTGCCTCATGGTAACAGTCCAGCCCGATCTTCCAAGCCATGTCTTCCCTGGACCGGAAACAAGCATCCTGGGACCGGTTTTAGGATAACAGCCCTCATCAGCCAGGCTAGCTTGAATCCAGTGGCAAAGTGAGCAAGGGACCCACGTCTGGGCATACCCTGCCAACTTAGGGCAGACAAAGCAAACACAAGGAGATGATGGACAGAGCGCTGAAACTTTTCAGACACTCACCCCCAGTCACAAATCTGGGTTGAACCCATCATCATTCTTTAGCTCACTTCGCCACCCCAGTTCAGACACAGCTATATGCAAATTAGTCTTGACCCTGTGCCTCATGGGAACAGTCCAGCCCGAACTGCCAAGCCATGTCTTCCCTGGACTGGAAACAAGCATCCTGGGACCGGTTTCGGGCTAACAGCCCTCATCAGCCAGGCTAGCTTGAATCCAGTGGCAAAGTGAGCAAGGGACCCACGTCTGGGCATACCCTGCCAACTTAGGGCGAACAAAGCAAACACAAGGAGATGATGGACGGAGCGCTGAAACTTTTCAGACACTCACCCCCAGTCACAGATCTGGGTTGAATCCATCATCATTCTTTAGCTCACTTTGCCACCCCAGTTCAGACACAGCTATATGCAAATCAGTCTTGACCCTGTGCTTCATGGGAACAGTCCAGCTCCGAACTGCCAAGCCATGTCTTCCCTGGACCGGAAACAAGCATCCTGGGACCGGTCTCGGGCTAACAGCCCTCATCAGCCAGGCTAGCTTGACTCCAGTGGCAAAGTGAGCAAAGGACCCACGTCTGGGCATACCCTGCCAACTTAGGGCGAACAAAGCAAACACAAGGAGATGATGGACGGAGCGCTGAAACTTTTCAGACACTCACCCCCAGTCACAGATCTGGGTTGAATCCATCATCATTCTTTAGCTCACTCCGCCACCCCAGTTCAGACATAGCTATATGCAAATCAGTCTTGACCCTGTGCCTCATGGGAACAGTCTAGCCCGAACTGCCAAGCCATGTCTTCCCTGGACCGGAAACAAGCATCCTGGCACAGGGTCAAGACTGATTTGCATATAGCTGTGTCTGAACTGGGGTGGCGAAGTGAGCTAAAGAATGATGATGGATTCAACCCAGATCTGTGATTGGGGGTGAGTGTCTGAAAAGTTTCAGCGCTCCGTCCATCATCTCCTTGTGTTTGCTTTGTTCGCCCTAAGTTGGCAGGGTATGCCTAGACGTGGGTCCCTTGCTCACTTTGCCACTGGATTCAAGCTAGCCTGGCTGATGAGGGCTGTTAGCCCGATACCGGTCCCAGGATGCTTATTTCCGGTCTAGGGAAGACATGGCTTGGCAGTTCGGGCTGGACTGTTCCCATGAGGCACAGGGTCAAGACTGATTTGCATATAGCTGTGTCTGAACTGGGGTGGCGAAGTGAGCTAAAGAATGATGATGGATTCAACCCAGATCTGTGACGGTGGGTGAGTGTCTGAAAAGTTTCAGCGCTCCGTCCATCATCTCCTTGTGTTTGCTTTGTTCGCCCTAAGTTGGCAGGGTATGCCCAGACGTGGGTCCCTTGCTCACTTTGCCACTGGATTCAAGCTAGCCTGGCTGATGAGGGCTGTTAGCCCAAAACCGGTCCCAGGATGCTTGTTTCCGGTCCAGGGAAGACATGGCTTGGCAGTTCGGGCTGGAATGTTCCCATGAGGCACAGGGTCAAGACTAATTTGCATATAGCTGTGTCTGAACTGGGGTGGCGAAGTGAGCTAAAGAATGATGATGGATTTAACCCAGATCTGTGACTGGGGGTGAGTGTCTGAAAAGTTTCAGCGATCCGTCCATCATCTCCTTTTGTTTGCTTTGTTCGCCCTAAGTTGGCAGGGTATGCCCAGACGTGAGTCCCTGCTCACTTTGCCACTGGATTCAAGCTAGCCTGACTGATGAGGGCTGTTAGCCGAAACCGGTCCCAGGATGCTTGTTTCCGGTCCAGGGAAGACATGGCTTGGCAGTTCGGGCTGGACTATTCCCATGAGGCACAGGGTCAAGACTGATTTGCATATAGCTGTGTCTGAACTGGGGTGGCGAAGTGAGCTAAAGAATGATGATGGATTCAACCCAGATCTGTGACTGGGGGTGAGTGTCTGAAAAGTTTCATCGCTCCGTCCATCATCTCCTTGTGTTTGCTTTGTTCGCCCTAAGTTGGCAGGGTATGTCCAGACGTGGGTCCCTTGCTCACTTTGCCACTGGATTCAAGCTAGCCTGGCTGATGAGGGCTGTTAGCCCGAAACCGGTCCCAGGATGCTTGTTTCCGGTAAGGGGAAGACATTGCTTGGTAGTTCGGGCTGGACTGGTCCCATGAGGCACAGAGTCAAGACTGATTTGCATATAACTGTGTCTGAACTGGGGTGGCGAAGTGAGCTAAAGAATGATGATGGATTGAACCCAGATCTGTGACTGGGGGTGAGTGTCTGAAAAGTTTCAGCGCTCCGTCCATCATCTCCTTGTGTTTGCTTTGTTCGCCCTAAGTTGGCAGGGTATGCCCAGACGTGGGTGCCTTGTTCACTTTGCCACTGGATTCAAGCTAGCCTGGCTGATGAGGGCTGTTAGCCCGAAACCGGTCCCAGGATGCTTGTTTCTGGTCCAGGGAAGACATGGCTTGGCAGTTCAGGCTGGACTGTTCCCATGAGGCACAGGGTCAAGACTGATTTGCATATAGCTGTGTCTTAACTGGGGTGGCGAAGTGAGCTAAAGAATGATGATGGATTCAACCCAGATCTGTGACTGGGGGTGAATGTCTGAAAAGTTTCAGCGCTCCGTCCATCATCTCCTTGTGTTTGCTTAGTTATGTAAAATAAACCTTCTGCCAGGCCCAAACCTTTCTTTTTAGGTCTCGCCTGAGCCAGCGCGCATGTGCTACTCTGCGAGGCTTTTAGTAAGGGCTTTAAACTTTGGAACACACACTCGTGCGTGTGCTTTTCTTTTTGTCACCCGCTATTGGCCTTTGCATGCGCCTTTCTAAGAAAGACAGCATACAATTGACCAAAGGCGGGTGCATGTCCCGCCTTCTCTTTCTTGTGGCCTAAGGTGCTCGGGAGCGAGCAGCAGCACAGCTGTGTGCCATCTGTTTTTAATTAGCAGCATCGGCGCACAGTGTGCCAGATGGAGGGCTGGCTGCATTCCAGTTTCAGGTTACTTGTCCTTAACAGCTTTGTCGTTTACAACAGGCAGTCGCTTTTATAAATTTAGTGGCAGGCTGCTCCTAATCAGCAATAATGGTGGGCGCATTTGTTTGTTTGGTGGCGTTAAACATAGAAGAGATCCGTCAGTCGAAGGGCTTCGGTCGAAATGTCAGAACGGGAACTGGACGCACGTTTGAGTTCCCTGAGCTGTCACTCGGGATCAGGAGGGGACCTTGCATGTGTTCATGTGCAGAGCGATTTCCAACTGAGCCTCCCTGAGCCAGCTGCCACTAGAAATATATTGAAAGTAGGCTGCCTTGCTGTTGTTTTCGAGTAATTGACGTAAATACAAATTGCCTTTTTTAAAGGATACCTAACCAGTATTCAGTATTTTAAAACATAATAATTGACCGCAAATAAGCACCAGTCAGTCCTTTAAGTCTGCTGTGCCTTCTCTTCACTCACAGATTATGTACCTTGCCTGGTTAGGCACTTCCAGGCTGAACAGAATAGTTCAGTTTTAATATGGCGCTTAATTCTGGATTTCTTCCTGTTCTGGATAGGTTTACGTTTTGACAATTATTAGAACTCGGACACGAAGACGTGGTGAATTGCCAAAGATCAAACAATGTATTGCTCAAGCATGTGAGCTGGGATTAGAACAGGTCTCTGGCTCCTAGATCGGCGGTCGTCCATTTGAGCTACTAGACCAGGTCTCATCCTTATATGCATGCCTTCCCCTGCTCGCCAAGACCCTTATCTAAAGACCATTTCGCCTTCAATGCTCAGACCATTTGCTGCGTCTAACATTTGGTTAATACAATAAAAGACAGCAGCCCCCAGGAACCTCACCAAAGTGCTTGAAAATGACAAAAACTGCCAGAGACCCTAATGAGTAAGGAAAAAAACACTTACACCACATCCCCCACGATCACATCGGACAACTCGATTGGCTGCCAGAGTGGGCTTGAAGGGACACACTCACATGGCTGTATGTGACCAACACTCCAGATGCCTTTCAGATAAATCCTGACACTCACCTCCATCTGTGTGTTTTTAAAAGGGACTATTGGCTGCTCAAAATGAAAAGTGTGAGCTAACATTTGTGGGACCGGAACACTGGACAGTAGGTCTATGACCTTTCTGCACACTCTTCGTTCTTTTGCTTGTGTAGCAACATTTTCCATCCACACTTAGAGTTTATTATACAAGTTAGTGCTGCGCAATCTATTTTTTAATTTTACATATGCTGTCAACAGGTCATGAAATATTTCTTAATGTTGCCCTGAGCCGCCACGATATTTAGATTTTTTTCCACATACTTGCAAGTTTGATTTATTCAGTTGGTGTATTTTAGTTTCATAATCGACTACTGGTTAACAACCACCGAGTGTCTGGCTGCTTTTTTGTGGCGTATTTCGACGTAGCTGTTTTTGGGTTCTGTACAGTCCCCAGTGCATTTTGAGGTAAATCTGGTTACTGCGACTGCCTGCGAGGTGATTCCTTTGTCAGACATTTTCCTCAGAATGGGCCTTGCCGCTGGCTGTGTGTGCTTTCCGTGCTGTTTGACGTTCTGGCTGCTCCCGGAAGCGGTCATGGTTTAGTTCGGGATAGTAATTTTCGACCCGTCCCTTGATGTGAGGCAAATGACAGCCGAGGGCTTCTCGACCCCTGAGACAGATGGGCCTGCTTCCTTTCTGCAGGGAGCACCACTTATTGTTGCACAGGATAACGCACTAAGAGGATTCACTTCCTGGAGCCTTCCCGGCATCAATAATACCATTCCTTCGGAATAATTAACTGTTAGGTTCCTTGTCGCCGAAAGGCTAGCACAGGGTGTTTCCCTGTATGTGTTCTTTAGCGCGACCGTACCGTCTCACCTTAAGTATTATTATGTCCAATTAGGAATGGTGGAGGCAGAATGCCAGATTTGTGTTTGAGATGTGCGCCACACTTCATTTACATCCCAGTACCAAACAAGCATTGGCATAGCCAATAGGTCTCGCCTTTGGGACCTTATAAGTGTTTAGTTATCCAGCACAATATCCTTGGTGCAACAACATCAACTGTTGCATGGCTAAACACTTATAAGGTCCCAAAGGCGAGACCTATTGGCTATGCCAATGCTTGTTAATATATATGTCACCCCTAAGGTCGGCCCTAGATAGCCCCAAGGGCAGAGTGCAGTGCATTTAAAATGTTGGACTAGTACTTTTAAGTTTTACATATCCTGGTAGTGAAAAACTCTTACATTTGTTTTTCACTACTGCAAGGCCTATCTCTCCCACAGGATACATTGGAGTTGCCTTATTACATTTTATGAGTGTAATTTTCAAAAGGGAAGAGATAGCAGGTTCATGTTTGATGTCTCTCAAATTCAAATTTAAAATCCTAACTTATGGTGAAGTCAGATTTTAAATTGTAATTATGAAAATGCCCCTTTTAGAAAGTAGATTTTTTTTTTGCCTGAGCTGTTTGGTGCCTGCAGCCTGTCTCTGGGTCAGACGACCGGGTGTGGGTGACTGTTGGGTTTGTGTATTCCTCTTAGACAGTCACACACAATGGGAGCTTAGTTGTGACTGGATGGGCCATCATTGGAGGGAGGAGCTGGGCCCAGCCTTTCTTACACCTAAATAGGCTGTGCCCTGTCTCCACACAAAGTGCGGCATAACCCCATGTAGTGAGTCTAGAGCCAGGGAGGCAGGGCATCTGTTCACTTCAAAGGCATGACTCTAGAAGCTTCTCCCCACTTCAAAGGCACAACTGTGTATAAAAGAAGGACCTCAGACACCACCACCTCAGTACACTTCTGGACCGGTGGATACACTTCCAGGAAGAAGGACTGCTGTGCTACTACAAGGACTGCCACTCTGAGGACGTCTGCTCTGAAGCAACTGCTGCCCTGCTGTGCTGACCTGCTGCCCTCTTGTCTGGGGAAGAAGAACTGGCCCTGCAACTAATCTTGAACCCAGAACCCGAGAGTGACTCAAAAGGCTAGTCTGCTGGCCTCCTGATCTGAGCCTCAGGGACCTAAAAGGCTCCCCAACAGCTTATGGACCCGTCTTCAGCGAGTTGATGACCCCCAAGTGGTGCCTCTCAGGTCCTGGACCCTTGGTGTGGCTCTTGAGCTCTTGAAATCATGCTTTTGGGCTATTTGCAACCGCAAATGGGCCTGTTCGCACCGGAATCATGCCCCTCGCATCGAAAATAAGTGAGAGACGCCGTTAGCCCGTCTCTTCGTACAGCAGCATGGACAGCCCGGGGAGGACCGCCAACGTGAAGCACCAGCCTGCCTGTCCGTCTGCTCTTCATGCCACGCTGACCACTGCCCACTACGCTTGCCTTGCTCCTGAAGACCCTCTCTAATGCAAATTGGACTCTTGGCACAAAACTTGAGAAGGTAAAACTTCAGCAGGACTAATCTGGAACTGTATCCAAACCACACTCCATCGCAGTCGGCCTAAGCTTTTGACTTTGACCTGACCCAGCATGACCAGATAGCCGTGATTGGGGTTTTATGCTTTTAGCCACTATATTGCAGTTTATTCTTTAAGAATTCAGAACTCCGGTTCTACTGATTAGATTTTTGTCGTTTTGGTCTTGTTTTTTTTATTAAATGTTGCTCTATTTTTCTAACCTGGTGGGGGATATTTTTGTGTGGTGTTTTAACTGTTTTAATGATTGAAGTGGTGCACAAATACTTTTCACATTGCCTCTAAGTTAAGCCTGACTGCTCTGTGCCAAACTATCAGAGAGTAGAGCACAGGTTAATTTGGGGTTTGCTTGTGCCTTACCCTGACTAGGATTGTGGTTGCTGCTTGACCAGGGCTCCCACTCCAGTCAACCAGTAACCCAATTTCTAACAGAAAGCACATATGTGATGATATGTGATGATGTGTGCATGCTGGCTCATGTGATAGTGGGGTCTTGGTGTGTGTGTTGGTGTCAGATGGTTTATGTGATGGTGAGTTGGTATATTGTTACAGTAACTATCTGCTTTGAACAAGAAGATGAATATATGGAAAAAATCAGAACGCTGCAGAAAAGCATCAGCAGAAAGCAGTCCTGAAGGGATTTTTATATCATCTTCAAGAGAACACAGCAGTAGTACTCGGCCTGATTCTTAGCTTCAAAAATGCATTTTGAAGTGACCTACAACAATTAAATAAGATGTGATATTTAATAAAGTCTACAGTTAAATTGATTCATGTAGTAATCAACAAGTGTTAGTTGTTTCTCAGTGGCACACGAGGTCAATTCTGCATTTTACTGGTGAAGGGTGACATGCAGTAGTACAATAGTGTGACAGGAGAGGCAGTACTTAATTTGTGAAACAATAAGTGCCAGGGCCCTGGTCAGGAGGCCACTGCACCTTGCACCACCCATTGCCCCTGTTGGTGGTGATAATGACAGAACAAACACACCTACTAACCATAAACTCCCTACAAGTGTGACACTTAACTATTCGATGCCCCCAAAGCTATAAGAATAGCTCTGATGGCAGATAGTAGTAATTTTTTTATGTATATTGAATTAATAAACAACTGTTGCTGTGTTGGTCTCTAAATAAAACAAACAGCGCCACCATGTGGCAGACTGTCATAATGTTGGCAATTAAGTGTTGGTGCCGAACACTGGAAACCACAGCTCAAATAAAGCATTGATGAGTGCAGGTTGGTCCCATGATTGAGCGGTAATAAGGATCATAAAGAAATATCACAGTGAGTCTTGTGCCCACATCTGTATGAGTTGATGGGGTGTGGATAGATCTTAGGGACAGAGATGTAAGTTATCCCATGTAATTACTGCAAACATGCATGTTACAGGAGCTCTCTGTACCACTGGAGTCCCTTTCATGCCTGTTCTCAACCTGGCTGCCTCCTACTATTGCACATCCAGCTACAATTTGTATGTTTCCAACATGGCTGAACTGCATGGAAACACCTGTGCTCTTTCTTCCTCACCTGCATGCTTTGTACCCCTCAACCGATGACACAGTTGTAGTGTTGTATGATCATCACCAAGAAAATCGATGCATCACCATCTGCACAGCTAGCGATGCATTGTTTGACCCCAGGTGTCTTCACCTGGGATGTGGCGCTTATTTCCATACCATAGGTATTTTGGCAATTTGGCATTAGTGTGACGCAAAGCGATGCATCAATTTTCTTGAAGATGATCACATAATGGCAGCACTCTTTATGGCTGGAGAAATGCCAGTAGCGAGGAAGAATATAGTGGTGCAGCTTATTTCTTTGGGTACCCTGCTTGCAAAATGGCAACAAGATCAAATAAAAGAGGGGGGTCATGTCTAGGACTCTATATTAAGCTAAAAGTTGGAACTTTGTTGTCAGAGAAGCGTCGGAGGTGTTTCACAGCGTAATTAGCATACATAGAAAACATAAATGAAATAACACAAACAACAAGAAGACTGAAAGAGGAGTTAATCATATTATTTGGATATCAAACATAAGTGCAGTGCTCCCTGGATCACACATGTTAAATAAAGTGCGGGAACCGTGACCAAAATACCAATAGAAACAAATGGCTGCCAGGATTTTTCATCAAAGGCCAAGATCATTAAAATGTATTTAGAAAAGCAGAATCTTGGCAAAAATGAATATTTCTTGTAATCTGAAAGAACACAAAAGATGGCTTTTCGACCCATTATGAAAGCCATCTGAATGGAGTGTTCATCAGGATGGAAATCTTAATAGTCAAGGGATGGTGGCATCCTTACAAGACAGCATTTAAGAAAGGCTGGTGAAGAATCAGTGCCTACGTGTTCCCTTTCCGGGGGCGCGGATTCTAGCATTCACCTGCTGATAGCGACTTTTCCTCTGCTGCATTTTGCCACAAATACAGAGCATTGGTCACCTTAATTTTCCTCTGTAGAGTTATTCGGTAACATCCGTCAGCCTTCCAATCTTGCTGTCTGGTAAGGAATCCACCCTCCATGGACCATTACGCTTTGCATCCAGGGGAAGACCCCATTCAAAAGGACTGCCTTAAGGGATCGAAATAGTGACTTTTTTTTATTCTTGTTACCACACTTTATTTAGCACGTATGATACACTGATCCGTTGTTTCATTTGTTATGACCCTGTGGCACCCTACTTATATTTGATAGTTCAATAATATGATTAATTCCTCTTTATACTTGTTGTATTATTTCATTTAGGTTTCTACATCAGTTACAAGGTTTGCACTATATTTGTCGCTTGCAAAAATAGTAAAGTAGCAACTAGTACATTTATTGCTGTTATTTTTAGTGGGACGACCTGATATGATTAATTTTAGGCCCGATAAAAATGTGGCCCAGCTGTTAACAAACGTATCTGCGCGTATTCGTTCCCATACAACTGAAAGATATAAAGCTTTTAATTTGTAAAGAACAGAAAAATACTGTTTGCCTTTTGCCACTGAACAGACATCAATTGATCGTGAACAGGGCAGTGCCTGTCTAGAATCACTGCGCTCGTTCAGGAGCTGGCTGCCTGATTGTGTTTTCGCAGAACAATGTTACAAATTTAGATTCAATCCTTTTCTGAAATTAGAGCCTAGACACAATCAGCAGAACCAGTTCTTATTGCAGCTGCCTCATACATGCTAATTTAGGGCTTTATTATGAGTCTGACAGCCCGTGGACCGCTAGACTCGCGGGGGCGCAGTGGTGGCGGTCTTCCGACTGCCCCATTACAACCAGGGTGGTTTGCCCTCCCTGGGACACTGCAAATGCCAGGGATCAGAGATCCCAGTCGGTGGCGCTGCGGTATTGAGGCCGCAATATTCTTCGCGGGCCGCTGCGGCCCCACCAAGCATATTACAAGTTTCCTCACCGCTACATTTTTCATGGCGGTGCAACCGCCATGAAAAGTGTGGTGGTGAGGAAACAAAGGGGGCCCTACAGGGCCCCTTGGTGCCTTGCACCATGTTGATGCACACAGGGGGCACAACATGAGCCCCCCTGTGTGCATGGACACCAGTACCTACACGGCATGGATGGGAGCAGTCCATGCCGTGCAGGTACTGCCTTTGATGTTCCCATTGTGGTGCCTATTTCATAAGCACCGCCCTGCGAGCGCCAAAGAACCGCCTGCCAGATAGGAGAAAACTCCTAAACTGGCGGGTGGTTTGTACATGGATTTGGTCGCACTGCCAAACTCATAATAAGGCCCTTAAATTTGAAATACAGAAGTGGAGTTGTTGCACTTTCGGGTCTCTTCAGGTGCACAAGTGGCCACCTGAAGCTCTGGGAGTTCTCCATGTGTATAGATGATAAAGGCTCTCTCTGAGACAGTCACTCCAAACCCACAATCTGGAATAATATCCCCTTCGACATCAGAAATGCTGCTACCCTCCTTCAATTCAGAAAGAAACTCAAGACACGTCTTCAAAGAGCACCATCACCTTACCCGATAAGCACCGGAATATTACTTGCAATTTATTTTGTAAACGATCTCAGACCCTATCTATCCCTTTGTGGAACAACATTTTGCATTACACCAATTGTATTATAATAGTCACGTTGTGCATTTACTTAATTAATTTCAGTAACATCATGTATTCAGAAACCACGAACTGCGTTGAGATCTTGAAAGTACATTGTTATTAATTTTTGAATTTAGAGCTATAGCAATCATGCAGCGTGGGATTCCAAAAACATTAAAATACACATTTTCACTTACATGCCAGCATGAATGCTGTGGCATATTTGTCTTATGAAGCACAGTGATGCCATTTGGTTTTCTGCCACCCGGAGAAAGAATGGTGTAGAGAGCAGAATGTAAGCTATATAGATGTTATAATATTGTATGTTATACTGGCAAAAAAGTCGCATTTGAAGGTTTAGTTAGGTGAGGATGAAAAAAGACTAGGAGAACAGTGTTCCATAATGTAAGAACCAGAAAAAAGACACCTCTTCCGCCAAGTTTCGAAGGCATCAACATTCTGAGTTTAGAGCTCTGGTGGGCTGATAGACCTTCAGTTTCTCCTTGAAGAAATGAGGAACGGCTGACTCCCGATATCGTTTGAGCAACACAACAATAAATTGAACTCTGGCAACCATTAACACATATTAGAACATTGGAATGTTGGGAGCTCCATTGAAAACAATGGAGTGCTCCGGGCTTCTAATGGCCGGTAGAAGCCTGGAGCTCCAACATTCCAATGCTGTTGTTCACAACTGTTGCTGTGAACAAAGTCTTCAAGGAGCCCAAGGGAATTTCAGTCCCCTCGGGCTCTGTGAGGCCCTTGTTTTATTTGTTAGAAGATTCTGCCCTCTAGTGGTGGAATGTTCTAAAAAGTCTAATAGCCCTCCGTAGCTGGGCTATACCAGCATTAAAGTCCAGCGCCCTTGTTAAAGGCCCTCGATGAACGCTGGAGCAGGACTTTAATGGCCCATTGCAGCGGGCTATAAGGCTATATTGGTAACCAAATGGGAAGCTAATTTTGGACCACCTGTAGCTGGTACAAAAGTTACATAATGGTTCCAAAGACAGATTATTGTCCTAAAGGAACCTTTCCCTCACGTTCTCACTGTCTTTAATGGGATGGGGAGGCCAAACTTATCTCGATTAGTTTTCGAGTTTGGCTGAATTATTTTCTTATGAAAAGTTCTCCATCCAATCACATGTTTTTTGTGTAGTTAAGTCATCATCGGCAAAGAAAACAGAGTGATCACTTGAGTGGTTTAAACTATGTATCTGTAGAGTCAATGCCCTTTCACTAGACAACCACCCAGTTTGCGGCAATATAGTGGCTATGGTTCACCTGGCGTAATAAGAGTAAGGGCTAGGAAGGTGAGTTAGTGTTGTGCTGCACCTTGCCATTAAAATTTGAGAACTTTTTTAAGTTCATCCAATTCCAAAAATCTCCTCAGCATCTGGTGCCAAAGACTTTCTGCATGCACACTCTCCCCACACAGCATCACTCTAGCAATCTCTCCAGTGTCTCCACTGGGAGAGTATTCACTTGGAAAAAAACACAGGACATGTCCTCTGGAGCAGGTAGACCCATGAACAGTTTTCAGCCAGAAGTGTTTATTCATCGCGAAGAACCAATTCAGGGACTCAGGTTCCCAAATCAAGCATGGCTGATTCAATAATCACTCACACCTCTTGAGCCAACAATCCAAAAATATTCGGGCCTGTTGTTGTGTTGTAGCTGCGAGCAAAAACGGACATAAGGATTTTATATGCACTAACCTTTGACTCCCATGGCCTGTCTTCACAACATTTGGGAAACCAGTTCTGTGGTGGGAGAGCAGCTACTTTAGCCACACTTGACACGTTTTCAGAAAACTTCCCTAAGGTGTAAACGATCGAAAAAGCAGTTCCCTAAGGACTAAGGGGCCCATTACGATACCCGGCGTAAATAAATCCGCCAGGCATGGAAGCGGCAAAAATCCGCCCGCACACACCGCCTGAACACCGACCACGCCATTACGATTACACAAACCGAAAACCGCCATCGGCGGAAAAATCACACAAAATACCGCCCGCCATCGTCCGAGTCGGAGTCAAACCGCCCGCCACGGACGGAAACACGCACAACAACACAAAACCGCCCGCCCACACGGCCGACACACCGCACGTGAAATTACGAACGCACCGCCATGAGCGCGGAAAAACAACAAATATACCGCCCGCCAGCGCAAACAACGCCGATGAGAATCGACACGGCAGAAGCCATGGCGCCAACGTACCTGCACAGAAACCATCCGCACACAAAACCAATAGCACACAACATGGCCAACAAGTCCACACAGCAAGGCACGCACAAATACACAAGCACAGTACACATCCCGAAAACACCCCCGGACAAACAAAAAATACAAAGGCCAGAACCCCAGACACAACACACCTGAAAACAACAGACCATGAGGACACACCCACATAGGTGAGTACAAAAGCAGCACTCCCACAGACCACAACCCCTTGCTACATTGCAAACCAGAGAGGAGAGGAGAGGACACAGTGACACAGCAAGGACAGCAGCACACCACAGAAACGCACACATCACTACCACCACCACCACCACCACCACCAAACACCGGCACCACAAACCCCCTGCACATTACACAACACACACCGCACCAGCACCACAAACACCATGGCACCACAAAGAATGCCCAAGTTCACGCCCATGGAGCTGACGGTCATGGTCGACGAGATCATCAAGGTGTACCCACAAATCTATGGGAACATGGTCCAGCACACACCACTAGCCACCAGAAACAGAATGTGGAACCGGATCGTAGACCAGGTCAATGCAGTCGGGACCCTGCCCAGGAACAGAGTCGAGATTAACAAACGTTGGAATGACGTAAAGAGCCTGGTCAAGAAGAAGGAGGGCAAAAACAGAGAGCTGGCTGCCGTCACTGGCGGAGGGAATCCCGCGCTCTTTAAGACCTTCAAAGCGTGGGAGGAGAAGGTGCGAGTCGTAATCCATCCGGAGATCCTCGCTGGATTAGCAGGGGGAGTGGAGGCTGGTAAGTACAAACTAATGTATACCAGCACACCGCTATGTACTCACATGCGCAACTACCATGCCACAGCTCCCAGGGACAAACACCCCCATGTCCAGCACACAATACACAACACATCACACACACATGCAACAGACACTACCACACACAGCCCAAACCGAACAACTGTAAGATGCGTGGGGACATGTGTACACTAAGCCAGTCACGTAACCACCAACAGGTCCCCAAATATGCCAGAAGCGCCACAACGAGCACCCACCACACCCATGTGTCCGCCACAGCTGCACTAACCGACAAGTAACAGGTAAGTGGCAGGAACACAAAGTGCAGTGGGTGGGAGGGTGGACAGCCCAAGTACAACACACACCAGGCCCCAGTCCCACAGCACAGCAAGGAGGAGCATCCCCCACACCCCACAGCCACGTGTCAGCCACCGCAGTGCACAACGACAGCCGAAAGGCAGACATCACGGTCCACAGCAATCGGTGTCAGTGGGTGTCCAGCCACCCCCACGACCCACAACACCCCCTACCCCCACAGACCTGCAACATGGAGCACCCCCGCTTAGAGCCATGTGGCATCCAGTACAGTGCACGCACGAACAACTTGCAGGTGGGAAACTGGACAGGGCTGCATTACTGGAGGCATGAATACCATAACACGACCAACACATGGGACATGTCACGTAGCAGACGAACACGCAGCACCGCCCACCGTCACGAACAAGTGAACAATGTGCACACGGACATGAACAACAGACTCACACCCCACATGACCCATCACAGACATAGCAACACCCAAGGAGCCACGTCTGCATGCACAAGCCACACTGAATATAGTCCCACACGGCAGCCACTGTGCAACTCATCACACACAACCGAAACACCATTGAAGTCCTGTCCATGTAGCCCCAACTGCCTGTCAACCACACACCCCACAACTACGCCTATGTAAGACAAACAACACTAGACGCAACAGAGCGGAACAACATAAATGCACACGAACACCACTGAACCCATCAAACACACAGACACACCATGCACAAACAACATACCATCCATCCCATCCGTCAGCCCCAGTCTCATGAAAGGCATGTCATCCGCACAGCTGCCACACATACAGCAGTCACGCTAAGATACATGCCCATGACCAACCATGTGCCAGAAGTCAATGAAGCGCACGACACACTGTGAGCAACAACACACAACATGGGCCACACCCCCCGAGCACTGCAGTGATGCACATGGCACAGGGCAGCACGCACACCAAGGAGATGGGACAACTGCAATACGTTGGCTGGCACACAACCATCACTCACTCATAACGATGCGTCCAATGCCATGTCCAGTAATCACAACAGACAGCAAATATGCAAGCCATGTCAAGCATGCACACACCTCAAACCATGCACTGTCATGCTGCCACAACACATGTCACGTTCGGCACCCATGGCTCACAGCATGTACCCCAAAAGCATATTCCCTCCCAAATGCGAATCTGGGGCATGGCCCCCATGTTGCCATATGCGTTCCTAAGCGTTCCATTTGAACCCCAAAAGCATATTCCCCCCAAATGCGAATCTGGGGCATGGCCCCCATGTTGCCATATGCGTTCCTAAGCGTTCCATTTGAACCCCAAAAGCATATTCCCCCCAAATGCGAATCTGGGGCATGGCCCCCATGTTGCCATATGCGTTCCTAAGCGTTCCATTTGAACCCCAAAAGCATATTCCCTCCCAAATGCGAATCTGGGGCATGGCCCCCATGTTGCCATATGCGTTCCTAAGCGTTCCATTTGAACCCCAAAAGCATATTCCCTCCCAAATGCGAATCTGGGGCATGGCCCCCATGTTGCCATATGCGTTCCTAAGCGTCCCATCTGAACACCAAAAGCAAAGTACAAACCAGACCCAGGATGGGCCAGGAGCCCGCATACACCAGAGTCACAATAAGTAGGGGCACAGCAACACACCCATCGGCATGGCCAATCCGTCCCATGCCACATGTGCACAGCACACAGTCCCATTGCCAAGCACACACAACTACAGATGCTACAGCCACACACACGCCTCCGGGAAACCCATGTACGAGATTGCACGAACTGTCAATGTCAGACGACAAATACATACTTCGCCAGGTGCAACACAATAACAAATCTCATTCTCTCCACAGGTGACGAACTGCTGGATGCTGGGGATGGAGACAGCAGCCAGCACAGCCAGCCCACAAGCCCCCAACGAGGACACACGGATCTGGAGGATCTGTCCTCCTCTTCGGACACGGACCACCAAGCAGGCCCATCTGGCGTGGCAGGGCCCAGCCGCTCCCCAGGACCCCTCCTACCCACCAACCCATCATCCAGGGATGCTGAACAGTCCCAGCCCCCTGCTGCCACTGTCGTTGTGGCCACACCCACGGTCATTGCGGCCACTACCACTGCCGCAACCGCCACCATCGCCGCACCGACCACCACCGCCACCACCACCACCACGTCTTCGCTGGCACCAGCCCCAGCGCAGGTGGTGGCCCGGCCGACTGGATCCACCCTGGGAGCCACAGCGAGGACCGTGGTGTGCAATGTGGCTAGTGGGCAGGCCGGTGGCAGCAGGACTGGTAGGAGGAGCAGGGTCAGGGAAACGCCAGCCTCCCCTGGGAGCCATGCCCTGCCTCAAATGGCCAGAGTCCTTGGGGCCTATGAAGAGGCCCAAGGACAATGGGCCAGGTCTGCTACAGACACGCGGGAGGTGCTGGGGGTGCTGAGGTCCATGGACGCCCATATGGGCCAATTCGTGTCCCGTATGGACCAACTCGTGGACCTCATGGGCCAGCTGGTGGTGGCGGTGGGGTCACAGGCAAGGCCAGCAACACCACCTCCGCCACCACCTGCTAGGGCGCAGGGTCGGGCAGCAGTGTCCACTTCCCCTGCGTCCACAGCCAGTGAGCACACCTCACCCACCACCAGCAGGTCGCCACCACACACCCCCCCTCCCAAACGTGGAAGGGGCCGTCCGAAGAGGAAACAGATCTCCCGGGAGGACTTCGCACGCTCCAGTCGCAAGTGAGGCAGCCAGCCAGCCTTCCGCCAGCCTTCCGCCAGCCTTCCTTGACCAGCCACTGCATTGACTTGCTCTACGATCCCACTCCACACAGCCAGCTGGATGGCATGTGTGTGTTGGACTATGGACATAGAACCAGTGGGTACACCCTGAGCTTCACGCAGCCATGACCGACAGCTCATTGTCACTGCACGCACCACTTTTGTCATCACCTTACACACAATCACATGTCACAGTTTGTAATAAATGCACCTTTTTCACTAACTGCTGTTTGTGCCCTGTGTTTTATTTGTACGGAATACAACGGCCACCTTGGGCGGAAAGGCACCTGATGCGTGGCATGGCAATGGAATCCGGAGGGCCTGTAGGGACCTAGGGGTGGGAGACAGAACAGGAGCACATTCAATGAGTGTGTCACACACCCATCACACAGTACATGTCAACAACTACAAGCAATGTACACACATCGCACAGAGCAATAGAGCACAATGCCACAGTCACCAACAGTGGCATACTACCCTGGCCATGGAGCGTTGACACACTGCACGCAGTGAACATACGGCCACCCTGACACAGCACACACACACCTGCACAGATACAGACACTTCATCCGTCGTACATGGACACTCACCGTCAAGTGAAGTAGCGGGCGATGAGCTGCTGGCGCACATTCCCAGCTTCCTCCTCTCCGCTGTCCACCTCACTCGAGCTGTCCTGGTCTGCGGGCTGGGGCCCTGGTTGATCTCCGTCATCCACAATGAGGGGGATCTGCTTCCGAATGGCCAGATTGTGCAGCATGCAGCACGCCACCACTATCTGGCACACCTTCTGTGGGGAGTACGCCAGTGCACCCTCGGTGCGGTCCAGGCACCTGAACCTGGACTTGAGGAGGCCAAAGGTACGCTCGACCACACGTCTGGTCCTCCCATGTGCCTCATTGTATCGATCGTCTGCTGGGGTGCGAGGATTCCTCAATGGACTGAGCAGCCATGCCCCATTCGGATACGCAGAGTCACCTGGGTGTGAGGGACACAGAGAACCGTAGCTATTCCAACTGGACAGGGGACAGCATCGCACAACCAGCACGCTACACCACTCCACATACTCACCGACAATACAGGCACGATCCTGTTGCATATTGGCCATCAGTCGTGGCAAGATGCTGTTGCGCATTATGTGTGCGTCATGTGCCGAGCCTGGAAACTTGGCACACACGTGGGTGATCACCATGTCCGCAAGGCACACCACTTGCACATTCAGGGAGTGCGTGTGCTTCCTGTTGCGGTACAGGTGCTCAGTGGCCTGTGGTGGAACAAGGCCAACATGTGTGCAGTCAATGGCTCCCACGACGTGTGGGATTCTGCCAAGGGCATAGAATGCACCCTTCACTGCCGCCAATTCACGAGCCCTGGGGAAGCGGATGTACCTGTTCCGGTACAGCATCATGGCTGCCAGTACATCCCTCAGCACCTTGCTGAACATGGGCTGGGACATCCCTCCTCCACTGCCCACTGTGTGCTGGAATGACCCAGTGGCGAAGAAATGCATGGCGGCCATCACCTTAGCCGTGGGGGTGACAGCAGTCGGATACACCCTGCGGGGACGGAGATGGGGCTCTAACATGGCACACAGTCGATGCAGGGTTGGCCTGTCCAGCCGAAACTTCCTGATAACCTCTGTATCGTCCATGTCCGCCAGCAATTGGTATGGGCGGTCAATGTTCGGTCTCCGCCTGGGGTAAATGGCAGAGGACACATGTCAAGGCAACACGGCACATAGCAATTTCGCATACACATCACTGACATGACTGAGCAAGCACATGAGCCACAGCCCAGCTGTCAAGCTGGGACGGCACGGCCACAATACACTTACACAGGTCTCCCAACAATGGCAATGGCAAGTGAGACATACCACTGCCATGTGCATGCACATGGGGATCTAGGCCCCAATGACTTGCGGGGCGTGCTGCATATTCGTCAAGCGGCAACGCCACGGCAACATGAGTGTCTGCTGAGCATGGAACTGCTTCCGAGGCTGGATGAGTATGGCACACGACGACGACGATGTGGGCACGGGCTGAGCGGCCAATACAAGTGGGACCTGTGGCACGAGGGGATATGAGACAGTAGTAGGTGTCAGCACTGCACCCTATGTACAGCACTGTACGGATCACAGCTCCCGAAACATTGACTGGTGTCCACATTGACAGCCCCATGCCAAGACGGCTGTGTGCTTGCAGTCACACGTCACAGGTGAGAGGTTACATTGCACGTGCCAGGTGGCAGACGTACATAGTGGGAGCTGGCATGTGTGTGCATGTGTCTCCTGTTCAGGATCCACCAGATGGGCGCTGACTCTGTACTGACCATTGGACACAGCATGTTCCGTGGAAGGCTTGTGTGTGTGGGATGGTGGCACTGGATGTGCCTCCGTTGGGTGGGGGCCATGCACAGGGCGGGTACGTCGATGATTGCGCATTGTTGGTCACGGTGGGTGCACCAACTAAGATGTGTTGCCCTGTGTTCAATTCCTATGTCCGCATGATGATGGACTGTGGATGTGGGCAGACTACACATTGGTCGATGTGCTGTCCATATGCATGTGCCTTCACACCAGGCACAGCTGCCCCTGCACATGTGACCCCTGCTGGACTCGCTGCTGGGTCTGTGGAGCTGATGCACCTTCTGTGCGTGGGGCGGACAGCTCTCCTCACTTCCCTCATTGCGCATGTCATGTCTTTGCCGCAGGTGACATGGATCATGGAGGGCCCACATGTACGCGTGGGTAGGCTACACATGATTGTACACTGGTCGCCACCCCCAGTCAGTGTTTTGAATGGGAAGGTTGTCGTGCTGGTGGTATGTTCGATGTGGCGGATGGGCGGGCCTAGGTGCGGGCTTACATTCCGGACATGGGGGGGTAGTTGGATTGGCGACTAGTTGCAGTACACACGGGACACGTCTCTTCCTTTCCACATCTGGGTCATCCCTTGTACTAACTGACAGTGATACAGTCATCTTCGCCCCAGCCCTCATGTCCTCCCCTCGCCCCCCAATATGCATGCTCACCTGCGAGGCTAGCGCTTGCACAGGCAGCCCCAAGCTCGCACCAGAGAGGGCAAGGAGTGTATGTGTGGGTCCAGTTGCACGAGTGGGCTGTCTCAGGGTATGATGTGTGGCGGGACGCCGTCCACCTGCGTGGTGCCCCAAATGGAGACCCGGCCTGCATGGACTATGCATCACAGTCTTCGCCTTCCGGATCCGCCACCTGCGACACCCAGTGGCTGTGGCTGCCCTTGCGGCCAGGCCGCGTCCGTCTGTGGCTGATGGCCCACACATTCACTCTTTGGCCTCTCTGGGGAGGGCTCAGGGGTGGTGGCGCACGCGCTTGCACTTAGTCGCAATGGCATGTGGCGTGGTTGGTATGATGGGCAATGGATGGGATGGTGCGAGCCACCTCCCGTGACGTCAGTGCTGCTCGTGCTGTGGTGCGTCCCCCTACACTTCCATTTGACTTTTTGCCATGCTGGACGTTGAGGTTCTATTGCCTGCGTGATATGACCAGGAGGAGCGCGAGGAGACCTCTCACACACCATGCTCCACTGCCATCCCGTGCCCTGTATCGCCTGTGCGGATTGACTATGTTGGGGTTACACCTGGTCGACTGGGGCTGTGTGTGCCTTGTCAAGGGGCATGGCGGGCGCACAACAGGATCCAGCTTGTCCACAGAGGGTGGGCTGAGGTGCGCCTGGTACCGCTTTGTACGTGTGCCCGGCTGCTGTGCACACACGTGTTCACTCCCCCGACAGGTGTCCTCTCACAATGCCCAGGGAAGCGGTGGTGTACTGTTCATGACCCCTCCCAACACGGCGTGCTCAAACTTGGCATGTGCGCATCTACCCGTCGCACCCACCCACCTGAGCACTGCGTCCATGCGACTTCACACGACACATGTGTGTCTTCCACAGTAGTGCTACTCATTTGCGTTGACATCCAATACCAGTGGACTACATGGTCATGTCACGACTGCCGTGTACTTCACATACTCTCATCCTCTCTCATTCGTACTTGTGAAATGAGTCAGCGGAGACAGTTTTGGTTTCAAACATTATATTGAGTCTTCTGTCCTCTGTGATGCAGTATAGTGGACACTACTGGCAGCGGAATACATGTTGAGGATATACTGAGCATGATTACAAATGGGATAGGGTGTGGGGTTACATCTGCTTGGCCAAGGCTGTGCTAATGTACATTTACGTATAGCTGCGGAGCTGCGGACTTTGACACAGACGGTATACATGTAGCCTACCAGACCGCTTGGCATCATGGGCACAGTCCATCTCAGTTCCATGTGACAGGTTTGCTGCGGTTGTTCCTCATGCACGCGTGCATGTGAGATGACATCAGGGCATGTGCTTGCGTGCATGCAGCGGCGTGCCACTTGTTGTTGCACTGTGGTGGTTACTGGACATGTCACAGTCACTGGGGTCGTGTTGTTGTTGTATGCACTTGTCGTCCATGCAAAGGTCCTGGTATGGGATTCCCGGGGCGGGGGTGGGAGGGGTGCAGACGGCGACCTATTCATGTCCACTGAGCGGTGTGTGTGTCCATGTGCGCTGGATCCATGTCGTGTCCTGGTTGTTCGTGCAGTTCCGTCCATGTGGGTGCGATACACAGAGCCCATGCCACTGCCTCCCACGATGCATGCGGTGTTCCTGGATGTGATGGGGAACAGTGTGCATGTCCCGGTCATATCCGATGTCATGGCGATGTCGTTGATGGTGTGGTTACAGTTGCCGGTCGTTTGGTATGGCTGTTGTGGTGGTGACTGGCCAGTCCGTGCGGAAGCTGAGCATGGGTGCGGGGTTGGACTTCATAGGTCACTCGGGGAACCTGCGTTGTGGTCCGACGTATTTACAGGTTGTCAGGTATGCGATGCCGTCCAGCAGGGCTTCCATGTCATTGGTGGTGTACATGTTTGCCAGCCAATGAAGCGGATGGTGGCTGTCAAGGTGTTGTTCGTAAGTTGTCCCTTGGAGGACCATGATGGGGCATGCTGGGTGACATTCGATGTAGCTGTTCTCGATGATCCGTCGTGTGGAGGCACAGTGGTCCCATTTCAGTGCGGGTGCGATGTTGGCCACATACGCCATGCCCCCATAGGCAGAGCAGGCCCTGTCGTGTGCGTCCAGAGGGAGGAGTAGTGGTAGCAGGTCCGCCTTCAGACATGCCGGGTTGGAGAGGCATATCTCGACGGGATGCTGGTAGGGACACCTCCGACAGTAGAAGACGGGCATGACGCAGCTGAACAATGTGATGCGGTAAGTCAGTCGGTAACTTACGTTCAGCAGGGACAGGAGATCGCATCCCAATGTATGTATCGTGTTGGTTTTGTACAGCTTGAGCTGTTCGGCGTAGTTGGGTAGGTGTGTTGCGGTTGCCATTTCGCAGCGGTTCGTTGAGGTGGCGTGCTCCGGCTGTGTGTGCAGTCTGCAATGTGCACGCTCCGGGGTTGCTGTGAGCTCTGTGTAGTCGTAGGGAGACAGGACTTGTGTTCTGTTGGCTTGTTTGGAGGTCACGGGCCCTCTTCCCACATGCTTCTCAGACAGTTCAAGGTCAGTGCTGTGTGACTCCTTCCAATTAACTTGCATGTGGCCGACATGGGGGAGTGTTTTCTTCTTTCTTCCCCGTCCGTTGTGTGCTTCTGTGATATGCGCTATCTGCCCTGTGGTCGGTCTCCTCGGCATGCCTGTGTTGGTCTATTCTTGGACAATGGCTGTATTCACCGGCTTCTGTCGTAGGGCTGTGGTTTCGGAGTTGGAATGGAAGGTCATTCAGTGCTGTCTGCTCTCCCTTGTGTGGGCGGCAGGCTGCCTTTCCGCTCTGCGTTGGGCCTTGTGTGTGGATGTTATTCTTGGGCCACCTGTTGTCGGTCCCCGGGCTCTTTGGTGTTCCGTTTCATGTGTCTTGTTCATATGTGCAGGGTGGTATGGGTTTTTCAGTGTGGTACTGGCGTTCCTCTTCCCGAAGGGGCCCTGCTTCTCCTAGTTGGTGTTGCCGCCGCTGTGTGCTTCGCCATGTTTGTTACACTGGGGTGTGTCCTGCTGTTGCGTGACTTCACTGACATGTGTGCGTCGGTTGTGTGGCGTTGGGTGTTGTCCGTGAATTGGGCGTTGGGGACATGTCTGTGGCCGGCCTGTCACGTGTCATGTGCGTTCGGGGTGGGGCTGATGTGTGTGCTGCTTGGTTGTGTCCCTGTGTCTGTGTGCGACGCATGCATGGCGCTGCGGTTGGCCTCTGCGTTGTGCGCATGTGTGGCGGCGTCATCGGCGCTTTGTGGCCGTGACGGGGTGGTTGGTTCCTAGTCCCAGGTGGTGTGTACACATATGTTCCGCGATGTTAGGATTTGGCCTGTGTGTCATATGTGGATGCAATGGTGGATGTGTAGTGTACACGCGCTGGTGGGGGTTGTCCGCTTTTTCCGCCCTTGCACTGTGTGCGCTGTTTGCGTGCACTTGTTGTGTGTGTGCCTACCTGCGTCTCCGCGGTACGTTGCGTCCTTGGTGGTGCATCAGCAGAAGCATGGGAAGGGCCTGCAGTGCTGGATTCATGCCCGGGGTGCCGCTTCTTCGTTGTCCGTGCTCTGCGTCCGTGTTACCGCCTCTCTTTCACGTGCGGTGTCTCTTAGCCGTGGGAGCCGTTTGTTTGCGGCATCGTAATTTATGCGCCGGGCGGGACGTGTTTCGTCGGACGGTGTGTGTCAGTTGGGCTGTGCCGCTACATGTACGGGCGCACTTTGATGGCGGACGGTGTTGCTGGCTTGCCGGCGGTGTTTGGCCTACTTTTCGCATCGTAATTGGACGGGCGTGTGGACTGCTGCGTGCCGGCGGTAACTGGTGGTTTTTGCATCCGCCAGCACGGCGGTTGTGCTTCCGCCCGCCATCGTAATGGGCCCCTAAGCAACTTAATCATAACCACATCTTCTCTGTGAATCTTATATTGGCATCATTTCGTAAACTCTTAGGTGAAGGGGGTTTGACTAGCTTCAGCAATTCAAGTGCACTTCAGTGTTTTATTTTAGATTTCGGATCGTAATCATAACAGGTTTACAGCTGATATTTTTGGGGGACTTCCTATGATTTTTTGAATTCCCGGATGTGAGGAAAGAACTATACATATTTTAACAAAACGCTTACCGTGGATTTGTTTGGCATCTGCTAAAAAAAAACATGCTACATATGCTTTGAGCGTGTTCAGCAAGATAAGTGTTTTTTTTTCTCATGCAGCTTAAATCACTCAAAAGTCCTTTTTCTAAATAAAGTGAAATTAAACGTGGCAATACCAACTCTGCAGTTATGGTTATATTACACTCCCCAAAGTACATTTGTTTTAGAATCTTGAGTAACTTTTGCACCGTTTGACAAAACGGCATACAACTTTCCATGTGTCAGACTCAGACTTATATGTTGGTCTTTAGTGCATGCCCTCCTCATATGATGGTATGGGGCACACCTGCACGTATTGTGCACACTGTATGGCTGTGCCCATGTCCTGTGTATGCTGCAGGGAGGTCTATAGGACACATACAGCAAACACTTCATCTTCAGTGATGTTAATGGTGATGACATATATGTGATTCTTTATGCAATTTCATCGGTGATGCTAATTTGATGAGCTATACTTGCACAGCGAAACATCACTTACAAAAGTTACTAGTGTTTAGGTCCCACCAACAGCTATCTGGCAAAAGCTATTGTCAACACACAACAAAGACCACACATCATACTGCATACCCAGTCACATACATGTAGATACTTATACGGAAAGCATTGCAAATGCTTGTTTAACATTTTTTATCGAGAGCCTAGCTGCTGCAAAGTGCAACAAGGCTACTAGCTTCACTTTCACAGTCTGCCACACATTTGTAGTTCACTGTTTTGACATGGCTGTTGGCCATTTTGGAACGGCAAATTCTAAAAAAAAAAAAAAGCCTAAATGTTACTGGTGCATAATGAAGTATGTGTGTGCATGCGTTGTGACACATGCACACATGTGTTGCAGTAGCAGCCATTTTTCCTTTTTTTTCAACTTTACCTGGCTATTCTGGAAAGGTAAACTACAAAAAAAGCAAGTGTGTATGAGCACAAATACAAACAAAAATTGCAAGGTAAGTTGATAGGCGGCCCTCACTTTTTAAAGGCAAGAGCTGTTGGCTTTGTCACTGCTTTTTCAACCATAAACCATAAAACCCACAGGCTTTGGATTACAACCATAATGTCACTTTAGCTAAACATTTTGAGGGAATTTCTAAGGTTCTGTATAATGTAGGTTATTAAGTGATCTTAGAAGAGAAACATAAGCAATGTAAATATATACTTGAAGAAGCCGCAGGGCATGGTCTATAATCATGTCTTGTGTGTACTGTACTTATGTCATAGCCTTCAGAAATGCTCTAAAAGTCGCCATCTTGTTGACAATACCCACATAGAATGGGTGGTTTTCAGGCCCATTCGAGTTCTTGGGCCCTCATAATGCTGCAAGATTTGGTTTTACAGTGCATGTGTTTGAGAGGGGTGTGAGTGCTAGTATTGGCCTTTGGGGTGATATTAACTAAGTGCGGTCCATGAGCTGACGTCGGGTTTGGAGTCATTTATGGTTGTCATAGTAATACGTTCTTCTTTAAAAGTTTTCAAGTGCAAGTTCATGAAGGAGCAGAACTGTGGTTAACTGCATATTGAATTGCATGGTGGGGTGTTGATATTAAAGGGAATATGGTGAAGATGGCGGAATGGTGTTCCAATTCTGTGCTATTTGGAAGATTGTGAGGTTGTGAAGGCCAGGCTGGCATGGTTTACTTTAGGCTAGGTTGGTTCCCTTGGTTATTTGATGTATGAAGAGGGTAGAATAGTGCTTCTTTCAAAGACCACTGGAGAAATTGCCCCAGGAGTGTGAAGTACAGAGGAAGGATATCAAAGGATTCGATGATGGTTAAGATGTTGACATGGTTTCCTTGATGAACGTTTTGGTGGGATAAGGTCTGCAGATTTGGTGGAAGGTGATGGTGGGGTAAGAGACTGAGAAGGGAAAGTGGCTGGTAAATTGTTTTAAGGAGTTAATGATAGAAGATCTCTACATATACCTGGCCAGAAAGATGTGTAATGCCACATTTCTAATACTAATTACATCTAAATGTTCAAGAAACAATTCCAAAAACAAAATATATATATATATATATATATATCAATGACTCCGTCAATTTACAGCAGTTGCACCACAGACGGAAACGGACCACAGGATTGTGCTAAAGTTTCTTTATTGC
Source organism: Calotriton arnoldi (assembly GCA_963921515.1). Taxonomy (NCBI): domain Eukaryota; kingdom Metazoa; phylum Chordata; class Amphibia; order Caudata; family Salamandridae; genus Calotriton; species Calotriton arnoldi. Next base: position 646,298 of record CAWUFW010007821.1, read on the forward strand.
TTGGTCAGCTTACATATATATATTCACTGAAAAAACCATAGGTGTCAGGGACGTTATAGTTAGAAATTAGCATTTAAAAAACCTTTGAAATTCACTGAAAAAACCATAGGTTTCAGGGATGTTATAGTTAGAAATTAGCATTCAAAAAACCTTTGAAATTCACTGAAAAAACTATAGGTTTCAGGGACGTTATAGTTAGAAATTAGCATTTAAAAACCTTTGAAATTCACTGAAAAAACCACAGGTTTCAGGGACGTTATAGTTAGTTGGACATTTCACTCGTACAAAACCAGAGAAATTCAGCCGTTATAGTTAGTTGAGCTAACTATAACTCACACCCCCGCAATGCACTTCTGATGACATCACATATTACATCACTCATGACATGGTCAGTGACATCACTGATGACATCACTGATGACATCTCAAATGACATCACTGATGACATCACTGATGACATCATCCAGTGACTGAGTGTTTCTAAAAAGTTTAAGAATGTTATATATATATATATACTCCAAGGTGTATTGAAGAATGAGTGAGTGTATGAGTGTCTGAATGGATGATTTAGTGGGTGCGTGACTGACTGTATAAGTGAGTGATTGTACGTGTCTTACTGAATGCATGGGAATGACTAATCTGTGTGAATATCTGTATCAGTCTGTCAGTTGGTGTGTAAGCGGCTGCATGGGTTGGTGAGTAGCTACATGAGTGTCTATATGGGTTATTGATTGGTTGTCTGAGTATCTGTATGGGTGCCTGAGTGTCTGTGTAAGTGGGTGGGGTGTGTGTGACTCCCTGCATGGATGTGTGAGTGGGTGATTCACTGGGTGTATGGGTTCATGAGTGTGTGTGTTAGGGGCTGTATGGGTGAGTGAGTGTGCGTATAGCTGTGTTGGTGAGTGAATGGATATCTCAGTGGTACATGGGTGAGTAACTACATATGTGAAAGGCAGTATATGTGAGTGTTGGAGTATATAAGTGACTATATGTGAGAGTGAGTGATTGTGAGAGTGGCTGCATGGATGAGTGTGTGCTTGTGTCAGTGATTGAATAAGAGAGTAAGTATGTGTTAGTATGTGAATAAATAAGTGCAGTGGTGTGTATAACTGTGTAGGTGAGTAAATGGGAGTGTGATTGATTTTTTGAATGACTGACTAGCTGTGTGAGTAACTCTATGGGTGAGTGGCGGTGTGTGAGTGCCTGTATGGGTGTATGAGTGCATATGATACTGGCTGTATTGATGAGTGACTGCATGTATGAGTGACTGTATGGATTAGGGAGTGGATGTGTGTGTAGACCTAGGAATCAGTGAATGGGTATGTAGCAACTGGTATTGGTGTGTCTATGGATCCAAGAATGAAGACTGACTGAACTTAACACCAAGGTCATAACCCCCTTGCCTGACCTCAAGATGGCCGCCTCAGTTGGTCTCTCCACGATGCTTGACCACTCCTGGACAATCGAACTGGTCATCGACCTTACTTAATCACATCCCTCACCTGACCTTGATCCTGCTCTCCCTCCAGGACATGTTCTCTTTGAACTTTCCCTCGACCATGGAGACCCTGCTATTTGACCGAAGCCCGGTGGAGCTGAAGAGGAAATGGGCTGTGGATTCCCCCTCGGCCGTCACCTACCCAGCCGGACTTTGGGCAGACTTTTCTTCGTCTCTCTGTCGTATCCCCCTACTTCCCATTCACCCTACCCCCTTCCCCCTTTACGCTCCTTTCTTCTCTTCTTCTATCCCTTTTATGTTTTCTGTTGAGACCTAGCTATTTGACCGATGCCCGGTGGAGCTACCTGATAGCTGAAGAGGAGATGGGCTGAGGATTCCCTCCCGGCCGTCACCTACCCAGCCGGACCTTGGGCAGACCTTCCCTTCGTCTCTCCGTCGTATCTATACCCTACCCCTTTTTCCCCTACCCCCTTTCCCTTCCTCACTCCATTTTCCTTTTCTTCCATGCTCCTTAAAAGTTTTTACTGGTATCTTTGGTAACTTGTAACTGATGTATGTTTGCAACTATGTGGAACCTTATGTAAAGCGCTCTGATACCTTCGGCACTAGCCAGCGCTATATAAAACTCTTTAAATAAATAAATAAATAAATAAGAATGGCAGTCTGTAATTTAGAGTGGGTTGATCAAAGGTTATATTAGGCTGTGAGGAGGTGCATCAGATTATCACGTGGATGATGTCATCAGTGATGTCATTTGAGATGTCATCAGTGATGTCATCAGTGATGTCACTGACCATGTCATCAGTGATGTAATATGTGATGTCATCAGCAGTGCATTGCGGGGGCGCGAGTTATAGTTAGCTCAACTAACTATAACGGCCGAATTTCTCTGGTTTTGTACGAGTGAAATGTCCAACTAACTATAACGTCCCTGAAACCTGTGGTTTTATCAGTGAATTTCAAAGGTTTTTTAAATGCTAATTTCTAACTGTAACGTCCCTGAAACCTATGGTTTTTTCAGTGAATTTCAAAGGTTTTTTAAATGCTAATTTCTAACTATAATGTCCCTGAAACCTATGGTTTTTTCAGTGAATTTCAAAGGTTTTTCAAATGAAAATTTCTAACTAGAACGTCCCTGAACCCTTTGGTTTTTCCAGTGAATTTCAAAGGTTTTTTAAATGCTAATTTCTAACTATGCCTACAGAGGTAGGACATGTGCAGAAAGAGGAAGAAACGCGCAGAAAGAAGCAAGAGAAATGCAGAAAGAGGCAACAGAAGTCCAGAAAGACAAAGAAAGGTGCAGAAAGAAGCAAGAGATATGCAGAAAGAACCAACAGAGGGGCAGAAAGAGGCCTTGTTGCAAAGTCATCCTGTGCCCCCAACTTTTTGCTAACTGGTACTGGTGGTAACTGACTCTGACTAACCAGGCCCGGAGCCAGTGCTATGCTGAAAGACACTACAGTGAAAACACATACATACACTAGGGTACACTATGGGTTGGGGTACTCCTGTGGTTGGCATGACCTCCCCTGTAAGGCCCTAGTACATAATAGGGCAGGGGGATTAAAACTACCTCTAAGTCAGAGGTGCAGAAAGAAGCAACAGAGGTGCTGAAAGAGGCAAGAGAGGTGCAGAAAGAAGCAAGTTAAGTGCAGAAAGACGCAACAGAGGTGCAGAAAGACGCAAGAGAGGTGCAGAAACAAGCAAGAGAAGTGCAGAAAGAGGCAAGAGAATTGCTGAAAGAAGCAACAGAGGTATAGAAAGAAGCAAGTGAAGTGCAGAAAGAGACAAGTGAGGTGCAGAAAGAAGCAATAGCAGTGCAGAATGAACCAACAGAGGTGCAGAAAGAGGCAACAGAGGTGCAGAACAGGGCAAGAAAGGTGCAGAAAGAGGGAAGGGATGTGCAGAAAGAGGCAAGAGATGTGCAGAAAAAGAAAGAAATGTGCAGAAAGAAGCAACAGAAATGCAGAAAGAGGCAAGAGAGTTGCAGAAAGAAGCAAGAGTGGCTTGCACACCATTGGTACCAATTTAACACCCACATTTACCAATAAGTAACAGGTGACCATTCTAGGTTTGCAAAGGGCCTTCCACCATGCTGTAACACTTGTTGCTGCATTTTTGGTAACGTTTGAGCTAGAAACAAGGCTTTTTTTGTTCAAATCTGCAGATTAGGGAGCAGATGATGGATTATGTGGCTAATGCGGAAAATGTATAATTGTGTGAAAGTCGGTGCAGCCAAACAGTCGCATAATTCCAGTGGCCCTGCTCATACCTCTGACTAGGTCCACAAGTGCTCCTCAGTGATTCCTTTTTTTTGTCTCACTGAGTTCATAGTTGAGCTTCTATGGAAACGAGGAAGACTAAAGCTGAGGTTACCACTCCACAACACAGACTACCATACCACATAATTACTCTCCATAACACATAATCCCACTCTACATAATTCCTATACACTAAATACCACATACTTTCTATCCACATAATTTCACTGCACAACATACCACATAATTCCACTACACACAATGTACATCCACTCCACTCCAAAAAACATTAGTAAAAAACTTTTACATTTACAATGCCAATAGCTCTAACTCTCGCAAATGCAAAACCTATTACATTGCAAATGCTTCTTTAACTAGTAGTCACGTTTGCAGAGTGGTGGAGAAAGGGTGCTTGGTCTCCGACCAGCGCTCAGGAATTCCGCTGCGTAGGACTTACAGGAGGTACCAGGAGGGCTTCTTGGCCCCCAAAGTCCCTCAGGAGTAAAGTGGACTTCATCTCCCATCCTGTAGTCTGCCAGGAGGCACGTTTGCAGAGTGGTGGAGAAAGGGGGGCGTGGCATCCGAAGACTTCTTAGCAATCCCACTGTGTGGGACTTACTGGAGGTAAGAAGAGGGGTAGTTGGCCCCCAAGGACATCCTTGGGGGCCTACTAGCCCTCCTATTACCTCCAGTAAGTCCCACACAGCAGGATTGCTAAGTTCTCATAGCAGGCCACTCCCCATTTGCCCACCACTCTGCAAACGCGCTCCCTGGCACGCTCTTGGATGGGGATTGAAGTCCCCTTCGCTGCTGGGGGTCCTTAGGGGCCAACTAGCCTACCTCTTTCCTACAGTAAGCCCCACACAGTGGGATTGCTGAGAGGTGGACACAGGCCACGCCCCCTTTCTCCAACACTCTGCAAACGCGCCTCCTGGCGCGCTCTTGGTTGGGGGATGAAGTCCCCTTTTCTCCTGAGGGTCCCTGGGGGCCAACTAGCCCTCCTGTTACCTCCAGTAAGCCCCATACAGCTGGTTTGCTGAGAGTGCTCCAAGGCCATGCCCCCTTTTTACACCACTCTGCAAACGTGGCTCCTGGCGCACTGCTGCTCGGGGGATGAAGTCCACTTTAGTCCTGAGGTCCTCAGGACACAAGAGGACCTCATCGCCCCATCAGCAATGCGCCAAGAGGCGCTTTTGCAGAGTGGAGTAAAAAGGGGCGTGGCCTCAGACCACCTCTCAGCAATCGCACTGTGTGGGGCTTACTGGACGTACCTGGTGGGCTAGTTGGCCCCTAAGAACCCATAAGACTATAGGGGACGTCACGAGGGTGGGGGTGGGGGGTAGGGGTTGGATTCAGGGCGGAAACCCAGATTCCCAGTTGTGATTATTGTTATTCATTTGTTAATTAGGATGTTGGTCCTAAAGTTTAAAAACAGAAACAGAAACTTGCACTGTTATAATGGATGAGTAATGCCGCTCACGAATAGTGAGCTTGTATGTAAACATGATACGACATGTTAACATCGCTGGCTGTATACTGTCTATAAGATCCTGAAAATGTACATGTATGTCCTTTGTCCTCGATACAGTGGAAATTTAATCAAAAACACATTCTAGAAAGAAAAAAAAAAAGACTCTAGGGGACTTCATCCCCCAACCCAAAACACGCCAGGAGGCGCATTTGCAGAGTGGTGCAGGGAGGGGGCGGGGCCTCCGGCGAGATGCCGGCTTCTGCTTTCTTTTTCTTTTTTAGAAGAGGGGCTGTGTGGCCCCCTTTTCTTAATATTTTTTTGGGCCTTGGGGACCCCATCCCCCAGGGCTTGAGCCATATTTTTCTTTTTTTTAATTAAAAAACGGGAAGGGGGCCGCTCGGCCCCCCCCCCCCGAGGCCGATTACGGTCCCAGAGACCCCATCCCCCGGGGCTTTGCCTCTTTTTCCCAATTTTTTTTTTTAATGGGAGGGGGGCCGCGTGGCACCGACAAGACCCACCAGGCGGAAATAAGACCGGACCAACGATCCAGGAACAACCGAGCCGAGTCCCCAAAATTGCAACATCGCCAACAATGTAAACAGGGAACTCACAACCAGCGAAACACCAGGAGTTGAACACATAACCTTCGGAGGAAGAGACCGCAACCGGAACCACCAGGCCACGGCGACTCCTCCTGGGCATAACAATATCTGACCAACACCCAGGGGCAGCAGCAGGCGCTGCAGAGGCCGGGAACCAAATGGAACGCAGCCCCCCGTCCACGGGCCCGACCACAAAAGGGCCGAGAAGAAGAAGACAGAGAATCTGGAAACTCCAGAAGAAGGAAAAAAGACAAGCCCCTCCGCACAGACTGCCTTTGGAGTAAGCCAAAAAGCCTGAGAACCACAAAAGGCAGGTAACTGACCAAGGCGTCAGCGCAGCGTCAAGGCACCAAAGCGCGGTCCAGAAAGACCTCCTACCAGCCACCGCCACCCCAGCAGCCGAGGAGAGGGCCCTCAAGGCAACAAAACACAGCAAACAGAAATTGAGCCAAGACCTCCATCTGCGCCAAGATAGGAGTGAGATCCCCCCGATCTGGAAGACGGACAAACAGGTACCCAAACCCCTAGAATGGACCTGCAAAGCAGAGGCTGAGGAAGTGCAAGCACGAACCCCAAAAAGGAGAAGCAGCAGAAGAACGCATGAGAGCAAACTCCTCCGAAGACAAAGATGAGGAAAAAGACATGGAGGTCAAAATAGATAGACCCCAGGAACCAGAGGAAAATGAGTATCAAACACCATCAGGTGATACCGCTTCCCCAGAAAACGAGGAATCCCCCGCATGTCGACCTCAAGCCATGCGACAGCCAGAACCTCCAAAACGACATCATGCACCATCGAGGAACAACACAGGGAGTCACCCCTCCGCAGACAATGAAGCAGGCGTAAAGCCGAGAACCTCACTAAATGGACCAACATGACCAAAAAAAAAACCTTTCACTGGACATACCCCCCAGCAGGGAAAATGACCACGTACTCCCACCCTCCGGAGAGGAGGAAGCAGAAGGCTCAAGCAGCGCAGCCCGCATGGGAAGGCATCACAGCAGAAAGAACCAAATCCCGCAAGCCAGACCTGGAAATCTGCAACAGGTCCACCACCTGCAGCTCCCGGAACATGATGATGCATAAACAAAAATCCTGCGGGCACTGGAGCGGAAACCTCAACACCCCTGGCAAATCCCCTAAAAAACTGTCCCCAAACAACCAAGTCATAGCAACACGAGACCTGGGAAAGAAAAAGGGACAGCCCTGCAGTCTCCCCCACAGCCACAGAACAAACATTATGGCCGCGCGAGCCGGATGCCACTAGAAGACCCCAGCACCGGAACGACCCGAGGCCAGAACGCAAGAGAAAGCTCCCCGCCCCAGCCCAGCACATGTGCGGGGATCGCGTTCTGGCCAAGGAGCAGGAACGCGGCCAACCGGAACACCGGTGCGGCCGCGCGCAACAAAAGAAGTAAAACAAACACTTCAACAGAAAAGAAAAAACTCACGGCACCGCAAACCCAGCCCTTCAAACTCGGGAACCGGCAAGCAGGAAACACCGAGCACACCAGCGTTCCGACCGACGTCGGACAGCAAAAGAAAACAGGCATGGCGGTGGGTGGGAGGGGCTTATATAGCCTTTGAAAATATTATAAGCGTTCTGATTGGCTGTCGGGAGGCAGGATTGCCTGACTATGTTAGGACTGGGACGAGGAGCACCCATGAGGGGGTAATGTCCTCCATGTACACTCTTTCCCCTAATGGTTAAAACGGAATCCCTGCAAGTGACGTGAAAACGACCATAGGGGAGCAGTATAACTAGTCCTCCTCGATAAACACTGGGGTTTACAAGCTTCTTCTTCTCGATCCCCTCCAGCACCTTTCGGCCTTAGAGAGCGGACTATAACCCTCAACATCATAGAGTGTATTCTGAGATTTTGAAAGGAATGCAAATCCAGACAGCCGCTTCCGCAGTCCGCGCCCCGCTTGGCTGTGGTTTTGGGAGAGGATGTGTTACGTAGACGTAGAGCGGATGTGTGGAGTACAGCCTCGTGCTTCAGGCAGTAAAAGTTTGTTTCGGAAGCAGAGGTGCATGTACACGACTCTGGCACCGTGTTTGGGAAGAGCCACAGTTCCTGTTCTTAATAACACGCACCAAGTGTTTCAGATCACACGCTCACTCATGTCACTTGCTTCAGGCGTATACCCAGCGCCTTCATTCAGACAATAATATGACACACTAAATATATGTCTGTCTGTATGTATTTAGAATATTCGTGAAGTATAAATCCACGAAAGCCCCTAGGAACATGAGCGTAGTCTGTTTTAGCCCGATATTTTAAGAAACAGAAAATATAGGCGTAATATGGGCGATTTTAAATCCAACTTCACAACATTTGTGTTCATACTGTTTCCTTACGTGCGCGCATGCGCACATTTCTAATAAGTTACCCAGATAACGTAAACCTGCCACTTCCTCCTCCTAGCTGGGAAATTCTGAAGATTCTTTGTTTGCTTTCGTCCATCTAGCTCATTCAGGCCCTACAATCTGGTGACGCAAGATTATAGAGATAAAGTGTTATTGACACAAACTAGATATTTTGAGTGCCCCCGAGAGTCACCTGGTTGTATTTGATATTTTAGATACATTGGCAATGCTAACTGGCACACCATGTCTTCCCATTGCACACATTCCTCGGGTGCCTGTGGAAAACACTCTTGTTAACGAGAAACGAGAAATACCTGTTTGCCACACATTTGCAACAAGGTATTCCTTTTACGCACATTCTACAAATAACTTGTGAAATAGGCCACGTAGCAACTTCAGAGGAGAAAATCTGGTTTTGCCACAGAACTCATGCGTGTGTGTGTGCTAGGCACATGATGTAAACTGCCTTGAAGCTTTTACAGCCTGCCCTTTTGCTTTGCCAAAGGTTGTCAAGCTCCATAAAGAAAGACTGAATTCGTCTTGTGTGAGGTCAGAGAATCTCGGAGTCCTGCTCACATTCACGTTGCGTCATAGGGGGCTTGTTTTGCCACATTGCTTCACACCAAGCAGGCTTCACCTTCCTGTAAGCCAGTCCTATCGTCATTAGAATCCAGAGCCTGGTGCAGGCATCGAGACACTGATGAAACAACTGACGTCAGAAGTGTCTCTCCTCTGGCACTTATTTGCATAAGCTATAAACTGATGGACGGCGATTTACTGAGACATTTCACCTGTGGCTTGCTGACTAATTCCATCGCCAAATGATGACTCTTCTATTCAACACATATCAGGCAACATCAGACTCTCACCCGCTCCCAAAACTGCTCTTGCCTCCTTTCTTTTGGGCCAAAAGGGGCGCAGCATAGACCACCAAGATGCTCTATATGTGTGGAAAAGGCCGCTTTATTGAAGACAGGTGCACCTTACAATAAAACATTTCCCTTGTCCTTTGCCGTACAAAACTAAACCTCACTAAATAATTTTCTTCCTACCTTTCCACCCCCCACCCCTAAAGTTTCCCTTAACTTGCAGCATTTTATAACCCCCACCTCGGACATTCCATGCTGTCACATTAACCTTGTAACCTCTTCTAACTTCCTAAGATAACTATCTAACTAAACATTTCCTATGCTACCTACCCCTTCCTACCTACTCCCGGAATAACTTTCCAAACCTAAACTTAACCTGTAAACAATCTAAACCAGTATTTAGCAAGAAAAACGCCAGCACCTGCTTCAAGCGACACCCGCAGTACAACAATACCCCCTAGCGCACCTGTATCCAAGAAAACCGCCTTCTGCAATAAAATGTTTTGGGGAACCCCCGCTGAAAATTGGGAGGGAGGGTGGGAGAAAACTTTCCACCCACCCAGCTGCCCAGACCGGCCGCCGTGTCACCTTACTGAAATGGTGACACGGCATCCTAAAATGGCCGGTTTTAACTTAACCAGCCCAAAGGGAGCCCAACGAGCCCAATTGGGCTCTGGACTGCACCATGGCCCAAAATTCCCCGGGGGGCAAGCCTTCCGATGGTCGGCTGCCCCCAAAGCCCTATTCCACTGCTTGCTCCATGCTTCGGCCTCAGGTGATTTAGGGCCGATCCCACCCAAGACGTGAAGCATGTTTTTGTGAACTCGACCTGAAGGTATCAGATCGCTCTACATGAGCACCAGTGGCATTACAGATGGACACCTTCAGGTTTTTTTTAGGCACGGAGAAATTAAGTGATTTGTCCAGAATCACAGGATGCTTGAGCCTCCCGCCAGACTCGAACCTGGTTCCCCAGCTTCAAAGTCAGCCGCTCTAGCCGTTCCCCAGCTGGGGTGGTTAGGCCTGAATGCTGGCCACAATGTAATTCAATTTTCTTCCAACCAATCGCACCCTGCAGTATAACATGCTACCCTTCCACGAATACTCTTCGGTGCCTCAGCAGTGGTATAAAGTGCTATATAAAAGCAGCAGCAATACAATACCACTGGAGAGGTGAGGCGCAGCGGCCAGAGCGGCTGATGGTTTGAGGTATCGCCAGCGGCAGCTCAGCATCATGTGATTCTGGGCAATAGCTCACTTAATCTCCCAGATGGACCCCCAGCGCCTGGATACCCTTAGGGGTGATAAGTTCGCACTTTACAAATGTGGAGTTATTATTCTCTTTTCTTGCACTACATTCATGTCACACACTTGTAATGTAACCTGCCTTTTGGCTTCTGCTGTGAAGGTTGAGACCACTAACAGCACCGTGACATTCATGAGTCGATTGCACTTACAGGCATTGGGACGGACATATTGGACCTCAGGAGCCATTTACAGGATGGAGTTCAATACCTAATGTGAAAAGGTGCCTGCGGGCCTAACGTGCTTCTGGGAAACAAACTTCCGTCCAGCATTTAAGATCAACAATATTATAAAGTTTAATTAGCAGGTATGGGAATGTGGTGCACAACTATGAGGCGAGAGACCAGGGTCAGATTGGGATCACAATTTGGCCCGAGCACTGCCAAAAAAAAGTGGCCCACATTTGCGGGGCGTGCACTTTCATGAAACAACATTTGGTTACTGTTAGAAATGGGATTTCTGGTCGGCTAGGGCAAGGGCCTAAGCCAGGCAGAAACCACCACTCTAGTCAGGGCAAGGGAGTTACACGCTGAAGATAAACCCTGCTCACCCCCTTGGTAGCTTGGCACGAGCAGTCAGGCTTATCCCAGAGGCAATGTGTAAAGCGTTTGCGCAACACACTCACAACAGCAGCGACACACTAGGCACACCACAAAAGAAACTCCACACCAGGTTATGTAAAAATAGCCTTTGTACTATCCATAAAACACATTAGAATTATAATCACAAATGTACACTGTGCCACCTGGCACAAGGCAATACTTTACAGGGGATTATGTACAGGACAGGGCCAATCGGGCCGCTGTCATCACCGTTAGAACAGGTAAGAAATAAAACCACCAGTAACTACTGGGACAGACACTTTGCATAAATCGCATTAGGCATGACATTAGGCATAAACACGTTATGCAAAATCACCTTAGGCGTAAACCACATTATGTATCATCACATTAGGCATAAACACACTATGCATATTCACCTTAGGACCTTGTGCCCTACCAGCACCTCAGGTGCTCACAGGCCAACTGGCCTTCCTCGGGGGCCCGTCTGGGACTTCCCCGCAATGCCCTATGTCCACCAAAAGTCAGGGCTCTAATTGGGGCGAGGGTGCAACTTACCCTTGTTTTCCTTATGGCCAAAAGAAGTGCCCCCGTCGTTGCAGCTGCCCGCAAGGTCGCGGTACAGCTGAGTGCACCACACTAGGCACCAACAGTGCCTTGGGAAATCGCATAGGCACTACTAGTGCTCCCCTAGCTGCCTCTGCAGCAAAGACAACGTGCGTGATGCACCGGGGGGCAGGGGGTGCATCTCACCCCTTTCCCTTAATCAAATAAAGAAATGCCCCCTGGCGGTGCAGCTGGGAAAATTGCTGGGCACAAACAGTGCTTGGTGAGCCCCACTCACCGGGGTTTCTCTCCTTGTACCACTTCGTTGTGGGAGGCAGTCGACGGTTGGTAGAAAGGACCCCGCGATGCTCCGGTCGTCCTTCTGGGTGCCCTGTGAGCCTGCGAGGCTCCGTCGCAATCTCGCTGCCGCGATCACCTTCACCACACGCGGGGCTCACACCGCTGCCGCGGGAGCCCTGCCTCCAACCAAGCCCGGACCTGGCCTGACTTCCGGCCGTCTGCTTCCTTTTTCTGGCCCCGACTACAACCAGGCAAGCTCCGTCTGACTTCCGGTTTTGCGGGCCGATTCCCGCAGGCTCAGCGCTCGGAACAAGGTGGCATCAAGCGTCTGCCACACGTTCGCATGAGCACAGTGGAAGCCCTCTTCCTTCGAGCATCTGGGAACACGCGGGGCTCTCCTCGCCACCACGAGAGCCCCGCCCCCGACCAGGCAACACCCGCCTGCCTTCCTGCTCTGACCCTGCTCCCTCCAGCCTGCTCGGCCCAAGGAAAAACGGCATGCAGGGCACAGCGCTCTTGAGCGCACAGCAACAAAGCGCTCCACACGCTTTTGGCCAGGAATTCTGTAGCGCTCCCAGCCCAGGCCCAGGGCAATCAAGGTGGAGCTCTTCACTAGCGCTAAGCCCAAAAGTCGCAAAAGGCAGAGCTGGACACAAGAACAGCAGGCAGGCCAGCACGCCGGGACCATTAAACAGAGGGGCAGTCCCTCCAGCCCCTCCCCAGCAGGTAACAGCCTGGTCCCAGGTGGCGGTTCCTCTTGGCAGCCCAGCAGCCTGCTGGCTACCAGTTCCAAGTCGCACCAAGCAGCACCAACACATGGGGTCAGAGCCCCAATACTTATACCAGCCATGTCTTTATTCTCAGGGCTCTGCGCCTGTTCCAAACCAGTTCTGGGGGGCACTCTAACATTTCTATACAGTGCTAAAACACTTTCATTGTTAGATTAGGCTCTGGCCCTAGACACACCACAGGGGGCGGAACCAGCATTGTCCCATGCAGGCACAGACCTATTCAGGGTCAGGGGCTACTCCTCCCACTACTCCAAATGCAGATCTGCCTATTCAGCCTAGTGCTCACTCACCCAGCCCCTCTGGAGCCACGGCATCTCCCCAGTCCCTGTCACTCCAGAGCCAGACATGCAATACACATCAGGCAGGCGCAAAGACACATAGCACACAGAAATGTCAACTTCTAAAAGTGGCATTTCTAAAATAGTGATAATAAATCTGTGCACACCATTGTGCAGCATTTATTACCACCATTCCAAACATACCAAACTTGATCCCGCTACTCCTCTCTAATCAGGGATTACCACTGACACACCTATCAGGGAATCCCCAATGCATTCCTATGAGAGGGCAGCCTCACAGCAGTGAGAAACCAAAATGGCTGTTTGTCACTACCAGGACATGCCACACAGTTAAGGCACATGTCCTACATTTTACCTACAATGCACCCTGCCCATGGGGCTAGCTAGGGCCTACCTTAGGGGTGACTGATATGTACAAAAAGGGGAGTCACAGACATGGCACCCACTTTATGTGCCTTGTCACAGCGGCAGTAGACTGCGCGCACAGGCCCTGCAATGGCAGAGGCCTGAGACAGGTTTGAAAGGCTACTTTGGTAGGTGGCGCAAGTAGCGCTGCAAGCCCACCAGTAGCATTTAATTTACTGGCCCTGGGTATCTGAGATACCACTTTACAAGGGACTGACAGCTAAATTAAATACGCCAAACAGGTGTACACCAATCTTACCATGTTTACCACAGAGAGCACACGCATTTTACACTGGACAGCAGTGCTAAAGTGCCCAGAGTCCTAAAACCACCAACACCAGGTCAGAAAAAAGACTAGGAGAAAGGCAAAAAGTTCAGGGATGACCCTGCAAAAAGGGCCAAGTCCTACAGTTACTTTCAGAGGTCTCATTTGTAGAGAAATGTTTGGTAAATGAAGCATTTTAAAGCTTAGAGAGCCAGTAACATTGGTAAAGACTAGGAGCACTGCAGTTCTGAAATCTGAATACTTACTTGCAGTCTTAACGTCCTGCACAATGTAGTTAGATACTCTTTCCGAACCAGCTATGTCCTTGACTCTGATCATCACATAAATCAGAACTCTAGTACAAAGTCAAGGGGAAAGAGTAAGACTGGAATCTCTGGGAATAGAACATGTATTAACAAAAAGTAAGAGGAAGAGCAGCTCTGAACTTCTGCCTTTGGAGAATAGAACCTCTAATGACAAACAGTAAAGAAGTACATTTTGCATACCTACCATAAAAATATTTCGCAAAACACTCAAAAGAAATTAAATCTAGCTCCTTCACAAATTTTGCACTTTTCCCTGAATGTAAGTACCTTTTGCCACCTTGTCCTACCTCCCCTCTTTCTTTGTGTGCACTACTCTAGTTAGACAGTGATCCCCAGTTCTGCTGGGTAGTACCAACTGGGGACTGGGGGAAAAGAGGAAGTGAACAGAGAGGTAAAGAGACAGTATATTGAGATGGGTGAAGTAAAACTAGAAATCAGGTAGTGATAGGTGTGATGGGGAGAAACATAAGGTAAAGACGGGGTGATCGTGTAGCCAGAAGAAAAGGTACATAGCTATAGAAAGAGGAAGAGGTAGGTAGATAATGAGTATAAGAGATATAGGTAATACTTTATGTTCATAGTAAAACACATGCAAACCTGCAAAGTGAACCTTCTTCACTTTTCCAAGAGAATATATATCAAATGCCACACAGAACTCAGAAGAAGCAATAAACACCCTCTTTTCTCAGAATCGTGATTCAAGTGACCTACAGACAACTAGTGATATTGGTTTAAATATTCCATCTGTGTAACAATCCCTCACAATTCTTCACATGCACCTCCATGTGTAAGACGCATGCTGTAGCACCAAATCTGAAGCACGTTCTGTGGGCCACAGATAACAAAACACAACCATCCAGAAAAAAATTATGCAATCCCAAATGGCCCTCCTCTTGCAGGCAGAATAAAGCCACGTGTTTGGGCATAGCAGGGCCTAAGCCGTTAAACAGACCCAAGGCAATTATCTTGCAGAAAAGCTCCTCTAAGTATGGCAATAACCATGAAAAACATAGAAAATCAGCAAAAAGGACATATAACCTCAACATGCTAGAAAAAGCAATCCTGCTGCACAGAGAAAGAAGTGTCAAGTTTGCAAATTTTGCTTAGGCCTCGAGCAAGGCCTAGCTTAGACAGAGGCTCAAACAGTTCTGTTTTGAGGAAGCACATTACACAGTCTTAAACATAACCTGAAATTAACTCACACACACGTTGCCACATTCTGGCCTAGAACCTAAAACAGAGTCCAGTCAGAATGACATCCAGACTACAGCCAAAAACTAACCAAAAGTTACTAATTAATATTCCTGGCATATGGAGAAATAAGTCCCTTGTCTGCATTTTGGATGAAGCCTTTAAAATAGAGCTAAAAGGTTGACTGGCACACAAATGAATCAGTTTAATTGTGCAAAAATTGGGTGAATAAATCAATAAAAATGGTTCCTACCTGTTCCTTCTTGCTACAGAGGAAGGGATCTGCTAGCAACACACTGCATTTCTGGGTGCTGGATGTGGTAAGTCAGTAAAGCTTTGGGGCAGACCAACTGCACTGAGCCTAGTGCAGGATTTTCTGGATGTGGTGGGACCGCAATTGAGGAGCACTAGATGTGACTTTGAGTACTGCTTTACTCCCGCCCTCTGTGTGCCAGCAGTTGGATGGAGGAAACAGGAACTACGCTGTCATGATCACCTCCTTTTCTGTTATCAAGTGCCTCTGTCCCCGCCTGTTGCCCGGTGTGTGGGGGTGAGTGTGGCTTGAATGATGCCCCCACCAAGCCCTCACACCCATTTCCCTCTCAGCTACTGATGCCAGCCCTGGGGTGGGAGCCCCCTGAGCACACAGCATGTTGGGCAAGCACTACAAGGGGCCTGAGGTTAGCTGCTACATTGCTTCAACGTGTTCCCGACCCTGCCTTTCTCTGAGGCTCCGCAGCTGCCCAGGTAAAGTCAATAGGGGTAAAGCCACAGTCAGGCGAGCCACATCACTGAAAGCAGTAAGAGACTGTAGGCAGGCAGAGAGTATGCAGCTTTGCATGGTGTACATGTGGGGTGGCTGCTTTCACAGCATTGTGTCAGGTGCTGCAGCCGGGTATTGTGTTGTCTGTTTGTGGACTGAACAGGCAGCGGCTTCTACCCGAGCCGGTCAGCAGTGTTACAAAAGAAGTGTGTCTTGCACCACAACTGCTGCACGCACATTTGAAACACACACTACTTAGGCAAATTACAAACTAGGCATTCATACACAAACCATACACATATTTGTCTAGGCCTCTCTCTGTCCCCTGTCCCTCGTTCAGACCCTGACCAGTAGTCTTTCCTGAACCCTACCACGTCCCGTTCCTCCCCCTCTTTCCTGGAGTCTTTGTCACTCCTCACACAGACTAAATCTGTCTACCACCAAAACTCTCTCTGGACCATTCTCCTGGTCTTCCATCCTACGGACCTTCCCTCACCCAGAAAGTGCCCAAAGCATCTAATCCAGCAAAAACAAAATCCAGCACAGCATCACAAAATACAGAGGCAAAAAGTCAGGGGAAACCACGCCAAAGATGCCAAGTCTAACAATACCGCTGTGAGGGGGTGTCTTTGGAAGCTTCTTGTTTATTTTTAGTTTGTCATCTTCCCTCACACACTACCTGTTGTTTCCTTCCTCCTACTCCACCCACCCACCTCTGCTGCACCCCCATGATCTTTTATTCATTTATTTAGGAGAGCGTGGTAGCAATTGCAAACAGTGGCCCAACCTTATAAAAAGCACTTCCAACGACATGGAATTTCATTTATTTTTATTTATTTACCAATTTATTTATTTACTTTTATATTCCACCCGTTCAACTCACTTCGGACGATTGCTCAGTGGGTTAAACACACTTAGGGGCCGATTCCGATCTCGGCGGTAGGGCTCCGAATCGGATTCGGCTTCACCGGATCCGATTCGGAGCCCTGTTTCCCGACCGAACCGTACGCGGGTCCGGCCGAGCGAGTACGATGCGAAATCGCCGACCGACTCGTCCGGGCGTCCCGACCGCTCCGACCGACTCGCTCCCGGCTCGAACCGCTCCGACCGACTCGCTCGGACTCGACTCGCACCGCGCAATGGAGACGTTTCCCGGCCGGGTGAGTACGATGCGCGCCGCGAGCAGTCCGACCGAGCCGCGCACTCCGGCTCGTAAGAGCTGTCGGAGCCGTACTTTGGGGGTCCGTGTCGGACCCCCTGTACGAGTAGCCGCGCGAGTCGCACACAGGGGGGACCCATGGGTCCCCCTACCTGTGCGTGTACGGCGCGAGTTGCTTCGCCGCGCACCCGCTGTAGGGGCGCCCTTGTCCGACTCGCACCCATTGAGTCAATGGGAGCCCGCGTACGCGTTGTACGACCGGCTCCCATTGACATCAATGGGAGTCCGACCGACTCGAGTCCGATAACATACGGACGCATCGTACTCGTTCGGTCGGACTGCACGGGTCCGATTCGGTCGGAAATCTCTCCGGGTCCGGCTCGGTCGGAGAAATTTCCGGCCCGAATCGGAATCGACCCCTTAGTGGAGGTTGGAACCTGGAGTCTGCTAAATTTTTTATTCTTCCAATGTGGATGAAATTGCACAAGTACAAAACACTACTGTTTTCCTAGTACATATCCCTTCATGGTATACGTACAGACAGCACTGCAGCCCAGAATAATGCTCTCATGGAGTGCACCTGGATAGCGTCCCTGCACCCCCGCAATGTTTGGAATGTATTGTAGCTCCTAGAAGCACCCTTTGTAGATGCAAATTTTGCAGGATGATACAGCATTATCATTACACACAATTCAGCAACGCACCACATAATTCAACACAACACATTTACAAAACACACCACATACATCCAATCCACACCACACAATACCACATCATGCTACAAAATTCAACAACACACCACATAATTAAACTGCACAACATACCACTACATACCACAAAATACCATTCCACATAATTACACTCCATGACACACAATCCCACTCTATATAATTCCAGTACACTCAAAACCACATAATTACTAGCCACATTATTAAACTGCACACCTCGCCACATAATTCTACGCCACACAATTCCACAACTAACAATTCCAGTCCAACCTACATAATTCCACTCCACACCACATACCTCCACTCCCTAACACTTGGGTAAAACACATTGTCATTTAAAAATGCCAATAGCTCTAACTCTCGCAAATGCGAGACCTATTGGCATTGCCAAATGCTTGTTTTTTATTATTGTTCTTTCTTTTGACAGTTTTATATAGTGTGAACTTAGCCCAAGGCAAAGGCTATTTGAGCACTATTCATGAGCACCAATTACAGCGCACAAGATCATATTTTGTTTTCAAGGGCCTGGGAGATGTAGTGATTTGCCCAGAATCACAGGATGTTGAGAGCAGACGCCTGGACTCGAACCTGATCCCCCATCGCTGCAACTCTGACCTTCAGGCCACATGTGCCTATGCACACGCAAGGCATGAAAGTAGGAGGATATTGTTCTTGGGAAGGACAATGGGGCCAAGGAGACCATGGCCTACACCCTGAGCAATAGAACAACAGCGAGGCCCCTTCGCTTACTAAATTACTCAACCCCTCACTACCCCTCCATTACCTGAGCAACAGAACACCTGACAGGCCCCTTCTATTACTAAATTACTCAAGCCCTCCAATGCTGAAGGTCAATGGCCTGGCAAGGGAGGGGATTAAGCATAAAACACAGCTGCTGGGCCATCCATAGGGGCAGGGGCTGAGGTGAAGATGGCCCAAGTCACAACATCACCTGTCCTCCTCAGCGAGGATCCAGCATAAATCCACCCTCCCCCGCCCACCATGCCCTGAAGGCAGTGCCGGCTTTACGGCGGTGGGATCGGTGCCGTCGCACCTGGCACCAAGTTCAGCGGGCGCCATTTGCACTCTGCTCGAACTGAGTGTCATTGCCATATTTCATCTCCACAACGTCGTGGGAGTAAAAGACAAACAATGCTGCTCATGCTCTGACGGTGCACATCGCACAGGGCTTTCTCAGCTTTAAGTCTTCATATCTTGACAAAAGGAATGCACTTCTATTGGTAAACTGCTAAACTTCCAAAAGACAATTTAGATTCAAGTCAGAGGGCTATGAAGCTGGTGTATCATCCAGGTGCAGCACAAAGGTAGTGCCCACAGAGCGGGGTGGAATAACTGCATTCAAGCTTGCAATTTTATCAGTTGCTGTTTGGGAAAAAAACAGACTTTATAGGCGATTTCTCAACATTTTCAAACACATTCCTTGATGCGATTATATTTTGTCTAGATCCTTTTCAGCTTTTAAGCCGGAGCTTCTTTCACAGACTTTATATTTAGAAGGTGGAATGTTACAATATGTGTTTATATTTATTTTTAGGCTCTCAGAAAGTCCTTTTTTAATCGTTTAGGATACAACAAAGAACTGTCTGGTTGTTACTTCACCTTGAGGAGCCAGATCCCAGGAAGAGTACTTGATACCTTATTATAACTACAATTTCTGGTGGGTCAACCTTTATAGCTGCTTTTGCAGCGAAGGCATAGATAACTGTATGTGATCAGGTGTGACACGTGTATGGTACAATTGAGAATACATTGGTATGTTTGTGGTTGAAAGTAGATTTGAGAATCACCAGAGGTTTAGTGTAAATGATGTTTGGTTAAATGTTCTCCGAAGCACAATATTACTCGTTTTTAAGCTAAATGTGAGCAATTTTGCACTGTGGCAATGATATGTATGTTAAATAACACATTGTAATGTGATATGAGATGTTATATAATGATGAATTCTGAAATGTGGTTTTATGATGTTTTTATATATAGATTGGAAGCTTTGGGAGATAAAAGTTTTTTCCTGAAGAAGGTGGTTGGAATAAGTTGAATCCACCAAAACGCGTTGCGCTGCTACAACAATTGCACTAAATTGAATCTATCCTGGTCAACAAAGGAATAGTACATAATGATGGTTTGACCACAGAATTATTGCTGGATTAGTGCTATAAATGACAAAACTTGAATGTCTAAATATATTCTCCCATAATGTGTTTCACATATATGATTATATGATTTTGTGTATATTATTTTCCATATTGGAAGCAAACCCACGGTGCTATATTTGATGTGTTTTTATTTCATGTATTTTATATGATCTTTTTTATTGGAATTTATTGAATAAAACATTTATACATTTATATATTGGCTTTGGTGAACAGGTGACATTTTCTGGTGACAGCAGTATGTTCGGCATGAATGCGGCATAAGTTACTGATAGTGTGTTTGAATACTAACCAAGGGAATTGTTGGTTTGACTTATTGTCATATTGGAGTCCTGTCCCTTTGGTTTAGGAGGACCCCTCTCTTGCTGTTGAGACAAATCTCCAACATTACATACATGGCTAAAATTCTCGAGAAGGAGGTCCATAGTTCCAGGCCTTTATGAAATCCATCCAAATCTAAACGCGGTTTGTATCATGGAAGACGTACGCAGCAGGTCTTATTGGGAATTCTTAAAGACATTAGAAAGGAGCATCACACTCATAGTGCTGGGGCCCGGCCCTTTTTAACTCAACCTTGTTGTCTTGCATCAATAATATCAGCATAAAAAGTCTGCTCTTGCGTGTTGCCAGAACCTTTCTGAAGTCATGCTGTCCATAAATAGCACTGCCCTTATTCTGTCTGCACCGTCAGTCTTTGACCTGCCTCTCTGGGTTCTGCCCTTTCTCCACTTGTGGTGACATCTGCAGCCGCCTCTGGTCAGTCACCCATTCTCATAGTTTGTATTCCTGTAACTATGCAGAAGACATGCAGAGCATGCAGAGCAATCAGCGGCTCTAGTGTATTGAACACATGTCTCCAAGCAAATGCTCTGGCTTTCTCCAAGACAACAACCTCTGTTAATACCCACTTAAATATGAATCCCAATAAGACTACAGTGATCTGCGAACCACGGAACCAGGCGTTCTTTACTCGACGATGATCCAACTCTTACGTTTACAGTTATAAATCTATGAGTAACTGTAGACAGTTATTTTTCATAGAAGTCATTAATTCTGCAGTTGTTGGCTTTAAACTACTCTGTAGAACCTTCTTATACTTGGCATATCCCAGTGGCATCACCATTGCCAGCTGACCTGTAATAGTTGACCCTGGCTGAGTACCAGGCCCCTTTTGCAAGGATATCACTTAATGCTGATAGCTCCCACATACAATTGAAAAGAGGCACCAGAAAGGGCTGTCCACTGTCCCCTGTACTAATCACCCGGAGTACTGAACTATTAAAAGACCACTTTAGGGAAGACGAAGAGGAGACAGGTCTGCGGTTCTAAAAAAAAGGAACACAAGCTCATGCAGTTTGCTGATACATTTTTTTTAACCTTGGCAAAACTCGAGACGGCCCTCTCAGGGCTACAGTTCCACTAAGACTCCTTTCAACAAGTGTCAGGATTTAAGATCAATGCGAACAAATGGGAAATACTAAATATGACCCTCCCACGAGAGGAGGTGGCCACCCTCCAAGAACTTGTGCCTTTTAGGTGGGCAATGAACAATATTACAAATCTGGAAGCTAAATTATTGACAAACATCAGATATGTAAAAGATCAATTTCCTACCCCTACTAGCAGCAATCTGAGGAGATTTACGAAGGTGGGGAGATCTTCTGGTGTCTTGGTCTTGGCCATAATAATGCAACTAAAAGGAATGTTTTACAGCGTCTCCTACATATGTTTCTAGCCCCACCCATAATTCTATCAGCATATTTCTTTCACAGCTTAAAAAGCTTGTTCTTGAAATATATTTGAAAATTGATGAGGCCACGTATAGCTTGTAAGCTCTTATGTAGACCGAGAGATCAAAACTGCATGTACCAGAAGGCAAAGAAAATAAACAGAAGTTGTTAGTTAACTCACAGCTAACACTTGCCTTCGAGATGGAAACCTAAACAAATGCCATTTTAACCTCACTGGTCCAGGATAGTTGCATATTTATATTAAAGCCATAAAATGCCCATACTGAATTATTTTTTTAGCTATTCATACATGTTAAATGACTACAATGTAAGTCTGTAGGGTTTGCCATGGAAAAAGTAAACAGATTCAGAGCAGGAGCACGTCCTTACACCTGTGACGAAGGTAGCAGGAGCAGCGTACTAACAAACCTCCAACATGTGGATAGGGAAGCAGTGCAACTGCCCAAACACCAACCGAAGAGCACGTCTTGCCGCCGAGAGCAGGATGGGAGAACAAGTCTCTCAGCTTCAGTCGAATTCGCAAAACCAGGAGCAGCCGGTGCAGGTCCCATAGCAAAATGGCTGCTGAGGAGGGGCTCTGCATGCCTTCCACCATTGGAAGAGGAGAGTCAGAATGGCACTGAGAAAGGCCTGGTTGCCTCTCAAAGGCTTCCAGATATGGGGCAGTGCCAGGGACAGTTATGTGAAAGTGCCAGATCCCCAGTAGTCTTTCATATGTACACGCCTCTCTCACAGGGGCGTGGCTACCGCTGGTGCAGTGGCACCATGACCCATAGCCCTGTGGCCAATTGAACCCTGATAATTGCTGTATTATTTTACTACCCGAACACAGGGGCGTAGCAAAGCCCCCGCAGCCCCCGCAGTGTTGGGTGGCCCCTAGGCTTACCCATATGGCTTACCCATATTGGAGGGTGCCCCCACAGCCCCTACTGATTTGAGTGTGAGGGGCCCCTTCAGTATATTTTGCAGGGGGGGAAGCTCACCTCACTGCCCGAACAGTTGTCAGAGACCATTCCTTGCTTGCACCAGAGCCCATGGCATCGTTGCTAGGCTACTGCTCTCATACAAGGGATTGACTCTGGTCACGTGGGATTGACTCTACACCAACCCTGACAGCTTTTCAGAGACGTCAGTCAGGGCGTATTAGCCAGAGCCCAGGCCACCTGAGTCTTCTCCAGAAGCTGGCGGAGTGTGTGTGTGTCAGAGTGCGGAGCGGCTGTGGAGTTAGTGGGCGGAGCCGGCCTCAGGAGTGCAGGCCTGTGTTGGCCCGCTGGCTGCTGCAGCGAGAGTGACAGGCTCCGGCCTTTGTTTTTCTGCTGGCGCGATCCTTGGAGACACAATATCGGATTGAAAGAGCAGCGTGTCCCTTGGAATTCAATGCCTCCTCAGACAGCTGAGGGCGGGCGCGTGACTCGGAGGGAACAGCTGTGTCCAGAAAAATCCAGCCCGGAAAATCAAACAACGTAGTTTGCGGGGGGAGGGATAATTACCTGGATCATCGGAGGGTTTAGGGACAGTTTTAATGTTAATGAGATTAGCTCGGGAACATAATGCAATTATTGCACCCGTTCCTTGCTCGGCTCATGTTACATCCTACACATGCGTCTCTTTCTTCACAGGTGTTATGGTCAGGGCATAGCATATTTTATGACTAGCTGTCCTTGGTTTCGATTGTTCCTAGCCCTGGATTAGAAGGCTAGTGTTATTTTTCTCCAAGTTTATATCCCTGGAGTGCCCCGAAGCCTTCCGTTGAGTCTATGGAAAGCACATATACAAGTCGCAAATCTCTTTATTTTATCCCATTTTTTGTTTTTATTCCCCCTTTCTTGTTCAATCTGTTTCATTTTTATCAATTTAATAGTTTCAGATTTTGCATCTTGCTCGCCTTTGTTTTTCTAACTCTTTTTCTCTAGCTTTGCTTTATTACGTTTTTATAGCTGGATTCGTGTCCTGATTTTTTTGTTCCCTTACTTTTATTCTTTTGTCATTCTTTTCTTATTTCCTTCTTATCCATACCCTCTTGCTCATGCTTTTTTTCGTTGTTTCGTGCTCTCTTTATTTCTCCCTGTCCTTCTCTTTCTCTGTCCTTCCTTCTTTTTCATTCTCTCTCCTGCTTCTCTCGCTCTCGCCTTGTAACTCTTAAAAGCTTCTGAGCGCAGCTGCCCGCGCCCTGATCCATAGCTGGAGACCCGAGGAGCAGATACAAAGATGCACAGGAGCCAGAGATATTCAGACACATGCCAAATCGTATGCCCCGTCCGGGAACGGAGATGGAACAATCTTGCAAAGCACGTGCTTCGTGCCTTGCGCCCTGGGACTGATGCTAACTTGAAATTACACTAAGGAATCGGATGGAAATCAATTCTGGGAGACTGTGAGATTTACACGAATTTAAGACCTTGTTTTTATTTTTGAGCCAACAAAATATCACATTTGACCGCTATTTTTATCTTTGTTAAGCAGCTTTGAAAAGCGACAAATATTTGCTTAAAAGCATTCGAGAGACAATCAGTTTGATAGCATAGAATGATTTTCATGTGTATAAAAAGCTAATCTACATACTTTATTTAGTCATATTCTAACGAACGAAATGAATAAATATGCCCACATAACAGAAAAACATTATTCCATTACACATATTCTTAAATATTCTTCTAGTTCTTACACTGCCACGATCTTGTTGCTTCTAGGCGCTCAAACAGTATGTGAGTATATTATTCGCCACAATTGTATTTACTTTACTAATGTCGGACGGATAAAAGGTTGAGCCAGTCTTGGCAGGATGCAAATCTGTGATTTTCATGCTGTTTCTCATTTCTGCAGGAGGTGCATTAACGCCCTGGGCTGTCTAACTGATATGTATGGAATGCTTGAGGCACAATTGTAGGGTCTGCGCGACCTCGGAGTCACCCCGGGTAGTCCCGACAGGGTCTGTCAATATTGGCCTTTTCAAGTTGATCATCTGAGCACCCGATTCTAATGGTAGTGATGTGCTTCTGGAATAAGGTGCGGCGGTGTCTTGAAGAAATGTCACAATACTTGGCTGAAAGATTGAGGTTCAACTCGAATAGGTGTGGTGCCACAGAGAAATGTTTTTCTTCTTTACATCACATGTGCACACTTCCACTACACACGCAGACCAACACCTAGAAAGAACAGGCGCTCACACACCTGCTTTCACCTGTCTAGCTCGTTCTCTACCATAGAAGTAACATCCTAGCCCCCTGCCTTTCTAACTTAGACAGCGGCCACCATTGTGAAATTCTATAATGGGCCTTGGGCGCCTTTATAGTAGCAATTGTAAAGCTATCCCGTCACCTCTGCCTCCATCGCTGCCTGTTGGGATTCAAATGTCCCCTGCATGGTGAACGGGCATGTACCCCTACCCTGAGTGCGCGACTGCATGTGAAACCGATGTCCTGACTTTTTTGTTTCACCCTGAAATTATGATCTAGAATGTGTGTTGAAGCCTAGGCCTGACTCTACTAATGCCAGTCCCACAACCCTCTCTGTGACCTGAGGTGGTGCACCAAGCGTACCCTCATAGTGGCCATTGGACTACTATCCATGCCTGAAGACCATCACATATGGCAGTGGTGGCAGTGAACTCCGTTTTGTGAATCAGAAATATGACCAGAGCAGACCCTTTTCTCTTTGTCATGGAGAGGTGAGCTACTGACTCCTCTTGTGCAAAGTTCCACTGTTTAGTGGCATTTCTGGTGGTGTTGAGTGCATGTATGTGAACTAAGTGCGTAGCACATCTATCGTAGTAAGGCTCTATGTGTTGTGAGAGTCTGAATATTAGGGCCAGTGGGATCCATTCTGAATGCCTCGGGTTTCGCATTGCACAAGAATTTAGATCTACATAACTTCCCCAGACAGTGGAAGTATATCGCATGCATTCCTGTGGATGACGGACGGAGATACAGACATCGAAGTGCAACCTTTCGAAATTAATTAGAAATGTTTTTAGCAAATGACAGCTGCTTAGGTCCCTATGAGCACTGCTATTCAGAAGATGGTGGGGTTGGAACTGCAGTTTCTGTTTTTCAGGTTGATAAAGTTTCTAGGCAGGGCTGGCCCTTTTGTCTGTCTCCGATTTCTGCTTCAGGGAGGCTGTCCCCTGACAGCCAGGTGCAGAGATCTCACACTCCATTGTGCCACTGTTTGGGAGCAGGAGTTGCTTGGAGCCAGCTCCATTGCTACTGTTGTGAGAGTCATCACCTTGAACAAAGTCTGTCTCTTTGGAACAGCGAGAATATGACATATCAAAGAGAACCACCATAACCAGTGCTGAAGCCTTGGACATTGGCTCAACCGCTGCTGTATGGAAAATGTGCTTAAAAGTGAGATGAAAGCAACCCAACTTTGTTCCAGCTCTAAGTATTTGCACCATGGAAGTAAGTGCTCTGCAGAGTACTTGAAGGACTACTGTGTGACCAAGGCTGGAGTCTGCATGTCAGTCAGTCTACCAAAGGTGAGGGCCAATCACCTGCAGTCTGTGCCTTGTCCTATAGGAGCTGATGGCCTGCCTAGTGCATAGACACTTGCCTGCCTGCTGAGAGAGAGGAAGAGAGTTCCTGGTCCTATAAGAGGAGAGACTGTCGAGGACAAGAAGCACAGCATGGTCCTGATGTGAGGGACACCTAGAGAAAGCTGACTGCTCTAAAGAGCCAGGAGTCTGAGTGGGTGCTTGGTCTCTCTAAGTGGTTCACATGTGAAATGCATCAAGTACAAGCATCACTTTGCCATCTGGCAGCCCACGGTGGGTCCGAGAACTGTTCTGCTGCTGCCGACGCCAGAGAAGGGGAGTTGTGTCACTGCTGACGCAGAAGCTTGATTGGCCTGGAGTCTGCAATGGTTGAAGACAATTCACTGCAGACAAGTTGGCCTGGAGGCCACAACTGTCATGCCAGGGCACCCGTCTGCACTCAACACAGATGGCCACAATGTCCAAAGACATTGTGTGCTGCACAGGACATATCGCACTGACTCGGTTCAGCGGTTCCTGTTGCAAAGGGAGGGTAAAGCTGAAGCTTCTCCCCTCATCAGCAACCTTCCTTCAAGAAGTGAGAAACTGCTGCTGCAAAGATAGGGATTCCTAATCTGTACCAACCATGGAGCATGTAAAGCCAGGCTTAGCATGTGGATAGAAAAATGGACTAAAACCACTCAGAGGAATCTAGGGTGAGGACGTTTTGCCGAAGTGAATGCCTGGAGTGAGAACTGTTGAACTGAGCTGCACATCTAACTGGTGGGGTAAATAGAAGTGATCTGCAACTGTGCCTAATGCCTGTGCCTGCATCATTTTGGGGACAGTAGACCATGGAGATCTAGAACCGGTTACTGACAATGGGTGTAGGACGTTACTGAAGATTGTAACTTAGATTACAATCTTGTAATTACTAATTGAATTGCATAGTATTTCGTTTTAATGTGGGATTAAATTACTTTCTTTTATAAAAAGATGAGATGTTAGCTAGGCAATAACTTATTGTGCCTGTTGGTTGAGTGAATTCTGAGCTCTTTTCCCCCACACTACCTCCCTGAGAAGCCTGTCACTGCTCGGTCTTGCTACCTTGAGAGTTAAGTGCAAAAAGGGTTGTTCTTGGCCCAGTTTGCAGAGCCATAGCAGGATGGACCCTAGGACATCAGTGGAAAATGACCTCAACCACCATGGTTGAGGCTCAGAAGCCCCTGTCTGCCCTCTGTCCCCATCCCCTGAACCGACACCACCAAAACATCTCCTGGTGAAGTCTGTAGGTCATTGTAACTACAGCAATATCAAGTCTTGGAGCTCAGCAGACCATCACAGAGCCCGCCTCTGGATTACTGTCCACTGCACATGTGCACCATTTAAAGCCGCCTGAGCAAAAGCAGGATCTAGTCAGTGGCGGCTGTCACAGGACAGAATGATTGTGGTGGGTGGGCGGGCGGGGAGGGGGTGAGTCGACAGATGACGGGTTAGTTAAAATGAAATGAAAAAAAAAAAAAAGCCACCTACCTTGCGCTCGCTGCATCGCCGAGTCGGCAATGCGGTGAACTCAAGATAAGTGGTTTTATTTACCACCCCGCCCCACCCCCAGCCCTGCCCCACTGCTCTTACCTGTGTCGGCTGCCAGTGGATCTAGTGTTTTTAGACCACATAATTTGCAAGAAGGTAGAGTAAGCAAAGAGCTAAGCACAATATGTTTACTTTATCTAGAGACAATGCTAATGTTTTGGCCTTTATATGACACCCTAGTGAGCTCAATATCCCCAAGACGGAACGTGGGCTCTTTACAGTGACACGTGTACAGTGAGGTGATGGGTTCATACCAGAGTTCACAGACAGCTTCTTCAAACGTGGAATTGTGCGTGCATTCTTTTGATCTGTACATAAAAGGGAGCCACGCCTTATTAAGGAAACTATGATAGACTATTGTAACCTCGCCCGTTCTAGGCACACATGGAACTGTTCGAGGGGACTTTCACCAGAAACCAGGAAGGTGGAAAGGCCTTGGAAACCACTGAAACACCAGTTCTTCCCTAGCAACGGCTCGGCCAATTGCGAGTCTTAGATGTACATCCGGCAGAGAATGTAGAAGACTGCTAGGTATCAAGGAGAGACTGCTTACTAGGACACCCAGGTGAAGGAGTCTTGCATCTTTCATCACTGTCTACCTGCCTTTGTAGTGATGTTGGCTGCAGCCAGAGGTTGCGGATCTCCCTGGGATTGGCGACGAGCGACAGGCATAGACAGCGAGACGCTTACAGCTATTATAATGAGGTAATGATGCTGCAAAGAGGATTAACGAAGCTACATATTTGTTGTAGGAGATTAGCAGCACCTGCAAAGCTGATTAAAATTATATTTACAGAAATATAGGCTTACATCGCATTTCACAAATCTCTACGTCACTGAGAGATCAAAGGAGAGGTGGTATGGTTTGTGTGAGGCACTGTTCAAGGCACTTGTGATTTTCTACACATTTAATGAATCAGATTTTCTTTAAACTACATATCTTTGGGAAAGAACCAGCCCAGTCACACATTTGTGAACCATAAATCTGCTAATCCCGGCTTTGTCACTTGCCCAAAGTGGGTGATCCTCTATAAATCACTTCATCTCTTTGTGCCTTAGATCCTTTGTGTGGTAAAATTGACAGTGTTTAGAAATAAGTTAACCTTCCCCATTGAATGCTACATGAATACTGAATATGTATTTGTGCCTTGACTGCTGTGAGCCAACCCCGCATTGACTTGGTTCTTGCACTACTGAGGTCATACCCTGCCTCCCTGTGATAGTGCTCACCACTGAGGGTAGACGGTGCATTCCGTGGTGCTTAAACATAGACAGAACTACATATTATTTTAATAATGAATACATTGGTTAAGGCCTGTGACGTAAGTAAGGCCAGACAGGGTTACACTTGAAATATGGAGAGGTTAAATGTAAACAAGCTTCACTCAGCATTAACCAAAAACAACCAGAGCTAAGAGTCTGTGAGGCACGTGGGCCTCTTCACTCCCAGTGACACTGGCTGTATGAGAGCCAGGGTCTGTAATAAAGTGAATCCCTTGCTTTTATGTATACGTTCCTCACAGACACTGCCAGTGACTAATTTATAAAACAGTCCCTGCCGGGGTCCAAAGTTTTGCTCAGAAGCACATCTCCCAACACTCATGTTATTCTTGGATGATTTTGCTTATCTCGATGATCCCAAACCCAGAACTCGTCTGTGGTTACATTTCCACCAGTGGTCCAGATACAGGGGCAGGTTTTGTAGCAGTGCTTCAATTTCATCCCCCTGTAACAAAAGTGGCAGCAGTGCAAAACCGGCCGGCAGCAGTGCTTCTCAACTGGCACCCCCCAGGGCTAGTTTGAGTTCTCAGTCCAGCCCTGGCTGCATGGCCCCATTCTCCCACTAAAACATATCTTGTGCCTTCTCTGGCCCTGGGGGCTATTTTTTAAAATGCCTGGGAGTCTGTGCTTTTTAAAAAATGTTGCAACAGATTCACAGATTTTCCGCAAATTTGTGTCACTGCATCTGTACCCTGCCCCTATGTCTTATTTTAGCATTTTTCTCTAGGACTCGGACAAAGTTCCGAGTCCTCAAATGGCTGCCAACACTTCCTTGTTGAGGTGGTGTCAGCCAATCAGATCTAAGTTTGAGATCTGTCAGCTCTGCAGATCCTTTGCTGGTGATATCTACATTTGTTTTACCTTGATTTCTCCAAAACCACTGAACAGATTTGTACCAAAACATAAAAAGGACCCATCTGGACCAAGATCTAGCTGTCTGCCACATTTGGTGTAAATCCGTTCAGCGGTTTGGGCTGTAGCTGTGTTTAAGGTTCCTATGGAAAAATGAATGGGGAAAATGTGTTTTGGGACCCCTCTTTTTATTGGCCCCGCTTGACTGATCTCCCCGAAAATGTCCATGTGCAAACTAGTCACAATATCCACATTTTTGGAAAGTTTCGTGGAGATTCATCAAAGAGAGCCACAGTTATTAGCAACGAAAAAAATGCATTTCCTATGGAAACATGACCATAACTTTAACTCCCCAGTGGCAACCGTCACCGGATAATTAATCTATATATATATATATGTATATATATATATATATATATATATATCCCCGATTCCTGCAGCTCTTACTGGGAGATCTGCCCGTAGTTCAGTGGCGCGAAAATGCCGGTAGAGCTACACCGGCGTTACAATTTCCAACAACCTTCAATAATTCGCGCTCTCAGGTTCTGTATACGGAAAGGTTTATTTGCTCAGGGTAACGCGTTTCGAAAGACAAGCTTTCTTGATTCTTCGAGCGCGAATTATTGAAGGTTGTTTGAGAATATATATATATATATATATATATATATATATATTCATCCAAACTCTGCATAAACAGTGTGGCGCACACTCGAGTAAGAATTAAAAGGTTACTTTATTATAGTCCCGTGCTGAACAAACGCGTTTCGGCCATATATATACAACATGAATCCCTTCTCTTCCAATGCAATAATCCAGCACTCCGGGGGTTGTTTTCACACGGTTCTTTAATAACACAGTGATGGCATCTAGGCGTTTCAGCTGCTACACGCAGCCTTGTTCACGATGCAGCGCGCCATTTGTAAAAACATTATAAACTTTTTGATGGTACTTTGACAATGACAAAGGACAAACCCACAATGCACATCAAGGTAGTTCACTGTGTGAATTTGGGTGTCATTTTGGAACATGTTATTTCACATTGTATACTAACATTTCTTCATGCCAGTGCACATTATCTTCCTTCAATTACAATTGAGCAATATAATTCCAAATTTACTCAAAAAATTAAAAACTGAAGATACATAAAAATTGGAAAATTCCTTTTCTTATATAAAATGCTACAGTGCCCAATGTTCCTTAGCTGCTCATGTTTCACTTAGAATTTCTAAGTTCACAACGACTATATCCTTGTTAAAGTGCTAGTGCATGACTTTTTTTTTATTTATTATTTATCTATTTTTCACTTTTTAAAGTGCTAGTGCTGACTTTTTTTCCTTTTCTTGTTTTTCCATTTTCTTCCTCCTGCTTCGTATATTGTAGTTCATATACTATTTATTTTCATTCATGTTTACCAATATAAAGTGCAAGTGCTTTTTAGTGCTAATTCCAGTTATACTCTAAAGTGCTTAGTGTTAAAGTGCTTGTGTCATTTGTCCTTCTCTAATTTCAATAACTTATAAAAAGATATATATACAAAATGGTTCCTTTGAATGTGCAAACTCTAAAGCAGTTCTCAGTACAGGCATGTAAACAAATCTTCATCAATATTTAATCCATTGGGTTCTTTACTATCGAACTCCAGAATAAAGTATGTCTCTAGTTTACGCAGTTCTTTTTCTCTGTTCCCTCCCCTCTTCTTTCTGGGGACTTCAGCTATACAACTGTACCGCATCAGTGTTGGATCGCTTTGATGGTTCTTCTCAAAATGCCTGGCTACAGGATAACTCCTATCTCTGTTAATTATCGCTCTTCTATGCTGCAGGATTCGTTTGTGGGCTGGCAAGGTGGTACTTCCTATATAAACCTTGTCACACAGACATTTTAGCATATAAACTACAAAACCTGACTTGCATGTTAAATATCCCTTTATTTTTATGGTTTTATTAAAAGTTGTTTTCAGACTTACAAGGTTCTCCCATGCTGACAAGCTTTGCATTTAAAACATCGCTTAAAACCTTCTCTTCGTTGCAGCCCAGTTTGATTACCCGTGTTTTCTTGGTACTCACTTTTTACAATGTGGTCCTTTAGAGATTTAGATTTCTTATACGTTATTTCGGGATGTATTTTGACAACAGGGCCTAACATAGGATCTCCTTTAATAAGGTGCCACTGCTTTTTTAAATAGATCTTACTTCCTTATGTTTAGTGTTATAGGTTGCTATAAACCTATGTGTTTTCAATTTGTTTTTCAACTCTTTCTTTTGCTGTGTCTTAGATGGTTCAAACAGTATTTTCTCTCTGTTTAATTTCCTTGCTTTCTTCGATGCATCCTGTATACTCTTTGGGGGATACCCTCTCTGAATGAAATGGTTGGTCATTTCTCTCTCCACTTTCTCATATTCTTCTAGACTGCTGAGGGCACATATCTGTGAGAAGCGCTGTGTTGCTTTAAGTGAGTAATATGCAATCTGTGTTCATGTTTGAGTATACACAAATTTCTATTAGAGAAGAGACACCTAGTGCCATAGCAGTAGGGTAAAATGCCACTGGGAGTCTAGCAGGGAGCACAGTTTTATAACCAAGAGTAGCCTGGCTTTGTGGGGCCAGATGGTTAACCAGGGGCATCAATGACTGTGGGAGCTCAAGCGGCCTGATAGCAATGCCATGCTGGAACCAGGACATCGTGTCAAGGCTGAAAAAGGGCAGATCTTCAGTAGGGGGGACCGCTGTCCATGGGGCAGGTGACAATGCGTGTATGAACCCCAAGCAGGCACGAGGGATAGCTGACTGTGGCGACTCTATGGGTGAGGTAACAGAAGGAACTTGACTAACTCCCCTCTAAGACCACTAGATTACTCTGCTATGTTCAAATCATTACTTTCAAGGGGCTTAAGCCCAGTTTGTCATACGCTGAAAACCTGGAAAATAAAGTTACGGCTAAAATGTAAAATAACCATATGTTGGAATCAGAAGCAAGACGAATGGCCATTTCATGGCATCTCAGTGTGATGCATATCAAACAACAACGCACTGCACAACCCTGCAATAAAAAGTATGTTTCCTGCATGCAGTGTCTGGGGTTAGGCTGTGGCAGGGAGTGGGTTAATTCTGGGTGTTCGTGTCGCGAGGCGCTGTCAGTGCCCTCTGGGTGATGAAAGCTGGAGCAATGAGCAGTTAGCAGCTTCGGCCGAGCCGGGAGCGCTCTGGCAGCGAGGGGGTTAAGTCTGCCTGGTGCATTGTGGTGAGGGTGTGGGAGCGAGGGAGGCTGGACCGCTCCTCCCTGAAATGCATTCACTCTGCTCTCTGCAGCCCGTACTGTACGTGTGAGTGGCCGTCTCCTGCCCCTCTCCTGCCCTCTCACCCTCCGCTCTCCCCCGGCTCCTCCGCCTCCTCCCTCCTGCTCTCCCGGCTCCTTCGGCAGCGGCTGCTGCTTCCTCTTCTTCCGTGGACTCTTCCATCCCGGGGCTCAAGGGTATGTCCACGCGCCTCATTCCGATAAGGCTAAGGCAGGCTTGACTGAGGAGGGACGGGAAAGGGGGTTTGCGCCAGCAGCATTGGTGGTGGGTGGTTCACAGGTACCTTAACTGTAGCCAGGCTCAGCAGGCACGCGGGGAATGATGGGGTGTGGGGTCATAGGGCGTGTTCTCATTGGGGGACCGGCGCTTTAATGCGGGGTGGGCGCAGCCGTGAGGGGAGAGGGGCTGGGCTGGGACTGGAAGCGATGGAGACTGAGTAGAAAATGTGAAATCTGCGATTAGACTGCTACGGAGACCCTGGTAAGATGGCAGGATGGGGGGAAACAGCCTTCCTGCGCTGCTGTCGGATGTACCATGTTTTATGTTGCTGTGGAAATCCGGCTCGTGGCATCTGTCTTTGCTGGTCATTGCGTTTTGAGGACAAAACATCATAGACGCGTCACCAGTGCTGGATGTATGTGCAGTTTAGGAATCAAAGCAAGCAGGGGGCTATGGGAACGGAGAACGTGCTCCCGTTGCAGATTTGGAATGCCGACCAGATTTTCTTGTGGCAGGTGAAGTGGGAATAGGGTTGTGCAGTAGATGGTTTTCCTTTCTAGTCCCTTGACCTCTCCGTCACCCCCACCCCCTTTACATGCCACTCCTGTCAGAGGCAGACGGTCCCTGTAGAAACATGTTGGGGATTTCCGACAGGCAAAGCCCAGCAGGGATGGGCTGTGTCCATCACCTAAGGTTGTTTCCATCTAGGCCAGTCTTACTATGAGCCCTATTCCGGGTGGGCCAGACCAGAAGCCCACGTCATACAGGCATGTTCAGCTGCTGCCCACGCCACCCACAGTTGACACTTGGCGTGATGCAGGGAGGGGGCGTTCGGACGGGTTCTGTGTCTCCCGGTTGGAATGTGCTGGTGCTTTGCCTGAGTAACCAGGAGAGCGGCCTTTGGGGGCCTGATGTCGCCTTCCCGCATTCATCATCTCTCGGGGGGAGGGGCAGAGCCGGTGATTTAGAAGCAGCCTTCATCTCCATAGCGACTCCTCTCTCTGGGCAGGTGATGTTGGCAGGGCGGTTCCACCTCTGGATGAGGCTGCCTGATCTGAAAGGGAGGGGCTGACCCTTGAGGTGACGTATAGTTTGCATTCCATGGGATGTAGGATTGCGGCAGGTGTCAAACACATACACCGTGACATGAAGATCGGAAACCCCCGTCAGAACGCTGGTTTAGGCGGCTTGGATTTCCACCTTTCACTCCTCTACACTATCCCACACTATCCCTCCCCCACCCGTCCGATCATCAAGTGACAGAGATACCCATCCCAGAGCACGGTCATCTCCCAGGAACACACGGGCTGTTTCACCACCAGTCACCAGCAGGGGTCCTACTTCTGATCACCTTGGTTATTAATCAGATGAAGTTCTTTTTTCTTCTCTGTGCTGCTCTCATTTCTTAACCACCACGTCATGAGCGGAAGGCTTAGCTATTGGATCGTCTTCGACTGAAGCTGCTCGCGCAGCTGAAGTCCCCCAACAGAATCCTTCCATGAATTCACAAGAGGCGGGCCACCTGGTGTGGATCGGGGTGGGCCAGGCTGCCAGGCCCTGCGCCTGTTGCTTGGGAACACCTGCCCTTCGATGATGCCCTGATGGACCCAGCAACTGTGACGCAGTCCGCACAGCCCCCGCGTGCCAGACGTCATTTATCCCTGAATCATAGTTATTGATGGTGGGCCTGACCAACCGCTGCAACTGATTCTACTGGCGTTCCGAGCCATTTCTCATCGCCACAGTCTTCCCCGAGTTGTCTCAGTGAGTGAGGCTGCCCCAGGCGTCTAAGTGAGACACTGGAGGTTGAGGATCAGGCGGTTCCTTAACACTCGTTGCCGATTTGCATTTGAAAAAGCCAAAGAGTACAACCGTACACGTTGACATGATAGACACACATATCTGTGTGGCATTAAGATGCTGATAGCATAGCCTGCGAACCAATGGCCTTTCCGAAAGCACACGCACGGCTGATCCTAATTTAGTGTACACAACCCCTGTCTTTTCAGTTAGTTCTCAAAGCTTTGCTATTGCGTGTCTAATCTACCTATCTCAAAGGGCCCCAGTAAATGAGCAATGATGGTGTATTTGAACCTCGGATTTGCATCAAAATTAAAACTGTGGTCATTGGTCACGAGGGACCTCTTACTCCCCCCGCATCCCCCCCCCCCATGTAAACCTACTATTCACGACAGGGAGAAAACGGCTCAGGCTGCCTTCATCAGTTTTCCTGCTTTTCAACCCTACCACAAGAGGCGCTAGAGCACATTAACTAGCAATATAAAACATTATTTAAAAAAAAGAAAGCAAAGTGGTCAAAGCCCTTTGGAGCCCCTGTCCACTGATCTCAATCACTAAACCTTAATTATCCACATGGCAAGATAGAGCAGTTTACTTCATTGGTTGCTGTAAAGATCTTGGTAGAAAACTTCAAGTCACAGCTTTGAACTGTGGCAGTCTGTCTGTCATAGTCTGTGGCCAATGTGACGCATGTCATTGAGATGGACTAATTCATGGTTCTGTAATTTATAGTGCTTTGTTGTAAATTATAATTAGAGAAAACTCGTTTTCCTCAAAATAATAGCTGCACAACAGCATTTTGCAACCAATGGAAACAAAACAAGTTAAACAGTGTGGTACCATTCCAAGATACTGCACGTAGATGACGCTATTCCTACATTGGTCATGGAAACATAGGATGCTTGTTGTGGTGTGGGCAGCACGAAGAGATAAATCCTGAAAGATCATGGCTACCTCAAGATGGATGGAAGATTCTGGGGTCACAATGTGGGCCAATCCTAGTTGTTCTAGAAAGGGTGTGCCAGCATAGTGAACATTGGCAGGTGCCAAAGCATGGGAGACCTATTATCGGTCAGACTTTTGAGTTACAAACTCTGTGTTGTGCTGAATCTAGTACTTCAAAGGTAAGACATGCACATCGTGTAGCGTGGACTTGGCATGCTTGTGACAGGCAACAAACCTCTTCATTTGAGCCTTTTTTCAACACGGCAACAGAAAGTTCCGTGCAGACTGAATTGGAGTAGTCAGCAAAGACATAGATAACTCACTCTATATCAGATGTTAACAAAAGAGGTGGCACTCTCTGTGTGGTTATTGCAGGGAGTGGCACACATGACAGAAAGCATACTCTTTGTTTGGGTGTTGAAGCTCCTGAGTCAATTGATCCCTGAATCATTTTTAGTGATCGTGGACTTGTCCAGCCACTGCCACAGATTCTGCCGGCTTTCTGAGCCATTTCGCACTAACTTAGCTCTCTCTAAGACCCACTGAGACCCAGGTTGAAAATAAGCCTTACCTTTCACGCCCATCTACAAATTGTATTTAAAAAAAGACAACAATGACATCTCTAATATTTGATGTGTGATATCTGCTTATTCTTTTTGATCGAGTTGGCCTAACAAGCTGGTTACCATATCTTGCTTGAGTCTTCACCAATAACCTAAACAGTGGCAACACAACTTCCTTATTTT
Organism: Calotriton arnoldi; assembly: GCA_963921515.1. Lineage (NCBI taxonomy): Eukaryota > Metazoa > Chordata > Amphibia > Caudata > Salamandridae > Calotriton > Calotriton arnoldi. Next base: position 683,094 of record CAWUFW010007821.1, read on the forward strand.
GTTTCTTGATACAGCTCCATGTGGCATTCAATATTTAATTAACCTTTTACATTTTAGTGATACATTGTGTCGGTTGGAAGCATTACGTCTGTTAAAATGTCCTTATTTTGGTTGGTGATACAGCTCCTTGTGTCAATCAATAGTTTTCTTAATCTTTTACATCTTCATGGCACACTGTTTTGGTTGGATGCATTACAGCTACTAAAATGATAACCATCAAAATGCTCCTCCTGTAAGATGACATAAAACACACTTTCTCACATCATGCACTCCATGCCAGGCTATCCATGCCATAATTGTATAAGTTTGCCCTTCGCTACACTTTTCTTAGTTTTCCTCTCTGTGACCATTGCTCTACTTTCAGTAAGCATGGGAGGGACTACGGTAGTAAGAAAATGGAGAATATCTACTACTAATTGGGAGGGGTCTAGAGAGGGATAAGGGCGGATTAGTGAGGCGAAAGGAAGAGTTTATTGAGGGGAATACTAATACAAACACCCATCCACAAAAAAGTAAGTCTATTGCTATTCACAAACTACACTTCTAAAGTTACTACTGCCCTAAAGGTGACAAAACATTAGTAAATGTACCCCAGCCTAGATTTGGTGTTGGTCTAGTACCACACAAGGCCAGTCACAATTACTGCTATAGACTCCCATAGAAAAATGGAGGCAGGGACTTAATATAACACCCCCACGGGATATAATACTAAAATAGGAAATAATGCCCCACAGGAAATAATGGTAAAATGATTTAAGTGTGTATCTATAAAAAAAAGCAGACGGTTGTTGGGTCTCCTTGGGTCATAGAAGTTATTTGTCATTTGGATTATTTCTTCTAATGTTTCATCCCAAAATGTAGTTGGGTCTAAATTAGAGTCTTACATATTCACCATGTATATTCACAAGGTAATACATATGATCTTTAATTGTGAATATATATATATATATATATATATTGCACAGGGGCTGTCGTCACCGTGCAGTTATAGTTAGGTCAGACTTTTCATTGGAAGAATGTTTTTTTTTGCTAATAACTTTGGCAACATTTGATAAATCTTCACAAAACTTTTAAAAAAATCATACACTATTGCCCCTTCCTGGAACGTTTTTGGATGATTTGTCAATCAGGGGCCAAGAAAAAACTGAGTCCCAAAACTCAAATTGCTATGCAATTTCCATAGAGAAAATTAGAAACAATATAGAAAAAACACAGCTGAAAAAAATTCCACCACATTTGGAAGAAAGTTAGATCCTTACCTAAAAAGCATGTTTTTGTGATTTAGTGTAAATCCTTTAGTATTTTTGGTGAAATTAAGGTTAAAATGATAGCGATTTATTGACAGTTGTTCTCTCAGGAGTCCCACGGGAATTTAAAAATAAAGCGCTGTGGTTGGCCGAGCAGGCTTTTTCTCCTGTCGGTCATTTAGCTCCTGTGGGACTCAGTTCACAGAAGCAAGCTGTCTGATTGGTGGGCCACAACAGCTGAAGAACTGTTGTGGCAGTCATTGAAGGACACATGGACTTGGTCCCAGTGTCCTTAAAAAGTAAAAAAAAAATACCATATAAGGAGGCAGGGCATAGGTACCCTGACCCCTTGTTTGGGGGTCCAAAAAAAAGGGGGTCCCTTGAGACTTCTGCAAGACTTCCTATAGAGTCCCAAGGGACCGGGAAAATGAATTACAAAAAAATGAGGGGTGGGTGTCCGTGGTGTTTGCAGACATATTAATATTTAAAAAGAAAGCTTTTACGTGTCAAAAGGGATAGTTTAACAGGTTTCAAGTTTAAACTGCAACAGTCAGGCACACAAGGTAGGCCTGGAGCCATGTTTGCACTTTCTTTATTGTGGATGGCCCAATAGGTGCTGAAGTCTACAAGTGGCATTTAACTTCTAGGGTTTGTGTGCACAGTATAAAGCATATGATAGGGTTTTACAAGCAAGTTATATGTGCCAGGAAGGAATACGCCAATTTAACAATGGTAAAGGGAGAGCACAAGCACTTTACTACTGGCTAGCAGTGCACAGTGCACAGAGTTCTAAAGCCAGCAAAAATATAGAGTCCCAGCTAAAAGCGAAAAATCCACAGTGACCATGCAGAAAACGCAGATTTCCTACAGTAGTCCTCTTCTCTCCTTTTAACATAAACCCATTTTGAGTGATGACTCAAAATCCTCTTTTTGCGAAAGTCATTGTCCTTTTTCTGTCAAAAGCAGCCCAGGATTCTGCTCATATGGTGGACCATTGTCAGTTTCGAGGCCTTGGACGGCAAAAACCTTTTTGACTTTTGGTTTGAACACAGTAGATTCTAGGTTCTGCCATCGGATACTTTGAACATCCGTTCACAATGACAAGAGTTTGTTATCCATCAGGCAAACTGCATAAGTCGGCACTAGCTCTGGTCCACAGCTCTGCTCAGGGATCTTCGGTGATGATAAGGGTGGTGGTGTTTTGAACACCTGTGTCTTCACAGAGTGAGCAGTTTATGATTAATGTTTCTGTGAGATTAGCCATTTGTTGTAACCTCACCTTCTCCCGCATTCAGGTTTAATTTTCGGCGATGCCCTGATGACCTTGGTGGACTAGGGCTTTTGTACAACCCTGTAGGGTTTTGGGATTTTCTATTTTGTCTAATCACAGTAGGGTAGCTTCCCTAGTGAGGCTCAGCTTTTGTCTAATTTTCCATATTTTGTGGAGCGCTTGCTGTGTGACCTAATCTCTCGCTGCCTATCCTGAGATAAAAGTACTTCAGATATTGTCTCTCAACACCGAGCTCTGCTAGTTGCATGCACAGGTCAGCACTTGCAGCATGGTTTGTTTCCTCTAAAGAGAGAGCCTTTGGCCAGGCTCCCTGTGATACAAGATGAATGAAAACTTCCATGGACTCGCAAAGCGCCGATATTCCTGGGTAGCTTTGCTGTGGTGTTGAGAGAGGTATTCAGCAGGGTCATGCCTACCTGGCCTTACTTGACCTAGAGGTTGTATTGTTGCAGCTGGAGAGACTATTTTTCAATTTTAGGTGGAGGAAGTTGCAACGTCCCTCAGAACAGTGAACTAGGGATTTGAAATGTGCTAGAACAGTAAAGTCTCTCCCAAGTATATGCAAGTGAAAATGACTCCATGCCCATCATATCACCAGGGCTTCTTGTCCTATTTGAGAGTACATCTTCTCTGTGTCTCTTAGTGCCCTGGTAGCGAATGGGGTGGGACTCCATTGGTTTCAGTAGTGATCCCTGAAATAGGACTGCTCCCTGACCGTCAGGGTTGGCATCTACGATGAGCTTTGTCTTTGTTTGGGTATCAAAGTAATGCATTCTAATGTCTATCAAAATGGCCTTCTGGATGGCATTGAATGTATTCTGATGTTCGAACTCCAATTTCGAAGGGATTGCGACATGGTCGCCAAATTCAGGATAAAGCAACCACAGAATTTATCATGCCTAAAAAACTTCAGACTTCCATTGCGGTTGTCGGTGCTGGCGCTTTCTTAATGTTTTCAAGTTTTTGGGGATTTATGCTGAGTCCTTTATTATAGAATATGCATCTGAAAAATCTGGTGCTGCTTTTCAGGAATTCACATTTGTCCTTGTGCAGGGTCAGCACTGTTTCTCTTAGCTGCTGAATGTAGCCATGGAACTGTTTGTTGTACTCAGCTAGCTTTTTGGCGTAGACGAGGATATCCTCACTCAGGTTGATGACTCCTATGGGACTATTCAGCGTTTCACCATATGGTAATATAGCCTCTATCTTCATCAAGCAGCAGTTGGTGGTATCCAACATTCAAATCTAGTTTAGGAAACCACTTTGCACCATTCAAGTCTGCCAGAATGTGTCTAATGGTGGGAGTAACGTGCCTCTCCTGTTTGATCACAATGTTCGGTAATCTCATGTTAATGCAAATCCTCATGGCATCGGGTTGGTTGCGTTTGGTGGCTACCGCCATGGGGGAGACCCATGGTGTGGGCCCAGCTACTGATTCAGTTACCCCTGTGTCTTCCAATTACTTTAGTTAAGCGTTCACTTTATCTAGAGGTGAAAGGGGACCCATCTGTGCTGGACGGAGACAGGTCTGATGGTGTCGGCGATATGGAATTTTATGAGTTTTGCCTTGATACACTCCAGTGCTTTGTAAATGTCACGGAACTCTTTGATGATTTCATCAACTTCTCTCGTGTTGATGCAACAAGCAAATGAGATTAGGTTCAAAGTGTTTGTGGTGGCGTTGCTAATGAGGATACCTGTGCATTCATTGACAGCAAATAATGTAGCCCTCAGGGTTTGAGTCTTGTGTGAATGGTTGTGATGAAAACACCTGCAACTAGAAGTGGGTCATGGCTGCCATAGGCAAAGATGTGGGTTTTTGTTAGCTGGAGGGAGCGTCTAGATGGTTTTTCCATAACAGTGTCTCCAGTGTCTATGACTTCTGTTCTGTGGACATTTATCTCACATTTTGGAGGGGGTCTCCGGCCTCTTGACTATTGGTCAATCAAAGAGATGAGTAAGATGTTCCCTTCTTCATCTTCATCTGTGTAATACTCTTGAGGATCTGTGTTATCTCCAGCCACATGTGTCGATCGTGATGGTTGGTCAGGGGTGAAATGGATAAGTTTTGCACTGTTTACCGTGTCTAGCCTTGTGCTGGGCAGTTGTTGGCTAAAAGAGGATCTCGTCTGCTGTATCTGCACAGATGTGGAGCAGTCCGAGTGCTTTTGGGTATGCTTGGGTTCAGCCTGGGTACTGGTCTGGCACACATAGTGTTCACTGTCTCAGTCTTGATGGCGTTTCTTTGCATTCTTTTTACGTCTAACTTTAATTCAAATAGTTTTGCAAATCCCTCATGGAATGATTCCACAGAACGGCTGCATGTAGCAGTGCTTGAGTGTTTTTTCAGTGCAGCGGTTCTGTGTTCTGGGCTGACTAGGTCTTGTTTATGGTTATGGTGTGCTGTATTGGCTTCCAGGTGGTACACAAGAATGCTGCAGACTGCACTTGTCTTGTTTGTCCAAAGGAGTAGTGTGCTGGGATACGAACTTTCGTGCAATAGGCTGATGAGCTGATGTGAATGAGCGGCTGGCAGGCGGCAAGTCACTGTTGTTCGCTATTGGTCTCATGCAGCGGGACGTGTCTGCTGGAGTCTGCTGTTGCCTGGTGAACTGTTAGTGGGTTCGGCACTGTTGATGCAGGCTTTGTTGCGGGTGGATCATGCAGGCTTAACAGGCAGTGCTTAGTTTGAGCCAGTGGTTTCCGGTGCTCAGCACCGGCACTTAATCATCAACACCGGCGCTTTTCATAAGCACCAGTTGGGGACACATTAATTTACGGGAAATTAAGTTATTTGCCTAGAATCACAAAAAGTTGAGCCGATGCCGAGGCTCGAATCTGGTTACCAAGCTCGAAGTCCGCAGCTCTGGCCATTACGCCACATTCTCTCCCCACTTTCATGGTTAGCAGTTGGTTCTGTTTTAGGCAGCGCTAACAGGAGAAATGGGCTGGGGCAAGCTGCCTCCAGACGAGAGCCCCAGCACTTATTTATTTACAAATTAACCACTGTTAACAGTGCTGGGTGTACAGAGGTGTAGGACCGTCACTGAGTGCCCCTATGTCTTTTTAGGGTTTCATGCCCATCCTTGTCGCCATTTTTGAGCCCCAGGTTGATGGCGCAAATGAGTGACAGCCACTTAGTGATACAGTCTGGAACTGATGCTCAACTCACTTTTATTATAGAAGTGACGTTACTCCTTATTGCCACTGTTTGGGCTCTGTATTATAGTGTGACGGGTGCCACAGTACAGTAACTTCATGTCACTTAGTGATATCATACCCTTTAAATTGCCTCATGAGTGTAAAGCAATCTTAGCACCACCAAATAACCCACAGTTCAATAACCAGTTTTTCAAAAACAGGAATATTTCTGTTCTCCAAGATGCAAGTAATCGTCATGCCCCTACAAAGACAAATCACTCAACTCTGACATGAGCATCTACTGCAGACCAATTGACAGACTTCCACCTCATCCAGATGAATCTCGACAATCACAGCCTTCTTGGTACATTACGGTCCAATGAATGCTCTGGGCACTGAATTGAAGCCGACTACAGAAAATCTGGGTCGATTTATTCATCCAGCTTACGTGAGCAAGGCATGCCTCTTTCTTCTACGGGACACCAAACCCCACAAAATACCATGTTATTATAAACCCTTTTACGCCTCCTCGCCTTTTTTTAAAGTATATGTTTATCACTTTTTTCAGCCCGCGAATAATAATATGGGAGCAGACAGAAGAGTTTTCATTTTTTAGACTTTACTTCTGACAAAGCAGCCGAGGTACTTAGGTGGTATATTGTATGACTTATGTTGGGTATAGGGGTTATGTTGGTTTGTATAGGCTTTATCTGCCTATATGTGTCGAAATAGTAGTTGTAACTTTACAGTCCAAATACAACTTTAACCTTCCATCCATTTTATATTTCTCCTCACTGGCATATTTTACCACAATGTAACTGGCTGTTATATGATTTTACTATTCTTTACTAACGTTCCTTACTCAGTTCCCTTCCAAAATGTCAAGGCAATAAAGACTCAAGTAAGCCTCCACCACTTCTGGGTTCAATTCTGTTTGGCTAGATTATCAACTTGACTAGCTGAACAAACTTTGTAAAAAACATGCCTTCTTCCCTCATCTAATATGTGTCTTTTACATAGTTTCTGTGACCAATTTAGCAAAAATGTATGCTTTGTTCGTCATACTGTAGTTCCTGTAGGCATGAAACTGACAGCAACCCCAGAATCATGATTTGTGAAGCTGCATTGTGGTTTCCAGGTGTTCAACAGGGGCAGCCAAGGCTTTTTTCTCTTTGGTCATGACGCTTATTCACCTGCTCATCTCCTCCATTTCTGTTTCATTTGTTCCACTTAACTCTTAACTGTCTATTGTATGGTGTTTCTATAGCGCAAATCTAGCCAAAAGATAGTGGAGCACTGTACAGGGTCAAAGATAAGCATAAAGTCAACGAGTAATAGGAGTGGTAGCTGGGTTGTGGATGCTTAAAGCAGTGTTCTTTAAAGAGGTGAGGCTTCAACTCTTTCTTAAATTTGATCTGCACTGGGGTGGTCTTAATGGATACATGGATGTTGTTCCAGATGCTGGGTGCATAGATGGAAAAGGTCTGCTTCTTATTTTTTACACTTCTTAGTCTACTGTCTGATGGTATCCTTGCTGTAAGTGTGCTGAGAGCCACCACAGATGATGAGCTTGTCTGCAAACTCATCAAATTAAATGTTTAACAAATAATTAAATAAATAAAAAGATATCCATTTAATTTCCTATTAATTAAATAACTAAAATAAAATCCTGCCCTCACTTTCATTTTCATACTTATTTATTATTTTAGTAATTTTTTATGAAAACATATTTGGTTATTTCAATTTAATTATATGTATTTTTTATTAAATGTAAACGTTTTCTTTTAATAATTTTTAAACAAAAATTAAAATATTCATGTAATAAACATTTTTTTTTTAATATAACTTTTAACACAGAAGAAATATTTATATATGTAATTTAAAATTTGAAATGAATTATTTCATGTAGTGTTATTTTAAGTCCTTGCCTCCATTATTTTCTAGGGGAATGTTTTACAGTGCCTGTGAGTGGCTATGTGTGGTGCTAGACTTACTGTAATCCCGGACTGGAGTGCATTTTATAAATAGCAATAGGCTTACTCTTTTTTTGGTGGATGTCTGTATTTGCATGTTCCTCTCTAAACCCTTCATTACCACTCCCTCAGCTCCTCCATACCCCCCTCTTATTTCCCTCTCAATTAGTAGTGAGTGTCCACGTTTTTCAGCCACTCCCCTGGTTCCTCCCACATTTATAAGTAAAACGAACACGTAAGATGGCTGCACAGAAAAGTTAGGAGAAGCAGAGGAGAAGGTCTTTACATGTAAGTTTGTGAATAGCATTTTATAGTACAAGAGTAGTACTACTAAAAGTACTACAAAGTGCAGTTTGTGAATAGGCCCCAAAGTATTCAATAAAAGTGTTCAAATAAAACGAAACATGCAAACGCTTATCTGTAGATTCATATTTGTCACCAGAATACACGACCTTTCTTTAAGACCTAAGCATCCAACCAACGCTTAGAAGGATGTGATGACTGGCAGCCACAATCACAATTTTCTCTCACTCTATTATTATAAGGAAATATATAGATGCACCATATATGCTTTGGACAAAAAATGAATCCTACTGCCCACACTCGAAGGTAAATAAACACAGGAAAGCAAGAGGACCTGGGATCACGGAGAGCAACAGTGGGGTGTGTTTTTCAAGCAATGCCTCCCACTACCCCTCACATCTCACAGGGGCTGCTTGCACACTGTGTATGAGAACAAGAAGCTGGTGCATTAGACATACATGTATGTTTTAGGGCTCATACGCAGGCTTTTTATGAGCTTCTTGCAGGAACAGGATTTTGGCACCTCATGCAAATTAAACTTTATCAATTTTGTCCTTCTCGTCCAAAAATGACAATTGCTGCTGGCTGCATCTGCTACGTCTTCTTGGTAGCGCCGTAACTGCCTTGCTTCTCCTTGAGATAGCATTGTCTACGCATCTTGTTGAATGGGTGAACGTTTGCTTCATAGCGCTGCTGACCTCATTAGGGAGAACTGTATCTACCACAAATCATTGATTAGCCAACTGTCTTTAGATACATGTCATAATAGAGAGTTGTCTTGTTAGCTTTCCAAAGTTTAATTAAGATTATAAACCCATCTGTGAATGCTTGCAGATAAATGTCTTTGTTATACTACTTACAGTATTGCTTAGTTGCTCTGTATTCTTTGTATAAATAAGTACACACAGGAATGAAACATGTAGACGGTAATGAGTTAGAATAGGAACCAGACACACTTTGCAAGTGATCGAGGGAAATACATGCCAAATTACATCATATTCACCACCATCTATTATTTATTAAGCTATGATATTCTAAACCATGGGTCTCCGACCTCTCTTGTATTAAGGGCTACTTATGTTCAATGAAAATCATCCCGAGCTACTAATATTATATGTGTTGTAATAATGAGTACATGAGATAATATTAGATTAGGGACCACCATATGTAAGATTACCAGCAGTGATCACCTAGTGCGTCAGGCATGGTTGGTAAAAGTAATGTAAAAAAATAATATTAGTAATAAATCTTGTCTCCCCAACGCCGCATCATTTATCACTTAAGTATCAACGGTAAATATATTTTGAAAATTCAGCCATTTTCTCCAAAATCACTTTATGATTTCTGAAAAATACCCACATTTTCATCTCAAATAGACACTTATCAATGTTGGTAAACATATATTAATTCAACCAATCAAAGCCTTCTAATTTATTAGTCTGGGCTGAACACAGGAGAGATACTTACAGGTAATTGGGAAGCTACCTCTAGCTCACGAGCTCCTAATTGGAGAAGCCTGTTCTAAACCCTTCCACTAAAGTTTGGAAACACCATTCTTATTAATTAGCTGTCCGATTCAAAAAGTGACGTCAAAACTTCAGATGGGCAAAATAGAAAGATCCTATCTCAACTTTAACATTTTCTGCTTCTTAAGCTCCAAAATTAGTACTCGTAATACTTACCTACTACACACCACAAACTCATATTAATAGGTGTTATTATCCTCCTCATTGGTACGTTATCGATATTGGAAGAACACAAGGTAGATTTGAGATTTGAGCCTCATGATTGCAAGGCTCACACGTCTGTGACTTGCTGTGAACATCCAATGTGCAGGACTAGTTGAAAATGTAAAAACAGTCAAAGACAATGGACCCTATTATGGGTTTGGCCTCCGTCCCACAATCCCCAATTAGCTATGATAAGGCAATGCCTATTTCATGGTGTGGGTCTATGTCAGGGCCTAAAATGTTCCAGCAGAGGCTGTGAAAGGTGCCCAAACCTTTGCTTGGCCTATGCAATGCAGCTAGACTGTGTGCAACAGGGCCCAAATGTTCCCACCTCCAACCAGGAACCTTCAGCCTGCTGGCCAAGATGGAGACGTCTGCACCTCTGACTCCTCCATGCTTCTAGTCATGCAATTACTTAGCCACACACCTCTTAAGAACTGTAATGTCTACAACACCAAGGGTTGATTTATTTATTTATTTATAAAGTTTGTATAGCGCGAACATGACCCCTGAGGGTATCAGATGGGGGGAGTGAATAAACCAGTAAAAGACACATTAATAAAGTGCAGTTATGACATAAATACAATCATAGAAGAATAACAAATCAAGGAGCGCGACCTCCCTAGGAGATCAGAAGAAGGTAGTCGAGAGCAACAGAATAAGAGTGCAACAGGTAAGGTTGATCGAAATATGCTTTGGTGACAAGTTTTAGGCCAACCATTTATTCATCAGGAATGTTTTCACTTCTAATTTGAAGGAGGCGGGAGATGGAATCAGACGGATTTGCTTAGGAAGAGAATTTCAAATTTTCTGTGCGATATCTGAAAAAGCTCTGTTGCATGTTTTCTTTTTGCTGAAAATCTGTGGTTTCAGCAGCATTGAGCTGTTACTTCGCTATGGTCTACATCCGACAGATAGTTCCAACTTTTGTGGTAGGTATCTGAGAGTGTTGAAATATAGGGCTTTAGGGTCATGCAAGCGATATATTTAGATGAATTTTTGCTGCATTAGGGAGCCAGTTTAGGGATTTCAGGTCAGGGGAGATGGGATTGTTTCTTTTTGTTCCGGTGACGAGTCTGGCAGCAGCGTTAAGAGAGGCCCGTAAAGGGGCCAGTTTGTATCTGGGAAGACCACTGAGCGTAGCTTCTGTAATCGTGCATGGGGATGACTAGGGCTTGGACCGCAGATTTAAGGTCATCGTGGGGGAAGAAGGGTTAATTTCCTTAGGATGCTCATCTGTTAATTCGCTCCTTTGGTGACGTTACTGATATGGTTCTGCATATGCAGATGTTTGTCTAGTATAATTCCTAGAGATCTTATAGAGTCTACAAATTGAGGTGTACAATTGAGGGCAGTTAGATGTTTCATCCAAAGGTCGATCTGAAGATTTTGTTTGGGTGGGGTAATGAGGAGGAATTCCGTTTTGATGGCACTAAGTTTGAGATGGTTGAGCGCAAGCCAGTTCTGAGTATTGTGAAGAATAACGTTGAGGGTATTGAGGTCATCAGGGGAGGAGATTTTCAGGTACAATTGTGTGTCGTCTGCATATATGTAATAATAAATGTTGGAGGATGCTAAGGAGTCTGCTAAAGGTTCCATGTATAAGTTGAAGAGAATGGGGGAGAGGGCAGATCCCTGTGGGACTCCCAGGGTGACCGTAGAGGGCTTCGACAGAGAATGGTTGACCTTGATTCTTTGGGTTCTGTTATGGAGGAATAAAGATGGTTGTTATAGATCACACTGCTATTACGTGTTAATTGTAGCCAGTACATTCTCTAAATAGGCAATATGGATTGATTTTGGAGACAAACATTGTTACAGGGAGGATTGCTGATCAATCAGGCTGTGCTGTGATTGACTCTTGTGTGACGGGAAGGGTGTAAGTTTATTTTGGGGGGTCTCTAGTGTTTGGGGTGCTCTCATATTGTGGGATTTGCGTTCTAATCTTGATGTTTCATTACTATCATTTATGTTATGGAGTTTATTTAGGTAGTAAAATACTTCCTGTATTTTTCTCAGATGCATAGACCGCACATGCACTGTATATTTTATTGTCTGAAGTAGAAACACTGTATTATTTGTGGGTGTTGTGAGTATTTCATTGTGTGAAACGGGGAACGGTGCTGGCTGTTTATAAGTCCAGACACGAGGAGGAACCTTGACATAGAAGTACAGAGCTGTATCCCTCCAACCTTTACTTTATAGTTTTTACATAGTTTAGATGTGCAGCCCGATTGTTTTATCCAATAGAACAAATCATTTGCATTAAATCTATACTTTTCTTTGAAAATAGCTGTTTGATGGAGAGAAAAAGATTCAATTTTGTAGGAAAGTAGGATCTGCTTCTTATGGTTACCCCCACTTTTTGCTTGATGTGATGCTGTTTTTAACTAGTCTGACTGGGATTCTGCTAATCAGGACCCCAGTCTATCTGCTTTCTCCTTAAACAGTTGTGTTATGTACTTAGGTACACCACAGATTGGATACTGGGGTACCCTTGTCAGCCCTTAGTATATGGTACCCATGTACCCAGGGCATAGGTACCCCAGAGGGCTCCCATGGGCTGAAGCATGTATTATACCACCCCTGAGAGACCATTCAAAATGGAACTACAGGCCTGCCATTGCAGCCTGTGTACGTTGGTGCATGCACCACTTACTAAAGATATAGGTTTACTATATCTAAGGGTCACTGCACTTAAAACCTATAAGTCACCCCAATAGCAGGCCTTTACAATCCTGAGGGCAGGGTGCTTGGTTCTAAGTGAGAGGGTGCCCCTGCATGAGCAGGCTCCCCTGCAGCCTACGGAGTCCATTCTCCCGGGTTGTCAGTGAAGCAGCCATATACTATATAGAGGAGCACTGTGTAATCACGCGATGACCATCTCGAAAACGGCAGCAACGAATCCTATCATGTTTGGCATCAAACATGTTGGAATCCTACCCCCACACTGTAAATGGTGTGGGAGCTGGGAGGTATGATTTCAAGCACTGGAAGAGTCCTCCGTTAGGCTCTCCGTGTTTCCAGTACCAGCCTTCTAGTCCCGGACAGCACAAAATGGTTGCCGCCGACCAGAGTCACATTTCTGCCCTCCTGCTGCTGAGCCAAGCTTGAGCAGGGGAAGGTAGAACAATAGGCATCCTGTCACAGGGAGGTGTGACCACCTCCCAGACAGGATTTAGTGTATTAGGGCTGGGTGTGTGTGCTTACCAGCGCCTGAAAGTCTGCATGAGGGGCACATTTGATGTCCCTGTGCATAGTCCAGTTCAAACCAGTCCTGGGAGCCGTTGGCTCCCACTTTGGCACGAAACTGGACAAAGGACATGGGATTAACCTCCCCCCTGTCCAGACCCTCCCCTGGGAGGGTCCCCATAATCTTCCCAACCCTTTCCCTAGGGTACTTAAGGGCTTACCTGGGTGTAGGTCCCTAGATTTATCGTGGGATAACATTCTGAATGAAACCACAGCACTTCTACCGTCTGTGCACTATGGACTTTGCTGGACTTGATTTGGGCCTAACTTCGTCTCCTTGCCAGTCTGCTGCATTGTCTGTGCCTGTGCATCTACAGGAACCTTCCAAGGCCTGTGAAGCATCAAGGTCTACCGAAGTAATCTCCCTTGGAGTGAAGGAGTCACTCCCCTGCATTCGCAAGCACCGCAACTAAGTCGACCGGTCTGCAGATCCTAAGCTCCTCCGGAGTCCGTGGGTTCGGTAACACTGGTGGTGGTTTTTCCCAGCTCCTGAGGCCTGCTCTACTCTCTCATCAAGTTTGAGGCCAGTAGTCTTCGTGGGGGTTGCAATAACCGAACCCCTGAGTACTGCGTCCCCTTTGCAGTTGCAAAGGCTTGTTGACATCTTTGCAAGAAGATCTTCGGGCTCCAACTAGCCCCAACCTCGAGCACCACCAGTGACCAGAATCTTCAGCCACACCACATCGTGTGCATCGTGGCCTGCATCTTTTGGTGAGCTGTTTGAGGTCCTCTCGCGACTCCTGTGCCTCCGGCCTGTTGTTCCATTTGAGGGTCACCTTTGTTTTCCTTGGGCTTCCCTGATTGCTCGGAGCCTGCCCTGACTCCCCTGCTTGTGGGGAGTCTCCTGGACCTTGCTGTTCCCAACCATGCACCTCTTTGACTTCCTGCTTGGGTTGCATTTGCCAAGGCTTTTGGTGCTCCCGCCGGACACCGACCCCTCACCACTCGACATTCTTCGTATCCGGGCCCTGGTCATCCTCAGTGTTGCCTGGTCCTCGCAGCTGCAGAGTCAAGGTCACCGTCATCTTACCTGAAACACCCGACATCGGAGGGCATCCGTCTTCCAAGTCTCCTGGTCACCCCTGAGTGACATAGACACTTTTCCCTCTGCTTTCAGGTACTCCTCTTCAAGAATCCATGTTTGGATTCCTCCGGACACTTTCTTCTCTTCCAGCAACGGCACTTTCCGGATGTCCTCCATTGGGTTCGATGGCGGTTTCCGACACCACTTCACACCTATGCACCCGGCTTCCCTGGGATAGGTAACTTGGGTACCACGGTATGCACGGGAGGGGTGGCTCTCCAACCTTCTGTGTTCCACGGGGTTTCTTCAGGGTCCACTGGGAAGGGTCCCTAATCTTTAAAACTCCAACCGCGACTTGCACATAGATTCGTACGGAGCACGCAGTCTTGTTCACACACTGCACACGCTCTCCGTGGGGTCCCTATCTACTTACCTTGGGTGGTTCTGTGGGTCCCCAGCAATTCTACGTCCTCTCAACATTGTCTTGACTCAAGTTGTGGTTCTTATATTACTTTCTTAGTATATGGTTTGGTCCCCCCCTGGGGCCCACTGTGTATTAGTGCTATTTACTGTGATTTGTTTGCTTTAGTATTGTGTGCTTTGTGTCTATCTCCGTGTGGGAGATACTGTAACGTACTAAATAGTGTTATATAATAAATACATATTTTTATAAATACTTTGTGTGGTTCTTTTTCATTTAATCTATACTATAAGATTGCATTCTGGTGAAACAAGCTGCTTTACACTCCTTCAAGACTAAGCCTGAAGGATGCTTTCCAGAGCTACAACTTGGATAGCTTTCTAAGGTTGTCTGAGACCTCTCAAATCATCATAATGGTTGTCTGGACTGGTGCAAGGTGCCCACTTACATTAGTGGACATCATATACCAGGCCAGCTTCTCACAAATTTGTTAATTAAAAATCAGTTATGGTAACCGCTAACCACCTTGTGCCACAATTGCACATATGTGAGAAAGAAGGAACAAATTGCTCACAAAAAATATGCAAATTTAGAAACAAAACATGAATTCATATCAAAATGATAAAATATAACAGCAGTCCTTTTGAATTGTAGGGAAATCTGGCCAATGTTTATATAGCATTGCAGTCCTTACTACACATCTGAAGTTGATGGAAAATATAATTTGGAAGTTATCACATGTTGATGCCCCTTGAATCTCTCCACATTCCCTGTCCTGTTGTCCCATTGAGGTCATTAGGGGTGATAAAGGGGCACAGAAGAAGCAATGCACCAAACAAAATTGGGGCTTGTGGATCACCCAGTTGCTACTTACCTCATAGTAGCAACAGTTGTTCCTGTTTGATGCAGAAGTTGTAATATTGGGCTTTACCAGAGCAAGTATATTCAAAGATAGCATAAATCAAAAATGTAATCTAACAATCATTTTGCAACCAACCTGAATCATCCCATTAATTTCTCCAGGTGTATTAATTTCTGCCTACATTTGTCCCTTTTCACAGGTATTAGTCCTGGTCACCAGCACCCGTCTGTTCAGCGCCAATCAAGTACCTGGTCTATTCTTAAGCTTTAGCGAAAGTAGCACAAACACAAACAGTTTGTTTACTCCATGGTATTCTACAGATGAGATACCCATGTCAAGTAAAGACTACTTACTCTTCCAGTCCTGTCCTAGTTCACCCTCCCAGATCGCAAGACATTATGTATTACTAGGTGTTTGCGCAACATGAATTATCATTGATTCAGCATCTATAGTAATTGAAAGTATGGACTAGTAGCGATGCTATGATTTGTGCTGTGTAAATCATGCTACGAAGTGTCCAATGGTAGATCTCGAGATGTCATAAGGCGTGAAATTGTACAAGATGCACAGATGAGCAAGGCATGTTAATAATACTAGGTGTAGGCTTGTACATGTATTGGTGGATTTTCTGAAGCTGCCTGCTTTCTCGGAGCAATCCTAAACAACCATGCGATCCAGGTTAGCCCTATTTATATCAAATAGTTTGAGAATCAGCTGTTGTCAAACATGTAAGGAGTGTATGAAGGTTTAAGCTCACAGTTGAGTGGGTTTTGCTTTGCTAATGTGATGGCCACTAGTAGCCAATATCCAGAGTTTTTCTGTAAGTATGATTTTGGCAATAGTTTAAAGATTTCAAGAGTGAATTAAGTTGAGACCTGCACTTTCACCTACAGTAGTTATTCTCACTTTAGGATCTGACATGGCACAGAAAACAGAACAGACTCTCTAAAGTTCTTCGTGCAATAGACAACCACCTACTTTCCATTTCTGTGACTATTGAAACGTCAGTGTAGTCTGACACAGTTGGTCAGGTATGATTGGTGGATAAGCAGAGGTGCACAGCAAGAGCTTGGTGAATTACTGTCTACTGGACATTATCATTTCACCAAGGAAGGGGCTAGCGGTTAACACAGCAGGACTACGTTGTCATCTACACATAATGTAAAAACACAAAACACAAGCAAATCCAATGTACCTTTAAAGGGAGCAGCCAGCGTGGAAACGTGTTCACACATCACGCAACACGGAACTTGCTTGCCAGACATGAAGGATCTTCAAATGATAAATATCTGAGATCATCAGAACTTTGAAGACCTGGTGATTTAACCATTTCTATCCTGGAATTGTTCTCACACTGCCCAGCCTCAAATTTCCCAAGAGTATTTATTTATACTGAAGCTGGAGCAAGAAGGTTGGCCGGTATGCCCACTCTTATTTCTGTTTTCCTACCCCCACATGGTGAAGGAATTCCCTTTTCATGTAGATGGCTTTCAAATGCTGTTTCTTATTTGATACTTTTTCTATACTGATGTACTACATGTGTAAGAGGTTGTGTTTCGTTTAACTGTCTACTCCGAGTCTTTCTCAACGTCACAAAGAAACCCATTATTCAAGAAGTGCCAATTCAAAGTTCCATGTGAACTGAAGCACTTGAAAGATGATCTCAGGTGTGAAAATATAAATCTGCAGATAATTAAATCTTGTTGCTTTTTCTTCAACCGAGCACATACTCTATTTCTAAGCAGTCTTTTCTTCAGTATATTGTTTTGTGAACTTATGTCTCAAGCCCAACTCAGTGCCACGCTCTTTTGTGTGCCATCCTTGCCCGAACCACAACTACGTCTTGCACCAGTGTGGCCCACTGCTCATGTTTCTTTACATCAAGACCCAGATTCACCATGCACCAAAACCAACATGGCAACTCCTAAGTCAATCATCACAAGACACAACAGTAACTACACTTCACAAGCAACCACCACCATGAACAATCACACATGCCCTTAGCGCCAAACTGGTCAGTCCGCTACACCTCAGACCAATCACATGAAACAGATGAGTCCTTCAGACACTCACGCCACACATGCACATCTAAGTACATTCAAACAAAAATCTCAGGGTACACTAGAATGTACCTCCCTCCATACCACTGCTATGATCCCTATGACCAGGAGATGTAAACACCAGACTCGTGCAGTAACCTCTTTCACTTGTTTGACTATCAGGGCAGGCTCGCCTCAACCCATTCGAACACACGCTTCGAGTCAGCCCTAGATTCAGAAGCAGATTGAGCAGGCCATAAGAAGACACATTATCAAGATTTGCTCTTCCCAAAGTTACTATTGGTTAATTAAAGAAGTGATAGGCCTTTGCAAACGAATAGCAAAAGAACTTTCTTTAAAAATAAATGCATTTTAATCAAATGTTAATATTCTCTTATAAGTCGTGTTCTCTATATTCTGTTATGTTTTTATGATCCATCCAGGATTAGAAATATACTTGGATTTGATTTGAGCAACTTGTGCATTCTTTAAATTATTTTTCACTGACTATATTTTTGTGTTTTAAAGTAACTCATTGACATTCTCTCCTCGGTTGAAGAAAAAGAAATATGAATTAATTATATGTAAACTTATATCTTTACACCTGAGATCATCTTTCAAGTGCTTCGGTTCACTTGCTTCAGACCACACTGCCCTGGGACTACCCACAAAAGAAAGACATTACGTTGGACCAGATGCAGGGAAATAGTTATTTGATTCCAATTAGTTAGGTCATCAACTACAAATGATAGCTAGAACTAAGCCCTGGCAGCGCCAAGGCCAGGCACTCGTAGAATGGCAGGCTTTTCAATCACTGCCTAACATAACATAGCAGTACATAAAATAGGAGTGAAGTTTTCAGGAGCAGACATTAGCAATAAGAAAAGGGAATCAAGAAACAAAATAAGAAGAGAGCATAATTAGAAACATAAGTAACATAATAGGGCAGGGGAAAAGAAGATGAGGTACCACCTGTCAAGACTGGAGTGAAAACGATTAGAGAGATAAGAATCAAACCATAGATTTAATAAAAAATATGCTTGTCTCATCAGTTATTAGCATGGACATGTTCTTCCCTTATTAAGAATAAGGTGCTGGCTTGAGAGGTTGGGGGGTGGGGGTTTACAATACTTATCAAAAGCTCAAGCAATACTGCTAAAAAAAAGAGTGCATGTAAAGTCCAGGCACAGTTTGTAAAAAAGAAAATACGTACAAACGCCCTCAAAAAATTGAAATAAACCTATTAAGAGAAAGTGAAGAAAAAAGGACTATTATAACGAAAACAAATTTGAGGAAACTTTAACATGGTCTTCTGTGGAACCCAATGAAAACCAAATAAAGAAAAAAAAGTCAAGCATTTCTAGTGAAATTTTCAGTGGGAATTTGGCCGAAAGAAATCTTACTCACGAGAGTCACCTTTAGTGGTAGTCTCTTTTCTGGAGCAAATCTTTCACCTGGAGGATAACTTCAAGACTTCAGACAGTCAGGGCTCAACGAGACTGAATGTGCTGGTCGGTCTGCCATGGTAAGATAAAGAAAAGAGTGTCAAATATTCCTTCTGGTTAAAGAATGTGAGGACGTCGAATGCCCTAGGCAGCTTCCTTTTGTTGGTTAGTCCACCGAGGTAGTTACTGAGCTTCTCTAACCACTGGGAAAGTCCTTGTTCTGATGGTCACTCATTCATGAGGGGTTGTCCGGTACTGCTCTAGATCAATGCAGGCATTTCACCCCAATTCTCTGATGGGTCTACGTTTTTACATTTGTTACGAGTACTGAAGAGCAGCTGCTAGAAAGCCGGTGTGAAATCTTTATAGATTTTGATTACAGTAATGTAGTGTACGAAAATAGGCTCTCTTAGCTTTCTTAAAGCAAGAAGGTTTTGTGTGGGTTTGTGTCTGTGTTTCTGTGAGTGTGCACAAAATAGAAGGAAGATTCATTTGCAGGGTTTTTGTGTTGTTTTTTCCACAAGAAGTGTTTAATTTTAATTATAGATGTGTGAAGGTGTAAAAGCGGGTGCAACAGTGTTAAGGTTTGCTGAGATCTGGTACTGAGTTTAAATAATGCAATGATCTGACAAAGTAGATGAAACATTTGAATAGAAGTAGAAACAATGTGATCTTAGAACAGTAAAATAATCTAAACTAAGTTAACAATACCCTAGGAGAAGTGAGGAGGGACTTGAACAGTAATATAAATGGCCTTTGATTGAATGAGCAATTGTGAATCTTGAGAACTCAGTAAACCAGACATCTGTGTCAATCCACCACTGACAATACTTTGGTTAATAATTGGCCCTTACAACCTTTCCAGGGGTAAACATTTTTTTCCAGAAGCTATAAATTGCCAGTAGTTCCACATGGAAAGACCAGTGGTAGAGAGCATGTGACTTCTTCCATTAATATATTGTTGTTTACAGTATAGAAGGAAACTTGAGAAATTCCCTTTTTTTTTGTAGTTCTAGTGGACCAAAACAGTAATTGGAGTGATTGGCGTGAAAAGAACCTTAGACATGATGTGACCTACATGGGTGTGCATTTTTTCAAAAGGAAGACACTTCAGGCTTATTGCAGTATATGATAGTACAGTGATATTATCAAACTTAATCTAGGCGAGATTTTATACGTTGAAGGAGAGCCTCATACAAAGGTATCTAATACCTTGTTTCATTCATTATTGTTCACTCGTAGTGTATGTTTCTAGTATTTAAAAACACATATTATTATTATTATTATTAATAAATTACAGTTGTAGGGCCACAGCTACCCTGAAGGGTTTCCTGGTGCCATCCTGGCAGGAAAGAAAAAAGGAGTGAAAAAAAGAGAAGGTACTTAAAGGTTGAAAAACCAAGTCTTTAGGCCTTTGCGAAAGGCACCATACACGGTTTCCTCACGAAGGGAGGCAGGTAGAGTGTTCCACAGGGCCGGTACTAAATAGGAAAAGGACCTACCTCGCATACGAAGACGTTTGACTTTAGGAACAGTAAACCTAGTCTGCTGGGCAGAGCGCAGAGGGCGCGAGGGTTGATATCGCTGAACTAGATCTTGCAAGTATTTCGGGTCCACTCCTGTTTTAATACTGAACATATAGCACAAGGCTTTAAATTTGACCCTTTTCTCCACCGTCAACCAGTGTAGGTCACGAAGAGATCCTCAGACAGAGGAAAACTTAGGCACACGACACAGCAGCCACATTTTGCACCATTTGAAGTCTCTGAATGGATGCTTTATTTGAGCCTATATAGAGAACATTGCCGTAGTCTAATGTGGAGGTAACTAGGGCATGAGCCACTGTTCTCTGCACTGATAGGGGAATCATCCATAAATCTTTCTTTAACCGTTTTAGAACAAAAAAAAACAGATGGAAGACACCCTAGTGACTTGTTGATTCATCGATAGATGTTCATCTACGATGAAGCCCAGATTGCTAACATGATGCACATAAATAAAAGTGTTACTGTTGAAAGAGGACTTTTATTTAGCAAGTTTAAAAAAGAGATTAAGGGGCATCATTTCGACCAAGGCTGGTTTCCCACCCATCTACTCAGTTGGTGGAATCCCTCATTCCCCTTCAGTGTTAGGCCACCTACCCTTTTAATAGAAGCTGTTGTGCCTGGTTCAATCTCTGAAATAAAAGTGCTTTGGCTAGTGCGGAGGATGCAGTTTTGTTACAGTGGTTTGCTGAGCCACGATGTTGGTGTGGCCATTGGAATTCTCATTTACTTTTCAGAAACATACCCCCAAAGACGAGGTTTGTTTCTGAAAAGATAAAAAAAATGTCTCTGTCACACACAAAGATTTTTCTCTGTTCATCCGGGACATTTCTCACATGCAGGACAAATTTGTGTTGGGTGCCAAGCACTGAACAAGGACAGTGGCGTAGCTAGGGGGGAGCGGTACGCCCCGGGTGGCACTTTTTTGGGGTGACGGCGAGCGCAGGGTAAGTAGTTTTCTTTTTTTAATTTTATTCTCCTTCGTTTTTGTCTGTCGCCTCCACCCCGCTCGTCGTCGGCTGTCGCCTCCACACCCCCTTCCCCCCCCCGCTCCTACCTGCACCTTTCGTCACTGGGTGGCAAACTCAGGGATCGCCCCGGGCTTCAAAAGCTCTAGCTCCGCCACTGAACAATGGAGTCACTCTAGCAATCAATGCAGACATAATCCAACTTCATATGTGGATAAATCAATATGCAGCAAAGATGAATATGTTATAAATAATTTAATTTAGTTCAATACTTAAAACATAAGGGGTTCAGTTGCAGCATAGGCATATAAATGTCCAGCATTTAAAAACATTAATGTGATGTACAATGCTATTGTGTGTGCATACACACTCAGACACACATATATTCTTATCTGCTCTTGCATAGTATAATTAGTTTGCTTAAGTTGTTGCCACGTGGTTGTGTGCGGAGCAGGAAGCGGAGGATGTGTGCGCGTTTCGGTTTCTAATTTAAGCGAGAACATCCTCAAGACTGTATGCTTGGGCAATATGGTATACCCCAGTTTAAATCAGATCAAAAGTATGATGGCCGAATTAGATTCATACAGACACAGCGCCACTGTCATAAGTCCAGCCCCTGACTTTGCTGAGGCCAAGGACTCCTCAGTGGAACCCTGGATGACCTGCCCTGAACCATTAATGCCCATATTCTAATCACTGCCTCCTGCAGTGTCAGGCTGGCTTGAATATTTTAGCCAGGGTAGAATTTGGTTTAATGTCCAGACCTGAAGCTGAATGAGTCTGAAACCTGATTTAACAAGATGCGACTTTTTAAAGTTTGCAACAGAACCAGTGACTGCTGGTGAATCTTTCATGGCATTCTGATCAACGTGCCTGAAACTCCTTCAGGATATTCAAGGCTTAAGTGAACAGGGCTGCTGTCCCTCCTTAGTGTTCATTGCTAAAGATTACAATGCAGCCATTTTAGTTCAAGCAAACCACCTTCTATCTGGAACTCTATATACTGTAGTGTAACTGATTTCTCTGACATGAGCTTTTTGTATGGTCTGTAGCCCCTTGTACCAGTCTATGATACTCATAGAATTGACATGCTGTATCAGTGATCT
Source organism: Calotriton arnoldi (assembly GCA_963921515.1). Classification (NCBI taxonomy): domain Eukaryota; kingdom Metazoa; phylum Chordata; class Amphibia; order Caudata; family Salamandridae; genus Calotriton; species Calotriton arnoldi. Next base: position 705,440 of record CAWUFW010007821.1, read on the forward strand.
ATAGGCTCCCAGTTTCTATATGCATCCGTTTAGGTATCCTTGTTTCAGCTATCTCTACTGTGTAAAAAGGTTAAAAATACTAGTGACGTGTCATATACAGTGGATAAGTCAAGGATCTTTAGGTCCATGGGCTACTTTCGGTGATGAGAATGTCTTTGAATATGCTTGTCAGTACATATGCATTTCTTCAGGAAAAACAGAAGCCTGAGGGAGGGTTCTGGAAGATGTTGTGTGTCTCTACATAATCATGTAGCTGTCTAGTCACCGCCCACTTTGGGATACTTCTTGGTAATGGTAGGGTCGATACTGGCTGGGCCGTGGTCTGGCCTTTCAGGACAGTGGAAAGTCTTTGCAAGAATGGAGAAGCGTATGAGGGGATGTCTGAAACCGCACTCTAAGAAAGGCAAGTGTTAGTCAAGGTTATGTAAGAATTTGGGATGAATTCATCAGTACCTTCTGCTAAATTGAAATTTGACTAGTCAGATTTATGGCGGCAAAGGATGCTTGTAGTGTGATTATGGGTATTCAGGGTATGACAAAAGGTTCCATGTTGTGCATAATACTTTTGTGGATATTGTCAACATTTGAAATGATGAAAATTAAGCGGTATTGTGATTTTCTCATCGCAAGCTTATCTTCATGAGGTGTTAATGGTCCGATAATTTCAGAACGATCTTCCACATCTGTTTTTATTTAAATTGCCACCTCCAGGTTTCTGTTGTAGTGGGTCTTCTTTGCATGGTTGGATACCCTTTGATAGATACTAGAGATATCTATAGGATGCCTGATGTACTAGCCATAGAAGTTTACAGTTGACTGTGCAAGTGATGCGAAGGCGGTAAAACAATTTAAGCAGCCAGGTGGTTGACTTAAGCGTGTTCATCTGAGGAGGTATGCAGCAATATTTTGAATATGTTGGAGTGTCTACAGAGCAACTTCAGTTGTGGCCACTTGCTCTATTCTAAACAGGATCCATTTGTGACAATTAGTGAAGAGGTGTGGTCCATTGATAAGGGCGTAAATATAGTCAAAGAGGTAACAAAAGGAAGAAAAAGACACATTGGTAATTTGGGACCTTATGTTCTATGCCTAAAACACTGGTTTAGGTAGACCCTCATTGCATCCATCCTAAAGGATTTGACCCTGCCTACAACAACCAGGACTTGAATCTTATCAGAGTTTAATGTTAGCAGTTGGGTGCCCATCAACTCTGCGATCTCCACCACACGTGGCAGGAACCAATCCCAGATTCCGGTGCATTTTCCATGAAAGTCTGAATATCGTCAATAACCATATAGAAGTGGAGATCAATGGACGGCATAAGACGAGCCAAAGACTTGACGTTGAGTTTATACAAGCTGATAGGCAGAGATAGCCACAAGGAGCTCCACAGCAGACTGGCCAGTATTTTATGCAAATTGAGAAAGGAAAGCTGTAGAATGTTTTTAACAGGAAAGGATAGAAGCATGCAAGAAAAATCTTGGTAACTTCATTACTTGGAGGTGGTACACCAAGGCATTAAGATTGTCAATGTCAAAATCAGTCGAATGGTCATAGAGGACCAAAGCAGTGACACCATTGGCCTTCATAAGGAGGGCATCCTCATTAGGCACCACAGCGGATTCTGTGCCCCAGCAAGAGCAAAAGTCATCTTGCAAACATCAAGAACTACTACATGTTTCAGTTTACCACAGAAATTGCTACGATATCACAGATTCCAGGAGCTCACAAAGGGCTGGTAGTAAGAAGATTGGGCGAAAAGTCCAGAGTTTGATTGTGTCCAGACAGGGCTTCTTTATAAAGGAAGGAATAATTTCTCGTTTTAATCCAAAATGACCCATACCAGTGGACATTTGGGGCCTACCGTCCCGGTGGAAAACTGAATAGCCTGCGAACCATCTGCAGATAGATGGCACCTATGAAATTAAGCCTGCTGGGTGAGCAAGTTCAAAACTTGCTGGCACAGGCTAATCATAGTTTGGAAAGGACAATTATTGAGTTCTACAAGAGGAAAAGCCTCAGAAGACAAAGCAGGAGGTTTGAAAGGCTCCCTGTTAATGGCATTCTTGCGGTAATGTTTGAGCCCCTATCAGGGAGTGATCTTACCGTGAGAGCTGAATGGTTTCCAAGTTGTGTTTATTAGTTTCTGTAAGAACATTACTTCCAGTGTGAGGTCTGCCTGGGGTCTAAATGTCTTTACAGTGTGTGTCCTGCATAATGTCTACAGGTCTTTACATGTTGCTAAAACCCTAGGAACTACATATTCTTATTAAAGTCTGACGTATGTTCTTTTTTCATCAACTCACACCTTGAAATCTCCCTTAATCGGGATTGCGTGGCCAACACTTCAAGGTGGTCGCCATTCTCAGGGCTCCTGTAACAGTGGTTCCAAAGAGTGCGAGAGAGTGGGCGCAGATAAATGATAAAACTGGTGGTTTTGTGTTCAAAGTAGTGCTGCTTGTTTCATTAATCCCGGCATATGTCTTGGTGACAGTCCACATTGTCGTCTTCTCATATGCCCTCTTGTCTTTCATGTTTCCAAGGGAGATTTTGTGGCTCGTGGGGATGAACTCATCGAGGAAGTGATGTAATTGTCTGAGAAGCTTGTTTCCAAGTGGCCTCGCGAGCCACCTTTAAACAAACACGCTCCTTAAGATTACACAATAGTGCTCCGCAGAAGGGGGTTTAACCCTTTGTACTACTACACATACTCTGCACGTGATGACGCAGAATGTAGGCGCCCCTGTGCTTATTACACCACAGTTCAACTACAGTCCTAACATCCATGACTCAGCAATCTTCACAGTGTCCACAGGACACCCCTCGACCCTTAGCCCCAGTTCACAGAAATCAGTTTATTGAAAATCGCAAAATAATAACGGCCAGGGTGTGCTTTTGCGACCATCTACCACTGGCACGGTTTAAATATGGGATGGCTTGTGCGCCTGTGATTTGGGCTACGGTTCTGCGGTTGGAAGATGCTACGGAAGTGAAAGCGTTACCAGCAGCGCGAGGAGCTGTGATTATTTTATTCCATGTGATGCTCTGGCAGGAGAATGTTTAGGTTTTCAATTCTTGCTGCATGAGGCACAGGTTATAAAAAGACGCCCTGAAAACAGCCTGCCTGTGACCATCCGCGTCCCACCCAGCCGTGGGTGGCGCAGAAGGACTAGAGAACGCATGATAGAGGCATGCAGGGAGGGAGGCAGGGGTGGGAGAGTGCAGGGATGGGGTGTCTCACACTGCAGATAAACTCTGGGAGATGTGTCTGTTGCTCTTACTGCTTAGAAGCAGGGGGGTCTGTGTCCTGAGCCAGCCAGAGCTGCCCTTTTATCCACAGCCAGTAGGCAGGGGCTGCTATGGCTGGAGTGATCATAAGAAGAAGATTAAAGCCACATTGTGTTGTAAGGAGTTGATTTAATGAGAGCAGGGCTGTTGGGCTTGAGTCAACAAACGGCTTTCTAACGAGGAAGGAGTGGGGAGGGTTGGGTGCACAGGAGTGATGAGAAATGCTCGGACTGTAGGTGTGGACAGAGGGGGCGAGAGGTGGGCTGCTGTTACATACCCATTCATCACTATCACAGAATAGATCTGGGGTGGAGCTGGTCTACCACACACACACACACTGCGGCAAAATGGACAGCTGGTGCCTGCCAGCTCCCTCACTGCAGAACAAGCCCCACTGTCCTTAGAGAAAAGAAACAACCGCTCCTCTGACCAGAGCATGGTGGTCGCAGACCTCTCACCTGCCTGGCATGGCTTCATCAGTCATAGCCTGCTACCCGGCCACACCCATGACTGCTGGGAAGGAGGCTAGAGATGTTCTGACGGTTCCAGGAGCTCCGCACCAGAGGGATTCGATTCTTGGCAGGGTTGGGTCCAATTAGGCCTGATGTGGGATTCAGATGGGGTAATAGCTGTTGCATGCTGCTGCCTCCTCTCTGTGGACCGCGCACAGACAGTGCTTCTACGTAGGCAGGAAACCTCAGCAATGGGGTTTATTAGCACCTTTACTTCCACTTGCTTAGAAAAATGATTTTGTAAAGGTGAGATTTCAGACTTAACCGCTTATGTTATAATTTGCGAGCTCTTCTGTAGAGCACAATCGAGGGTGTTGAAGTATGCCTTAAAACGTTTGCTGTAATGACCCTCCAAATGAAGTCTAAGCTAAGGAGACCGTGCAGTGGGGTGATGTTGTGTTAAATGCCCGCCCCACAGTGCAGTGTGCCCATAGAATTGCCTCACCATTGTAGGGTGTGTCGTAGGTGAAACACGAAGTGTGCCACTGTCCAACTGCATATTTTGGGTTATGGTATGCACACCAATCGTCCCTTCATCCCTGAAGGAGCATTAGACTGGGAGCCAGACTTTGTTAAATCACTAAAGTGATTTAGGTGGTTAGTAACGCGTTGCCATATTACATCATCAATGATTATCTGGATGGTGACTGTGTAAGAGTCACCTTGATGTGCCAGCTTAGGCAGGTACATGTGTGGAGGAGAAGGAACGGTAGAGAAACTTAACACATCAGTGTAACTGCCTTCTGGGACAGGAGTTGACAAATAAATCATAAATATAATTTAGCAATCTTAGCACAAGGTGGGGGATAAAGTATTGATTTGTTGCAACACCCTCATGACTAATTTTCACACAACTAATACCTGGAACCGAGCTCATACCATTCTGGAAGTTCTGAAAGTAAAGAAATCCAAGATCCTGGCCAGGCCTTCTCATGCTGGGATCCTTAGCTTTGTAACAGCATGCATGAAGACCTGAGGACCAACAACAGCCTTCTGGCAACTGGGAAACTCACCTGTTCAGAGGTTATCTATAAGTCCTATCTTAGGTGCAGTATCTGTTCCTCTTTAACACCCCCCCCCCCCCACCGTGTTTCTCACCCATTAACCTACCTCCTTTGTTAATTGTGCTGTTGTCAGGTTAATTGTGAAGGACTTAGCTGTCGTTTTGCTAGGTCTACACTATATAAATACTATAAATAAATAAAATATTGAGTCCAGTCTTTACAGAGGGTAGGCCCTACTCTAGTGACCGCACAGCGCTGGGATGCTTCCGGGTAGCCATGCGCTATACAAAAAACCCTTCTATTCTATTCTACAGTCCGCACTCTTCCGGGTTATATCTAAAATGCACTAAATAAACAAATCGGTGGCTAAGTTAAAGAGTCATGCGACTAAAATGCTAGGCTTTCTTTCTTTAAATGCCCTCATTAGGAATAAAGAAAGTCGGTTGCGCCAATTTAAATGCAGCTATAGGGTAACATCTTTATAAAAGCCGGGAAACGACATTACGATCCAGTTCTGTGCAGATGATTTGATTTCAGGTCAGTGTTGGGAAGGTAGAGGCTCGGAATGCACTAGTCCATCCTGTCCCGCACGCCAATTACTAGAAAATACTCAGAGATCCCAGTCATTAAGAAAATCTGCAAATTCCCTCTTCATTATCCCTAAAAGCAAAAACAAACCGAACACATAAAGGATTATTGCTAGACGCCCATTGGCAAATCATCCTCGAATTTGTGATTTGTACCCCCTATTTTTGACCTTGAGGGCAGTGTCTCTCTTGCATCTAGGCTTCACCGCCTCAAGTCTGCACCAGGTTTGATCACAGGCACCAGTTGGCCTGCTTCATAGGCAGGCCAGACTGGGAAAGAGGGTAATGCCAGCAAAGCCAAGTCATCCTTCCCTCATTCTGTACCATTAAGCTGGGTGATAGTAACACCTCTACTAAGAGCTATAAAAACAATGTTATTATTATTCTCATAATTGTATTTCTGGGTGCAAAAAAGTTCCTACCAGAGCTTTTTTCACAGGCAGGTTAAACTTTATAATATTTATGGGGAGAAATGCCAGGAAAACACAGGGACATGCAGATTTTGGTACACAAAGCTCCAACATCTGCATGTTATGGCCTATTTTGAAGTGCTTGGCTCATAAAATGTGTGGTATTGGATTTTAACAGATGTAGTAAGTACCACATCCAGGGACAAGGCAGTACTAATCGAGGCTTTTGTCTGCGTATTTGGTGCAAAATGGTTTTGCAATTGGGTACAATATAGGTTTAGACTACCAGAGTTTTCAGATCTTGCATTTTGTTTCCCCTATTGCTCTCTTCATTGCTTTGCTGGTCTCGCCATGCCATCTCTATAGATCATCTTCACGTGTGGCACAGTTCAATGCTACTACTAATAGTAAGGCTGCTCGTACTACTACTGCTACTAATAATAAAACTAATACCAATAATAATATCAAAATCAATAATAATAATATCAATACTGATAGTAATATCACAACAACAGCTATGGGATGACAATAACTACTACTAGTAAAAATAACAAAGTTTATTTTATATAGTGCTGGCTACCACAATGTTGCTGTTTCTGTGGAATGTAAATTAGCGGTGTTACTGTCACCCACCTCAGCGGTTTCCACCTTCATGTAATGCGTGTGGGCCGCGTCCTTTTCTATAACTCAGGTGCTTCTCTACCTCTAGGTGCCTTCACCGGGTATAATATGATTACTACACTTGGGAATGACACTCTTGCCCTTGTGAATGCTCTCCTAGTGACCCTAGGAGTGTCTCGTCCTCATCCTTTGAGTTTTTAATCTCCATGACGAAGGGCGCGAGAACAAGTAAATATAGACACTGCCTCGCCACTTAATGTCTCAATTCATTATCACTTCTATTAATTGAATCATACAAACTTTATGTTGTGATTCTCCACCCTCCAGGGGAAGCCTCAATGCTTGGGCCACGCCACCACCAGTAGGCAAGCGCTTCCTGAGGCGCAAGGTAGTGTTGTGTGGCCCACACTGACACGTGTCATTCAGAGACTGGTCGTTTCGCATTTCCCATAAATAATAAAGCGGTCCTGAGCCCCATCAGAAGCGCTCTGGGCTAAGAGCAGAACTACAATATGCCGCAGGAATAAGAAAAGATGAGGAAAAGAGCAGCTAGTCTTTTATGAGGAGGAGAAGGAGTCTAGTTAAGATTAGGGTGGGAGAGGGTAGAATTGAAGAAAGACGTAGGTTATGAGCAGTCTAAGCTTCACTGCCTTGCACTTTTGGGATCTTCACCATCGTGAAGTCTCTTTGACTTACTGGCGTAACGAAACTTGAGCGGTCCCCCCTGCAAGGTATGTGGAGGGGCCCCCTCCAGACTCAATCAGGAGCTCTGGGTCAGAGTACTGTGCTGAGGGGGGCCCCTGGAGCTGGGGGGCCCCCGCACCGCAGGGGCTGCGGGGGCCTGCTGCAGGGGCCTGTGTTACGCCACTGCTTTGACTCCCGCCCTTGGATCTTCAGACACAAGACCTTGACAGTGCTACATTACCTAGGCTGTTACATTGATGCTATGGACATTGCCTATTTCTAATTGCGTTGCACTGTGTTGCTTTGAGGTCTACAGAACTAACGTCACAAATAATCCTCGTTTAAGAAAAGGAGCTGTTACTGAATGAAAAAAAATCAACATCTCTAGGAGATACATAAATGAACTTCTTTAGATATTTTCCTAGTTTGACAACAATAACTGGAGGACGTGCCTTGGGCCCCGTGTCCAAAGTTGAGTTACACTGAGCAGCTATTACTTCAGTCCCTTTGCTCACCCAATTTTAGATGTTTCCTTACTCTTTTACATTCTAGGATATTGGTTAGGGCCCTGCCTGTGTAGCACAGGCAACATTAAGAGCTGATGGACAATGAGATGGAGACAAGACATGTGTGGTCACACCGTGGCGGGTCACCTATACAACACAGGCACATTACGATCAGATGAACAATCTAATGGAGACAAGACACGTGTGTTCACACCGTGGGGGTCACCTATAGGCACATTACGATCAGATGCACAATCTAATGGAGACCAGACACATGTGGTCACACCGTGGTGGGTCACCTATATATGGACATTGATCGCAGAGAATCACAAGAATCACAAGGCCGACTATTCTTCCTGAAATGCTTGGTTGTCGTTCATGCTCTCCAGCACCCCTATGGTAATCCCCCACCTCGAGACTCTGGGAGTAGCCTTCGCAATGTCGATTATAGCTTTGCTGGTATTGGCATGGTGCCTGTGGAAAGCTTTGAATATAATACGTCAGAAATGCCTTCTCCAGATTTTACAACTGAGCCGAAGGAGCACTTGGGAGAGGTCTCGGAAAGAAAGTAGTAGCCTGCATGGTCTATCACCGCCCATTCAACATGATCAGATTTTCCACAGAACATGTATCACTTTGTTAACAGCTCAAATAAAACCTTTCCATCTTGACTCTTGAAAAGTCATTTGGTCCCCATCTGGAATCACTGAAACTCGTGAAATGTTAACTTGTCAAATATAGGTAATTATATTTCTGTTGCCTCTAATATCCATTTGGCCACCGTCCAACTAGAAATGGGTGGAGGGCATTTATGCTTGCTGCTGTGCCAAACTGCAGTAATTTCAGACCTGCCATGGTCCATAGCACAAACCAACCCTACAGCTTCACTAGGAAGGGAGTCTGATCAGTCCGGACCTGCTATTGGATCATGCAATAAGAATATGTTTTCAATTGCTCAGTCAAGAAAAGCGCAAAGCCAATTAGTCTTACTCATTTCTCTCTTATTTCTTAAATTTTCTTTGCTTTGTCTAGTGATTAATCAATTACCACCTCTGAGGCTGGGTGAGAAATAAAAGAGGTAGGTGTAGTAGGGCACTACACCAATGTGTAACAAAGAAGTCCAGACGTTGGTTGTGACATCTTGGATCCTGTTGGGGTGTGGGGTCACTGAGATGCGCCTTATTGAGTGACGAAGGCTTGTTTGACAAGGCCAATCATAGGCGTTGCCTGAACCAAAGGTGGTTGGGTTGCACTGTCAGAAAGTGGTCAAGGCTCCTCCATGTTTAGGAACATGGCACCCTGAGGGCCAGCCTCCATGGTTGATAATTTCTGAACTGAGTCTGGCATGTCAAGGTATGAGTAAACCTGATATTTCTGATGATGGTGTAGTGAAAAAGTCTATCCAAAGTAAGGATATTTTCCCAATACTTCCAGAGGCTTGCTCTGTCACAAGGCCTTCAGGAGCCCTCCTAACTTTCATTCCTCAATCCCTAAACTAGATCCCTTCACCCTCTCTCGCTGTCCTGCCTACCTGGAGTCCTAACTGGAATAGAGAGCTGTGCATCAAGCTGCATCTCACTGATGAGCCCCAACAAGGCCAAGTGGCCTGGGGTTGTTTGTGTTCCAGTTCAGAGGACTCACAGTTCAGTCTGGATCATCTGTTTTGGGACAGGGCCAAGTCTAATGCCTGTCTATAAGGGCACAGATGACCTTAAACGAAGAATTGGAATGAGGCCCAGAGTGATTATCAGTGACTGAGATTAATTCAACCATTTTATCCATCGCTTTGTGCTCTCCTGCAGGGTTGTGCTGGTGAATTCTTCTGTAGTGTGAGGTTGCCCGGCAGCTGGCTGGGATTCCTTGGCATTCTTGAATCCGGGCGCTGCCAGGACACTTGTCCAGGAAGCAAAGCCTGACCTGCAAACAGAGCCCCTTGACCCCCTCTCCCCAGTTTAAACGTAAGCAACTCTCCTCTCTGGCCTCACTATTGCTCAAACTTTGTGTATCTGACCTACATACTCCTCACCGTGTCTAAAATTTAAAATCCGTAGCTATAATCGTGCAGCTGTCACTGTGCATGTAGTGCAGTACAACTCACCCCAGCCCTGTCTAGCTCCTCAGTTCAGCTCACCCCAGCCCTGTCTAGCTCCTCAGTCCTGCTCACCCCAGCCATGTCTAGCTCCTCAGTCCAGCACACCCCAGCCATGTCTAGCTCCTCAGTCCAACTCACCGCAGCCATGTCTAGCTCCTCAGTCCAGCTCACCCCAGCCCTGTCTAGCTCCTCAGTCCAACTCACCCCAACGATGTCTAGCTCCTCAGTCCAACTCACCCCAGCCATGTCTAGCTCCTCAGTTCAGATCACCCCAGCCCTGTCTAGCTCCTCAGTCCAACCCACCCCAGCCCTGTCTAGCTCCTCAGTCCAGCCCACCCCAGCCCTGTCTAGCTCCTCAGTCCAACTCACCCCAGCCAGGTCTAGCTCCTCAGTCCAACTCACCCCAGCCAGGTCTAGCTCCTCAGTCCAGCTCACCCCAGCCATGTCTAGCTACTCTGTCCAACTCGTCTCACCCTGTCCAGGTCCTCAGCCCAGCTCACTTCAGCTCTGTGTAACAGTTCCCTCTGCCTCAAAAGTTTACACCCAATCAGAATACGGCTCCTCTGCATGGTGTCACCAAGATGGCTTCCAGTGTTTTTTACCATCCCTCCTGCCCTGCTTTTACTATGAACAATTTGCCTTGAATACCCCAGCCAGCTCAGTTTCTAAGCGCTGTCTTTCAGAGGCAGGACGGTAGATGAGGTCTCACACAGCTCCTACCCCCCTAGTGCCTGTCCCAGCGTGCAGTGCCCATTCAAAGACAAAATGTATGCCTTGCATGTCTAGCTCCTCAGTCCAACTCACCCCAGCCATGTCTAGCTCCTCAGTACAACTCACCCCAGCCCTGTCTAGCTCCTCAGTCCAGCTCACCCCAGCCCTGTCTAGCTCCTCAGTCCAACTCACCCTAGCCATGTCTAGCTCCTCAGCTCAGCTCACCCCAGCCCTGTCTAGCTCCTCAGTCCAGCTCACCCCAGCCCTGTCTAGCTCCTCAGTCCAACTCACCCCAGCCATGTCTAGCTCATCAGTCCAGCTCACCCCAGCCCTGTCTAGCTCCTCAGTCCAACCCACCCCAGCCCTTTCTAGCTCCTCAGTCCAACTCACCCCAGCCAGGTCTAGCTCCTCAGTCCAGCTCACCCCAGCCATGTCTAGCTCCTCAGTCCAACTCACCCCAGCCATGTCTAGCTCCTCAGTCCAACTCACCCCAGCCCTGTCTAGCTCCTCAGTCCAAATCACCCCAGCCCTGTCTAGCTCCTCAGTTCAACTCACCCCAGCCCAGTCTAGCTCCTCAGTCCAACTCACCCCAGCTATGTCTAGCTCCTCAGTTCAACTCACCCCAGCCCTGTCTAGCTCCTCAGTTCAACTCACCCCAACCCTGTCTAGCTGCTCAGTCCAGCTCACCCCAGCCCTGTCTAGTTTCTCAGTCCAGCTCACCCCAGCCATGTCTAGCTCCTCAGTCCAACTCACCCCAGCCATGTCTAGCTCCTCAGTCCAACTCACCCGACCATGTCTAGCTCCTCAGTACAACTCACACCAGCCCTGTCTAGCTGCTCAGTCCAGCTCACCCCAGCCATGTCTAGCTGCTCAGTTCAACTCACCCCAACCCTGTCTAGCTGCTCAGTCCAGCTCACCCCAGCCCTGTCTAGTTCCTCAGTCCAGCTCACCCCAGCCATGTCTAGCTCCTCAGTCCAACTCATCCCAGCCATGTCTAGCTCCTCAGTCCAACTCACCCGACCATGTCTAGCTCCTCAGTACAACTCACACCAGCCCTGTCTAGCTGCTCAGTCCAGCTCACCCCAGCCATGTCTAGCTGCTCAGTCCAGCTCACCCCAGCCCTGTCTAGTTCCTCAGTCCAGCTCACCCGAACCATGTCTAGCTCCTCAGTCCAACTCACCCCAGCCATGTCTAGCTCCTCAGTCCAACTCACCCCGACCATGTCTAGCTCCTCAGTACAACTCACCCCAGCCCTGTCTAGCTGCTCAGTCCAGCTCAGTCCCCGTGGAGAGCTTTACCTTAGCGCCAGGATACCTTCGGGTAGCAGCTGCGCTCTACAAGTGCAATTAACATTAACATTAACACCCCAGCCCTGTCTAGCTCCTCAGTCCAGCTCACCCCAGCCATGTCTAACTCCTCAGTCCAGCTCACCCCAGCCATGTCTAGCTCCTCAGTCCAACTCACCCCAGCCATGTCTAGCTCCTCAGTCCAACTCACCCCAACCATGTCTAGCTCCTCAGTCCAGCTCACCCCAGCCCTGTCTAGCTCCTCAGTCCAACTCACCCCAGCCATGTCTAGCTCCTCAGTCCAGCTCACCCCAGCCCTGTCTAGCTCCTCAGTCCAACCCACCCCAGCCCTGTCTAGCTCCACAGTCCAACTCACCCCAGCCCTGTCTAGCTCCTCAGTCCAACGCACCACAACCATGTCTAGTTCCTCAGTCCAGCTCACCCCAGCCCTGTCTAGCTCCTCAGTCCAACTCACCCCAGCCATGTCTAGCTCCTCAGTCCAGCTCACCCCAGCCCTGTCTAGCTCCTCAGTCCAACCCACCCCAGCCCTGTCTAGCTCCTCAGCCCAACTCACCCCAGCCCTGTCTAGCTCCTCAGTCCAACTCACCCCAGCTGTGTCTAGCTCCTCAGTCCAGCTCACCCCAGCCCTGTCTAGCTCCTCAGTCCAACTCACCCCAGCCATGTCTAGCTCCTCAGTCCAGCTCACCCCAGCCCTGTCTAGCTCCTCAGTCCAACCCACCCCAGCCCTGTCTAGCTCCTCAGCCCAACTCACCCCAGCCCTGTCTAGCTCCTCAGTCCAACTCACCCCAGCCATGTCTAGCTCCTCAGTCCAGCTCACCCCAGCCCTGTCTAGCTCCTCAGTCCAACCCACCCCAGCCCTGTCTAGCTCCTCAGTCCAACTCACCCCAGCCCTGTCTAGCTCCTCAGTCCAACGCACCACAACCATGTCTAGTTCCTCAGTCCAGCTCACCCCAGCCCTGTCTAGCTCCTCAGTCCAACTCACCCCAGCCATGTCTAGCTCCTCAGTCCAACTCACCCCAGCTGTGTCTAGCTCCTCAGTCCAGCTCACCCCAGCCCTGTCTAGCTCCTCAGTCCAACTCACCCCAGCCATGTCTAGCTCCTCAGTCCAGCTCACCCCAGCCCTGTCTAGCTCCTCAGTCCAACCCACCCCAGCCCTGTCTAGCTCCTCAGCCCAACTCACCCCAGCCCTGTCTAGCTCCTCAGTCCAACTCACCCCAACCATGTCTAGCTCCTCAGTCCAGCTCACCCCAGCCATGTCTAGCTCCTCAGTCCAATTCAATTCAATATTTTTTTATTCAAGATTTGGAACTCCTAGGAGGTCCACATAAAATTACGTACATAGTTTTATAGATAACAAAACATAATAAGGCTCTTTCCACATACCATCATAAAATTTACCACCGCAGCACGTAAACAATTCGACTTTAAATAGCATTTAAAATTTGTAACATAAAGGAAGAGATAACAAACCATATCCTGTAAGTGCATAGGACATCTAATAGCTACCCATTCATAGATTTTATAAACCCAAAATTCTAATTCAAATAAAACAATTAAAAATTATTTATCAAGCAAGGAGGAAGCAAAGCCTCTCTTACAATGTACAAATATACAAAAGGGAATAAAATATCCACCTAATAGCAGTATGGAAACAGAGTAACTGAAAGTAGCCAGAACTGTGCGAAAGCCAATTCAATAGCAGCTAAGTTATGTGCAAAATGCATGCAAAATTTCACTTCGATTAATTTTAAGGAATAACCGTAAGGTCAGGGTGGAACATATACTCAACATATCCCTAATGTGCAAAATGGCAGTAAATAGCAGCTTAGATGTGCAAAATGCAATTTAAAAAACAAAATACTAGTCCTTCGGGAGATTTTCTTAAACGAGGAAGTTAACTACCCAAATAGAGTAAATATATGTATATAACAGATTTAAAATATATACATAAATTCTTTAAAATAATTAAAAAGTTTTACACATACAGATTCATTTTTTGGACAAAAAAGATAATCTTGGGCTGATGCTACGTTTTTTACACTATTCTGTAGAAACATTGGCCTAAGCCAACGATAACGACTCGAGACCAATGCCGGAGAGGCAAACAAAACATGATCTAAAGTCTGGATACCCAGATTGCAAAAATTACAAATTTTACCATTATTCGAATTCTGAGACCAGTTTACTGTTAAATCGTTTAGGGGTAGGAGATTCATGCGACATAAAATTAGCAGGCGCCGGATTCCGTGTTCTAGATTCCAAAATACGTATTTTTGTGGGGTTCTCAGTACGTTAGTCCTAACTATTAGTTTTAGTCTTTCCTTAGAATTACAAAATGTAATATCTTTATTAAAACTGATTTTACCACATAAAGTTTTTAGGAGAGATTTAAATCCTAAGGGTGGGAGTGAGAACATTAAATCATCTTGTATACCATTGGTTTTCTGTGCCAATAAAAAATCCTGACAAAAAGAGAAGTTACCTGCCTTCACATTAAAAATTTCGCGACATAGAAGATCTCTTAGTGTATCCGGTTCACTGTTTTTTAGTTGATATCCCCAACGTAGAACCCGGGATAAGCCTTGAATATAAGAGCTTGTCAACCCAAATTCTAATCTAATTGCTGCCGTTGGAATTACTGTACGAAAATTGCTAATTTTGCGTAATATTTGGCCTTCGGTCTTATCTAAGAAATTCCAGTCCTTAACAGGGATTGATTCAATCGCATAAAGCAAAGTTGGTGGAATTTTTGCCTTAAAAACCGTCAAAAGGTGTAAGAAATGTCTCCTGCCCATAGCCTGGTAGAAAATACGCAGGCCATTGGCATGAGACATTACCTTACAAGTGCTATGATCAATATGAGGTTTATTCTTTGAACTGCCTGTTAAGAGTTTCCCTAAATAGAGGTAAGAATCTACCACCTCCAACTTTTCAGGACCAATTTGCCATTTAAAGTCCAACCCACCTCAGCCCTGTCTAGCTCCTCCGTCCAACTCACCCCAGCCATGTCTAGCTCCTCAGTCCAGCTCACCCCAGCCCTGTCTAGCTCCTCCGTCCAACTCACCCCAGCCATGTCTAGCTCCTCAGTCCAGCTCGCCCCAGCCCTGTCTAGCTCCTCAGTCCAACTCACCCCAACCATGTCTAGCTCCTCAGTCCAACTCACCCCAGCCATGTCTAGCTCCTCAGTCCAGCTCACCCCAGCCCTGTCTAGCTCCTCAGTCCAACCCACCCCAGCCCTGTCTAGCTCCTCAGTCCAACTCACCCCAGCCAGGTCTAGCTCCTCAGTCCAGCTCACCCCAGCCATGTCTAGCTCCTCGGTCCAGCTCACCCCAGCCATGACTAGCTCCTCAGTCCAACTCACCCCAGCCATGTCTAGCTCCTCAGTCCAGCTCACCCCAGCCATGTCTAGCTCCTCAGTCCAGCTCACCCCAGCCATGTCTAGCTCCTCAGTCCAACTCACCCCAGCCATGTCTAGCTCCTCAGTCAAACCCACCCCAGCTCTGTATAGCTCCTCAGTCCAATTCACCCCAGCCATGTCTAGCTCCTCAGTCCAACTCACCCCAGCCATGTCTAGCTCCTCAGTCCAACCCACCCCAGCCAGGTCTAGCTCCTCACTCCAGCTCACCCCATCCATGTTTAGCTCCTCAGTCCAACTCACCCCAGCCATGTCTAGCTCCTCAGTCCAACTCGTCTCACCCTGACCAGCTCCTCGGCCCAGTCACTTCAGCTCTGTGTAACAGTTCCCTCTGCCTCAAAAGTTTACACCCAATCAGAACA
The DNA here is from genome assembly GCA_963921515.1 of Calotriton arnoldi. Taxonomy (NCBI): domain Eukaryota; kingdom Metazoa; phylum Chordata; class Amphibia; order Caudata; family Salamandridae; genus Calotriton; species Calotriton arnoldi. The sequence continues at coordinate 720,939 of CAWUFW010007821.1, forward strand.
CGGCTCCTCTGCATGGTGTCACCAAGATGGCTTCCAGTGTTTTTTACCATCCCTCCTGCCCTGCTTTTACTATGAACAATTTGCCTTGAATACCCCAGCCAGCTCAGTTTCTAAGCGCTGTCTTTCAGAGGCAGGACGGTAGATGAGGTCTCACACAGCTCCTACCACCCTAGTGCCTGTCCCACCGTGCAGTGCCAGTGCCCATTCAAAGACCAAATGTAGGCCTTGCATTCGGACACTCGCCATCGCTCTCGGTGTATTACGAGCCTAACGCCACATGAAATATAAATGAAAACTTGTATTGAGGCCTGTGGATCGCAGAAACGTCTCTGGTCTTTTCTTGAACAGCTGCAAGATCGTGACTTTGTTGCTCCGCGCTCGCTCGGTACTTTGTCAGAGATGCCCCTCTGAAATGAAATATAATGGAACTTTGCAGTGTCCAGAGTTTTAAATAATGCTCTGTCCAACCCTGATCCGTGTATTTATTCAGTTCACAAGCATGGTATCCTGTTATACTACATTGCTCTGTTTCATAAAAAAAAATAGACGCTTGACTGTATCACAGTGAAGTTTGTAACTAATATCATATAGAGATGCTCCCGCACTATCTCTGTAAGTAGGCCTCATCTTCACACCCCCTAGCCAGCGCTGGGCTTATCCCAGTAAGTGTTTCCCAGTGCGCAGAACACCCCTAAATAGTTCAGCCCCCAGGGCCCACTTACAAAAAGTTCTCAGACTGTCTTTCTCATTTAACGGCTTCTATTTAATATTTTAATTAGCGCAATGGTTTCTTCCAAAGGTCAGCCAGTGCATCATACATGGTTTCTGGAATAGTTCCATAGATGTGGGCTTCTCTTTTTATAGCAGATTTATGATAATCTCTCGAATGTCTTACACACTGCAGCATTCAGGGCTAAGCGCACGCTCACCCTTGAAGAATCTTGGCGCTGCACAACAGATGTTTATTGTTACCCAGCTCCATTGTTACTCATTTTATCACCCTCGGAAGGATGAACGGCCTAGTGGACCCGCCGCATTTGGAACCTATAACCATCACGTCAAACACAGCTCCGTGGAGCGAGTGCTTTACTCCCCTGAACCCAGCACTGGAAGACATAACTATTTTTCTCTTCCATTTAGCTTCTTGTGAGGCAGGAAGATGCCGTCTTCCTAATGTTCTTTACATGCAACAGTTAAGAGATAGCGCTTCTCTAGCAGTGCAGAGCTCACAAGATTTCTAGCTCCATCGGGTGTAGTAACTCATACAGTCCATGTTTTTCCATTGCATCCTGAGATTTGCACTCCTGTTTACTTTATATAATCAGGACTACAGGCTCCAGCATGCAAGTAAAATACTTGGACTGACGCTGCGCTACAGCAGCCAGAGCCCTAACAGGTGACATAGCTGTGCAGCCATCAGTCCCAGAGAGAACCAGGAAGCAAGTGTCCTGTGTGTGACAGAGCGCCTCATTACAAGGACTCCAGCATCGGGCCAGGATTGCCTCCCTGGAGTTAGTAATACTGGGGCGTAAGTATTTCGGGGTGAATCACGAGGTATACTCCAATCCTGAGGTACCCCCAAAAATGAGGAAATACTGGGGACACTGGAAACACCGCTCCCGAATTCCCCAGTAATTCTGCATTTTTCCCCAGAGTTTCTCCCAGATGTTTCGGCTGCTTCAGCAATCGAACAGTCTGGGTGAAACACATCACACTCCTGGAGTCACCTTGGAGCTCATACTCCTGATGCGGCTGGTGACCTGTGCTACTGGACCAAAGGAGGTCCCAAGACTTTGGGCCAATGTGCCAACAACTCAGCAACCAGCCCTCAGCCCAACTTTTTATGGAATACCTGGCAAACACATCTGACCACCCCACCCCCTCATGATTCCTTAATCCACCATGGTCCTGGTGTGTCACATTTAGACTATGGACCCTATCTGTCACAAGTCATATCTTATAGCCCTGCCTCGCTCGTGGTGGGTATTGCACTGCCTCCCTTATGGTATATCTGACAAGTGTCCGCCTGATACTAGGGTCCTGAGCCCACCTCATGGTGCGCTCCAGGGTAATTTCCAGCGACCATCAGCGATTAGCCCATGCACCAACTACAAACTGATCAGCTTCAAGAGGCAACTGTTGAGATTTAGTGGGAGATCCCTGAAAGCGGTAGGAGTGAAACTGTGAAACAATCTCCCAGAGGAACGTTGAGAGAACAACAACCTCAAGCGGCTAACACGATCAACGGGATGAAATCAGCTGATATGTCCCCCTAAGCCTACCCTTTGATCTCCCTCCAACCGCCCTGCTTAATGCTGCCTTTCGTCTCCCTCTGAGCCTACTCACACATCAAGATGGTCTCTTTTACTTTATTTTGGATGCTACGCTTTACCCACAGTCGGTTATTGTTGCCTGTTTTACCTGCCAGCATGTTTGACAGCGTGATTCTGAACGTGCCATCTTGTTTGATGTCTCTGTGCTTGCTCGTTGCTCTTGAAGCTGGACCCTTACGCTTATTGTTCATTACAAAGCTTGACATTATAGTGATAATAATAACCAGGCTAGTAGTTGCATTGGGTTGGCGTGGTATTTTGTGGCTGCTGACTGGGTGTCTGCATATGTGCCCTACATGCCAGACAGAAACAGCTGGTTTGTGGTAGCATCTCTGGCATTCACCCCTCAGGTTTCAGCCTCTGAATTCTTGATCTGCGGGGTGACATGTGCTGGTTCAGCTGTGAACCTGAGGTCCAGACTGAGATGCGGATCCACACAATGCTACTTTTATTTCCAACAACAATGTAGTTTTGTATTTTGATATACCAGGGATAATTTGATCATTTTTGAAGGTTTCAATTTAAAGTGTCAATAGCAGACTTCAGAACCACAAACTATGGTATTATTCAGTTGAAAGACATATTGATCTCCGTTCACATTTGTAGCTTTACTGTTCAATCGACAAGTTCTGTAATGAAAGGTGGCGATGCAGATAATTGAACAGGAGGTAGTGAAAACAACATGTTCTGCTTGACTCTGAAGCAATGCGCCTAGCTAAGAGATCAAGGAAGAACCCTAGCATTATGGGAGACATTCTAAGAAATCACTCTCATTCAGCACACCAACCCTTGTATACCAACCCTTGTATACCAGCCCTTGTATACCAACCCTTGTATACCAACCCTTGTATACCAGCCCTTGTATACCAACCCTTGTATACCAGCCCTTGTATACCAACCCTTGTATACCAGCCCTTGTATACCAACCCTTGTATACCAGCCCTTGTATACCAACCCTTGTATACCAACCCTTGTATACCAACCCTTGTATACCAGCCCTTGTATACAAGCCCTTGTATACCAGCCCTTGTATACCAGCCCTTGAATACTCCCGGTACAAGCCACACACTTCCTCAGCTCCCGGCCCGTAAGCTGTGATGTGTGTGTGTGTGTGTGTGTGTGTTGGTTGTACACTTTTGCTGCAGGCCTCCTCCACAGTGATGAGAGGCTGCATGAAAGTCAGCCTGGATGGGGCCACCACTGCAGGGAGCGGATACTTGAGTCACAGGGCCGGCTTAAGCGCTGGTGACGCCCGGTGCGACAATGTTTGTCGGCGCCCCCAATGACCACCTCGGCCATGGATACCCTCACTACCACCTGTTAACAGAGCCCCTCAAGTCTCCATAACCACTCTCTCATGCATTTCTATTATTTTATAGCGCCACTCATACCAGTGTAAGGTGTCAGAGCACTTTACATCACATACACATTAAACAGAGACAATGACTCATAAGTGTGTAAATCAGTGTATAGGAAATGTTACATCAGGCAGAGGACTACAAGGTGTAGGCATCACAAGTCATCCCTACTGGTAGACAGTATAGTTTAAGAGTGCTTGGTCTGGAGAAGCACAAACTCAGAATTTAAAACATAAAACAATGGTTGGGGGTTGGCTTTACTAAGAAGAATTCATTTCTACCCAAGAGAACCCTTTTTGTAACATTAGAATGATGAAAGACTGGGGGAAAAAATCATAACACTTTAATCTATACCTTGCAGTTTGCATGCAGCTCTTTGATGATAGTTAATAGCTCACTGTTCTAGATTAGGATTTAAACTTATAAACTGCAAGTAACAAAAGGGGCTCTCTGACAGAAGCAGTAACACACAGACCTATTTGCATACATTTTATGTGCTTTGTGATCTGCATGGTACATGTGCTTTGCAGCAGGCATTTTAACCTCCTGCTACTTTATGAGTCAAAAGTTCCACTAGACAAAACTCTGATCTCTCTGCAGCAGGTCCATCAATCGCCAGAGTTATCTTGACATTTTTATGGTTGCCTGAAAATTGCTGGAGGAAAGGAAAGTGGCAGCAGGTGCTTTTAAAACCATATTGTACTTGAAAACATGGCACCCACCCCAAAGTCAGCACCTGGTGCGGTGGCACAGATCGCACCGCCCTAGAGCCAGCCCTGTTTAGTCTCTACCAATGGGCCTGGCTCCCTCTAATTGGGAGAGAAAGAAAGTCCCAGATACTGGACCCAAAACATCATGGTCAAGATTCCAAAGAAGGGAGCATTAACCAATTGTATCGACTGGCGTGGAATCACCCTTCTGTCAAACCTGAGTAAAGTCCTGGCAAAAATCACTATACAGTGCATTTCTGATGCTCTTGACAAGCAAGGGCAGAGGGAGTGTTGATCATATCCTTACTCTACCTAACATCATCAAGCAGTGCACGGAGTGGCAGAGACAACTACTCATAAACTTCATTGATTTTGAGAAAGCCTTTGACATTATTCACCGTGGCAGCCTCTGGAGTATACTGAGAGCCTTTGGCATACCTTATCAGATAATTCTCCTCATCAAGAGCTTCTATGTTAATTTTGTTTGGAAGGTGGGGGATAGTGGCTATAGCTTCAAAGTCAAGACAAGTATGATACAGGGATGCGTGATGTCAGCATTGCTCTTCAACCTAGTCATCGACTGGGTGATGAGACGCACAACTGATGACCAAGCCAGAGGCATCAGATGGACCTTATTCTCTACATTGGCGGACCTTGGCTATGTGACTGACCTAGCGTTGCTCTCTCCCACACACCAGCAAATGCAGGAAAAGACACTTCACCTCAACGTCTATGCACAGCAAGTGGGCCTGAAGATCAACTTGAAGAAATCAGAAGTCATTCTACTCAATATCTCAAACCCTTAACCTGTCAAAGTTGGATGGAGAGGGCTTAGCCATGATTGAAGAGTTCACCTACCTAGGCAGAAGTATCAGACATAATGGAGGAGCAGGCAGTGACATCAAGAGAAGACTGAACAAGGACAGGACTGTCTTCCCAATGCGTAACAATGTGTGGAGTTCATCTCAGTACAGCCCCAACACCAAGCTGAGGCTTTAGCAGAGCAGAGCTGTGTTCTGTCCACACTCTTGCATAGATCAGAATGCTAGCACATGACAAAAAGTGACATCACCAAACTGTCAGCCTTCGACACCAGTAACCTGAGTAGAATCTTGCCCATTATCTAGACGCAAACCATCTTCAACCAGGAATGGCTCAGCCGGTGGAAGTAAAAGAGCATGGGCACGGTCGTTATGAGAAAAGGTGGAGATGGGTAGAACACACCATCAGAAGAGAACAGGACTCCATCACAAGAACAGCTCTCCACTGGACCCTGGAAGACAAACAGGAAAGAGGCAAGCCAAGGAACATCGAGAGGAGAACTGTGGAAATAGAAATGAAGACCCTGAACCACAGCTGGGGCACTATACACAAACTTGACCAAGACAGACAGATGTGGAGGTCCTTCATTGCTGCCCAACATGTCGGTATAACAGGCAGTAAGTAACTAAGGAGCCCACTAGCTTACATCAGCTGTCAGACCTCCTGGTGACTTTCCCCAGTCATCTAGGGCTGTTAAGGGGCCAGAGGAGAAAGATATCTGCTCCTTGGGCTTTTCCATGGCCATGCCAACATGCCAGCCCAGTATTCAGTAGTGAAGGAGCCTAGATTAGAGGGGTTTTACCTGCTTCCTGGTTCGTCACAATGTCTAAGAGTGCAGGAAACGGACTCTGCCCTTCCCCTGTCCAAGACAGACCACGTGATAGAGTACATCATTGCTAGGGTGGTTGTGTCTTGCAACCTCCCTTACTTACTGCTGCACAGGTTGAAGGTCACTTATGAGCTAGCTGACTTCATCTTAACATGCTTCTTGAGTCCACAGCAACTAGGAATGTGACGCAAAAACCTTTGAGAGAGGCCTGCAGGTTCAGCTAGTGTAGCCTCCTGTACAACCTGCTTAGAAGTCAGATCACTTGTGCAGGCCTATCTAGGGTAGTCCACAGATACATGACTCAACCTATGCCTTGGAAAACTATGTGGTCATCTTCATCTCTTCTTCTCCTTCCACTTAAGTTCTAAAGGATAAACATTTGTGAGAGAGACTTTGGTGCTCAGGAAACAGAACTGTGAAATCTTGGCAAATAAAGTGCCAAGAAAGATACACCATTGTGTATATAGCGCTTCATAAAACCACAATAATATAAAATAACAGGCAGTAGAGTGCTAGGATCTCCTTCCTTACAGATGACCTGATTAGATCACAATGAAGATGGTGGGAGTTCACGAGGTAAGATCTACTCCAACTGGTGGACACTTTCCATTCTCCTCAGGTAGCAACACTCACTCACCCTGAGGAGCGGGATGAATAAGTGAGACTCGTAATGAGGGGCTCCTCGTGAAACATTGAGAGGGGAGCAAGTTGCTGCTGGGTTTCTTCCTGCTGGACTTGCCTTCCCCATGGTATGGGGCTGATGGGTGTCCTTTCAGTATGTGAATTGTCAGTTCCTTCAACCTGGAGACCAGAACTTCTCGGCTTATACAGGCAACCACCATCACAAGTGCCTGAGGACGTGGAATCATAATGTCTGTTGTCGGCAGCTACCAATAGAAATCTGTAAGCATGTCTTTGTTTACATCCCACGTTTGGAAGTCCAGTAGGTAAGTGAGAAGTTCAAAGGCTGAAGGCTCTACAAGAGGAATTGGGCATCTACCCTAGGATGAGTCAGGGAAGGTCTAATCCCCAGAAAAACGTTATTTGCTGCAAAGGACAGTGTTTGCTCATTTCCAAACTGACCTCTACTTAAATCAACACCACAAGTGATGCTCCAACACTTTACTTAACTATCTAACATCATCCAAAAAACTGATATTTCAGCTGCTTTCTATTTGGTCTTTAGGACCAATCTTAGCCGTCGGTACAAGGAGCTACAACTCTAGACAGAACCATCTTCTTGCGGCACTGTAGCACTTGATATCTATCAATTCTTCCTGCTGTCCTTGAAGTTCCATCTGCCAGTAAAATTTCTTAATGCAACACTCCTATTCCTCCTCAACATTCCTAGATGTTGTGATTTGGCACAGCACGCTCCAACACAGTGGCGTAGCTAGGCACTCTGCCGCCCGTGGCGGTCCCTGCCTTTTGCCGCCGAGCGCCTAAGAGCCGGGGGGGGGGGGGGCTGGCGATAAATTTACCTGCCGCCCCGAATTCTCGTGCCGCCCGGGGCGTACCGCCCCCTCCGCCCCCCCCTTGCTACGCCAGTGCTCCAACACCATCGTATGCTTTGGTGGGGGGGGGTGTAAGTTATAGACCCACTGCCTGTTAATCAGACACAAGGGGACACCATTTTTCTACTTTACTGGGACGACATTGAAAACTGGAAACTTAAGCTGCCACTGTGATAACACAAATATGTGGTTAGAAACCTGCTGCAACCTGGCCAGGATCAGCCTACAGTAAAAGAAGATCTATACACTGTTCTGATGGCCACCTTTTTGGAAGAAAAGACCACGTTTTTTGGAGGTGGAATGTCCTGTTATGCCATGTCAAAAAGTAAGAAAGTCTAGCCGCCAGCAAGCCAACCCTCCTTTACCATATCAAAGAAAAGAAGTACTGATTTTAAAAACAAGTACTGGAAAAATCAATCTGCTTGGTTTGCCTTTTCAGTCCTAACGGAAATATATATATATTTTTTTTAAACGTGTTACAGCCAAGTCTGATGCCTCCACTGTTGGGGCCTGTGTTTGACCTCATGGTCACAGGTTCAAATCCTGGCAGGTCCACTCATCCTTTCATCCTTCTGAGGTCGATAAAATGAGTACAATTGAATTAGGTAACAATAAACATCTGTTATTCAGCTTCAAGATACCTTCTGGGTGAACGTGCGCTTTACAAATACACGTTATGGTAAAAAAAATTGCTTTCTATATACCATGTGTCTATGAGATAAATAATTTATCGTGTCATGATTCAATTTACTTTTGAGACATAAAACTGCCCCTCACGCATTATATTGCATTACCACGTCAGCGCCACTTTAATTCTCGGTCCTGTCTGGCGCTTCGATTTTTCAGGGACTGTTGTGGCCTTTGTGACTTCATTCTACTCCTAATCCGCAAAGTTGCTGAACTGTGTGTTTTCATGAACGAGCCCAAAAATACCACATAAATCTGAAGGCAGGGAAGGATAATAGAACAGGAAGCGGCAAGGGGCCGGGATTGGGCAAGGAGCAGCGTGGGCAGATGGCGCGAGGCGCGCACGGGAACACGAAACCATAATGGCTTAAAACGAAGCGAGTTCTCGTTGAAGGAATGAAATTAGACTCCGGCTGCAGGTGCGGACGAGGACCAGGCAGCTTCCATATGAGTTTGCTGAGCGTCGCAGCTGACAAACTCGCCACACTGGCTCGGTATCTGCGTCCAAGCCGGCGTGACAGACATCTGTTTGCATCTGGCGCGGCGCAGTGTGGGTTCGGTGGAGGGGCTGAGCCCGCCAGCTTGAAGATTCTAATTCTGTTTGGAAATGTCAAAAAACAACCCAATTTATGCTTTTGTTTTGATTTCTTAGCAAATTATCTCTGGCTGACTCATTCAGACACCCACGGAGTAGCCTGGGTAAACAACTGGTAATTGGGTGTTTGAGACAAAACACTGGGCCGCCATGACCCTGTACCGAAGACGGAGGGGAGGGGCGCTGAGCTTGGGGGTCTCAGAGCTCCTACCCAGTGGCGTAGCTAGGCACTCTGCCGCCCGTGGCGGTCCCTGCCTTTTGCCGCCGCCGCCGAGCGCCTAAGAGCGGGGGGGGGAATGGGTGCTGGCGATAAATTTACCTGCCGCCCCGAAATCTCGTGCCGCCCGGGGCGTACCGCCCCCTCCGCCCCCCCCCCCTTGCTACGCCAGTGCTCCTACCTCGTCTTACCTGACGTAGTCTTTTATTTAAAACGTTTCCAGAATTTAAACCTTATTTGCTGAAGGGTAATAACATGGCTGCGCATTTGGCAGGATCCGATATCAGTATGCACACAGTGGTATTAAAAACCCTGACAGCACATTGTGTAAAATGCCACACATTTCTATGCGAAGTGTACGAAAGTAATACGCAGCACCACGTATTGCAAACTGCATTCCAGTGAGTGATACCTAGCTATCAAGCAAAATGTTTTATTACTTTCCACTCCCTGAACCCATAATGTATTCTTCCCAGAATGCACCCAAACAGAACACACTAATTTCTATGTGCTATTCTTATTTACTTCTCTATCAAACTTTACATTGTTGAGGAGTTTTGAGGAGGCTTGATAGGGATGACCAGTCTGTCGAGGAATGTTGGTGGAGACATTTACAGGGGGGGGGGGGGGAGAATCACCATGACAATAAAGGGGCAACCATACTTGTGCTTTATATCTCAGAGAGGTACACATAAAGATCAAGGCCTTTTTAGTCTCTCTTTTTCGTCCCACCCTGCCCTTCAGCAGATATGTGCCCTCAACAGAATTCTGACAGCTGCAGCCAGTTGTTATACCTGGAGCTTGTAACATATTTGACCAGAGAATGAATAGACAGTTTGCAGAGGCCTTGACAGCATCCCCTATCAGACACTGATGCATCATCACCTGTTACCAGTGAGGTGGAGAACATGACACATAAATCAACCACTGGCCCTGCTTTCTGTCATTTAATCATCTGTTTATTACTGCAAGGTAGCTCATCTCTTAGTCAAGCAGTAACATGAACATGTCAGGGCATGGAGATGAGGCTCTGGAGAAACCTAGACTCAATCACATGAACTACATCTAGTTAGACATATAAAAGAGCTGGTTAAAAACCATGAGATGCACTCAAGGGACTACACTAGAGACCCTGCGAGAGAAAGCCTTGCTTCCTTCGACCAGTAGATGGTGAGGTCTTCAAGAATTGGAAGCTTTGTCCAGCTTCCTTCTCCCTGACTTCAGTGGGGGGAGAAGCCTTTTCAGTCTAGGGGTCAAGCTAAGGAATTCTCTTCACAGGAACATTCAACTTTAGCTTTCCACCTACAAGTTTAAGGCAGCTATCACGGCCTCGCTAATCTCTCAACTTTCCCTCTGTCGTGCCACCATTACAGATTAGATCAGCGCTTAGACAAGGCCCACCGTAAAGAAGTTTTAGAAGTGTTTTCATTTCAACTTTTCATGTCAGACGGAGGTCGCAAGAGTGGTACAGAGGATTAATTGGAACTGGAAGAGGGGGCAGATGAGGCTCAGCTCTGGGCTTGGAATTCCCTCACTGCTACAGTTTAGCCAACAGCCACAGCTACCTCTATTCTAGCTATCATTTGGGGGTAGTGTACATTAGATGTAATGAAGATGTCGAAGAGAATTACTGCCTTTTATACTTTGTGTTGAGAATCATCAATACTCGGACAAAGAACTGCATGGGGTGGTTCTCAGCATCTTGCATGCAGTAACTTTACCTTAGTGACGGAACATGTTTTGTTACATTTGGAACCTCACTAAAAGTCATTCAAGTCACAGAATCTTTTCTCCAGCCAATTGATGACATCAGATGATCAGTGCTTTATGGAGTTCCACACACCTCAGCCCTGTCACCACTTCTGCTTTGTTTAAGTTCGCAAGAGTGCCCACGCGATGAAGGGCTGTGATCCCGCTTGTTAATGTTGTGCCGCAGAGACCCAGAGTCTGCATGGATGTCAATTCACCCAAGTGCCAAAGTAACTGAAGTGAGATCAGACACAATTTGACACCGAATGGTTGCGCAGGTTTGACTTTTTTCCCGTCCTTAACCCCTTAACTGCTATTTGCTCATGAACTGCTAAGAAAAGGGCAGAAGTGGGAACTGCATAAATTAAACACATTTGGAAGAGCCCTTTTTGCTTTCTGTTCCTGCTAGTGCACTCTTAATATATGAGGCCAGGGGTAGCAAGGATAGTCCCAAGAATACCATCGAGCAAGCTAGGGTCAGGAGCTACCCCTGGTGACCCCTAACGGACGGCAGTGAGGCCCTGCTACATCTTCAGCGGGAGGCAGGAAAAAGGTAGACATTGGTGGTCTGTCTAAAGAAGACGGCCCCATGGCTACGCTACATCCCAGCGCCTATGGCAGTAAGGAACTCGGTGGTGCAAATTGGCATCTGGCTTTCTTTAACAGTGATGAAATCTACCAGTTTCTACCATTACAGCTTAGCCAAAATGTACCCCTGCTTGCAGGAAGGACACAGAGTGACAGTAGTTCAAGCCCCTGTGATGCCTAGAGTACAATACATGACAAGGTACCTGGGCTCCAAAAGAGCAGACACTAAATGCACATGCTGTACATAACTGAGCAATTATCACCGTTTTATGGTCAAATAATATCACACCAGGTGAATTCCGCAAGAAAGAGTCTGAAGCTGGGATTTCATAATCCGCCATTGAAGTTGGCTTACCGACAAAGCTCGTATGGTCTCTTGGATTGGACTACAAATCATAATTCGGCTAGTTTCATGTGGTTCAAGGAAGACGCAAAATGTTTGTTCTCGCAACACCTGCGAGAAAGACTTCACAGTAGAAGGCCTCTGAAGAGGAGAAGTTCCTGGATGTGGAATGGGGCTTTCGCTGGCCAGCTAACGCTGAACCCAGAGGAGGGAGCAATATCGCTCGGGCTCTATCAAGCCTCTTCTAGTTATTTATAGCAAACATATTCCAAATAAAGGTCTTATCTAGCTTATACTGTGCCTTATGGAGCAAAGGACCTACCTGTTTGCAAGCCTCGGTGTCCAGATACATTGACGTTGGCTTCTTCTTTCAACCTGAATAACCCCAAAACCAAATAATTGCTTGCATGGTGGGGAAGCCATTGGGCCTCCATTTGTGAACACAAACTTCCAATCGTGCTTAGAAAGAGTGAGTATTTTGGTCATTTCAGACGTCATAAAAAGTCTCCTGTTGTAAGTGGCTTTTCCAGAATAGCCTCATTCTTTTTTTTGTGACTCAAGTATAATTGCACAATGTATTTTGGAATTATGACACATGTAATGCTATTTATTGCTGGTTTGTTTTGCACGCTGTATTGTGTGTGTATGTTCTCTGATTTACAGTTACCAGGAAGTGGTGTAGGTGCTTATGAAACAACAATAAATAAAGTGTTCAGTAATCCGAGGCTATGATGAAACCATCACTTTATTGTGTTCGAGGTTCTGAAGGATTCACCGCACATCTGATCTTTGAACCTTTCAGATTTCAACAGGATAAACAGGACTACATTTGAACAAAAAAACTGCTTGAAAAGATGGAAAAACTGCGGTATCAGGTGCACAAAACCCAGGGTATCCCTCATTTTCGTATTTACCAGGCGTGGTATTACCCTACCCTACTTGGAATGGGGCCTTGAGTAAAATAGGATAAACAGTTGCAAAAAGACATGGTATGGAGGAGTGGTGATATTTTATTTATTTGGTGATTTTATACATTGCTGCTATGTGGCTACTTAGTGTAGTGAAGTTTCCAGCAGAGCATTTATTAAGGTGAGACCAGCTAAAGTTGGAATTGGAGGCTTTTACTCCGTGCTTTGAGTTGTTTTCAAAGGGCAGGCCCATTAGTGACATTTCAACCAGTTTACGTAGTCGCAAGTAATTATGTTCTGGTATCATCTCAGGGTAAAGGCCCTGGTCTCCCAGTGACCTGTTGAAGAAGCTTGGAAACTAGTGGGTTGATGACATGTGCGATGGCCAATCCTAGGTGGCTGGGGGTGAACAATGGAGCACCAATTTATGGATATATGAAGAAAGCTGTCCATGTGCAGCCTGCTTAGGACTGCTGCAAGGCACAGTTTGCCATCCACTGTAGGTGTCAGGCCTTGGCAGGTAGCCTGGGCAGAGATGGGGCATGGGTGGCCCTATGGCGCATCTGAGAAGGTTCTTTGAATAAGGTGCAGGCGTGAAGAGGATGTCCCTGTTTCCTAAAGATGCTTGTTGTTGCCAAGTAGAGTAGAGATACTATTTGTGAAACTAGAACATGTTTCCCCCGGGGATTCCCTTAAAGAACACATATTTCCCCGCTGCAGTTCAATAATTCATGAGAGTGAACGTTTGATGTCAGAAGCTGGAGAGCAGACATTGCTTGAGGTACAAACATTGACAAAGGTGATACGGTGACTGTTGTGTATTTCCATACCACATCAATCATTATATCAGACTTTGTAAAAGGCAGAATATCTTACACAGAAATAACCAATATATGCGTATTTTGATACAAAAAAGACGTGATGTTTACGCAAGCCCTGAAAGACATCTAATTAACTACCTTTTCTCTTACTGCTGGAAGCAGCACTTCTCCCGAATTCTGACATATGATGCCACCCAGTCCTCTCGGGGCCTGGACAATTTCACCTGAGAGCGTTCATATGTAGCATGTTGTTTCACAGAGGATGTTTGTTGTAATATTGCCACCTGCCTATATATTTCAATGTTTGCTCCAGATGTAAGTGAGCAATGTTTTGAACATTGCTTGCTCGAGGGCTAGCTGAGGGAGAGACTGTTTGCAGTATTTGGGCTACAGGCGTGTGTCTTAAGGAGAGAATCCTGCAGATGGCGTCAAGAGAAGGGTACACTTCTACGGGGCAGGGGGGTCTGGATATTTGAGGGGTGCTCCCTTATCCTTGCATGGGGCCAGCATGATCTGTTCTGTTTTTGGATTCTTCACTAGGTTGTTTTTTGTATTCTTTAATATGTTTTTTTACATATTTGCTTAGTAATGTTGAGTAGTGCTTTCTGAATAGTGTGGCCATGATTGAGGTGCACTTGGGTCTTGCTGCACCGTGTCGGGTAATGAGCGGGACCTGGGGCGTGAACTCAGGATAGCAGCTGTTAGCACTGCACTTCCTACCACTGGAGCCGAGGTGCATGAAATCAGTAGGACTGCACTGGTCACATTTACTTCAGGAAGGTTATGCTCCTTGCCCTTTCCCTCGCCCCTCATCAGCCAATAGGGGGGAGTTTAGTGCTAAGGGTGGGAGAATCAGTCAACTGTATGATGTCTTCTAAGGGGAGTCATTGCACTTCCGCTAGCCCCAGCACTTTGCTGGTGTGACGTACAGAAGCAGAATGAGATAGTTCGAGCTGGTAGGAAGCACACACCTTTTGGTCTAGAGGTCTTACACTTACCCATATGAAGCGGGTATCCTGGGGTCTGACCACCACCATTGACTGCTGTCACTAGTGATTCAAACATTAATGAATGCGCGACACATTGACGCATAGTCGCTTTTTACCGTGATAAATGAGGTATGACTGCGGTACGAACAATCCACATTTATTGCATGACCTAATGCTGCACACGTCTGAAATGTCATTCTATGTAATTCTGTTCCATCCTGGTATGTATAGTTTGCATTTTGCATTTGATAGCAATCTCTGCAGTCGTGCAGCGGAATGGCTCGTTGAAAACCAAGGCAGGTTACCACCTCGCTCTTACTGCTGCATCGCATGCAGCTTGTCATACCTCAACGAATGCTATTTGCTGATACCTCAATGAATGCTGTTTGCTGAGCTCTTGACAGGGCAATGGGCTTCTCCATCACTGTCATTGAAATGCCAGAAGATCAGGAGGCTTTACAAAATGACAGCGTTGGCAAGAGGGGCGGGCAGCTTTACCCTAAGCGGGCAACTGGGGGGTTGACTAGACCACGCCTCAGTCAAATGTGACTTTAGCTTCTTCTAAAACAACAGCCAATATCCATGGGACTCGGCCAGATCCCTTTCCATTGTCCATCATGGAGGGCTCCAAGGGGCAGTGCCCCCCTCCTCCCTAACATGGCTGACTAAGAAATTGGTTGTGGCTAAGTTTCCTATCTACAGTTTCATTCGCTCTCTTCGTTATGTGTTCTTTTGCTATACCTGGAAGGAGGGACGCGGAAATGTTAGTTAATGTTTTACCTCTTATTCCCGATAATGGTACTGAGTAACTATGAACCCGGTGGTTTGCTTGTTTGCAGACCTATGAGAAAATACACGAAGAAGAAAATTCGTCCCTCGCATTTGAGCATTTCCCTATGTTATTCAGCACAGTTTGTCAAAGGACTTCAAATGTGTTCTGAAAAAAGCCAACACAATTCCTCAGGGGTCCAATTTACGAACATCAAAGCTGCACTTAAAAAATGCACTGTGCTGAGGGACTGCAATGGTTTGTTTCCATAAATGTTAACCAAGAAACTTGTGATTTTGTAAGTGGTACCAGAATAACTAATTGTAATATTAGAATTCATATAGCGCTAATTTGCTGTGACCTTTAAGCAATTGTTTCTGGAAACTAAGGGGCATATTTACAAGCCCTGTGTGCCGCCCGAATGTCACTTTTTGTGAGGCTCCAGCAGCGCAAACCTCTCAACCATATCTATGAGGCCATGCAAAGCCACTTTGCATTGCCTCTTAGATATGGAGTAAGGCAAGGCAGCGCAAGTCGATGCGTTGCCTTGCTATGCACCAGGGAGGCGTTCCATGGGCTTTGTAGTGGGTTTTCCCACATAACACCCATGGATTTTGGTGCTGCCCCAGAGTTACTGAATCACGTAACCCTGGGACAGCACCAAAACCATACACCTCCCCAGATCAGGCATAACGAGGAGAAATATTTTTATTTCTCCTCGTTTTTTCCTCTTTCCATGTGTGCTGCATCGTGCAGCACACATAGAAAGAGGAAAGCGCCTCTCTAGATGTTTTTTGTGCAGGAAGGTGCCCCTTCATGCACAAAAGAAATCCTGCATGCAATGCAGACACTCTTGCACTATGGTGCAAGGTTGCCTGTGTTGGCTCTAGGCAGAAAATTGTGCACCAGTGCAGGGGGAAAGGACAGAAATGCACGGTATTTCATAAATACAGTGCAAACCTGTTCTTTCACATTGGCGTAGGGCAGCACAGCAACAAGATTTGCGGCGCTGCCCTACGCCAATTCCCCATTATAGAGGCCCTAAGGGCTTTATGGAAAGGATTTCATGTGCAGGTGACTTTTGAATATAATGTGTCCTTCCATCTCATGGTGTATCAGGCACTTTGTTTTCATGCACACGCTGTGTATTTAGATTTTTTGTGTGCACAAAATGCATTAGTACTATCCTTAATCTTGAATTGTCATAGTACAATAGTAGTACAGGCCCTATGTTATTTGCATATGGGCTAATTCATCTTGCATCTATTCTTATTTATTTTGTGTATTTGCTCATTAATTGTATGTGTGAGCACAATGTAAATACTCAGTGCACTTAAAGAAAAAAAACAATACAAGCGCCAAAATGTTTTGTGTATTTCTGGTGGAAATGGTCCCACTGAGGCATGGTGAAATGTTGTTTGCAATAGCGCACTTTTTCATTCGATGGCCCTTGGGTACTCAGATGCAGCTCGTGTCAGGTTTGTTTATTTTTGTGCAAAGGGCTGGACTAGCTGTAGCGGGCATTGGTCGTTTCCCTGGGAGGCTGGAAGGGTGGGGGCTGGTTTTGGAGCATTGTGGGCCGGTTTTACAGCAGTTGTGCAATATCAGCCCCCAGTAACAAAAGCAGCAGTGCTGGGGGCCAGTTTAGTTAAGCTTCACACTTGAACCCTCGCCCAACTCACTGGCCCCCCACACCCTCTTAAGATTCTATGACTTTACATATTTATTTATTTATTTATAAAGTTTTATATAGCGCGAACATGACCCGTGAGGGTATCAGAGCGCTTTACTGATGATCGGAAGGAAGAACCAGAAAAGCAAACAACAACATAATCAAGAGAGGTACAGACTGTGTAAGCTCACAAATTGAGGAGAGTTACCTCCATAGGACCACACCGACATGACAATAGACATGATCCAACATTCGAATAATACTCATGAGTGTAGATACTGAGCCAAATTGTGAGACCTAGAGCAGAAAGTTGTTCATAAGTAATATTTTAACCTCTTTTTTTTTTTTTCACCACAAAATTTTATTGTCGATAGCCAAATCAGCCCTGGTGTATTCAAGGTTTACAGTATTACAATATACATAGTAGCGGTATTGATGTCAACATTTACCATATCAAAATAGAGCAGTTTAGAATTTAAGAAAATCTGAACAAGAACCCAAACAATAAATAACAGTGCTATATATTAAAACATAGTTGACCTTCACCTATTCCTCAGCTATTTTTCTCGAAATATTGACAGTTTATATTGATAAATAATGAGACTGTGAAATGTGTGTTATTTGTCACTAGATATTAAATTTATCTACTGCTAGGACTTGGTGTGGATTGGGTGAAGGTCGAATTTGCGTTTTTTCTTTAAATGTTGACCATTTATTTGTTTTCAATAATGACAGAGTGAAATGTGCATGTGTGTTATTTATCACTAGAGGTTAGATTTGTCTACTGTTTTGACTTGGTGAGTACACCCTCTTTAGATTCTATATTTGACCTTCACTGGAACTTTACTTGGCCATTCCAAAAATCCTGATTCCCTTCTTTTTTAGCAGGTCATTCGTAAATTTCCTGGTGTGTTTTAGATGATCTGTTGCATGGTCCACTTCTGGCTAAGCTTAAGCGTTTGGAACGGCGGTCTTACATATTTCTCTAGCTTGCTGTGGTATAGACTACAGAGAGAAATTTGTGGTGGATTCAGTGATGGTAGGCGTTGAGGTCCGGCAACTGCAAAGGAGGCCAAAATGAGCACCACCACCATGCTTGATGGTCGGTATGAGGTTTCTTTGGTGATTAACAGTATATGGTAGTCACCAAGCATGTTGTTTGAGCATTACAGGCAAACAGCTCCACTTTAGTCTCACCTGTCCACGGTGCATTGTTCCAGAAGTCTTGTGGTCTATTCAGGTGCTGTTTTGCAAACCTAAGCTGTACAGCATTGTTCTTTTGAAGAGAGGGTGTTTTTTCCTTGCTGTCCTTCTACGAAAGCCATACCTGTTCAGTCTTTCCCATATGCAGAATCATGAACTCTAAGGTTATCATATTGGCAGGGGTCTCTAGATCCCTCCATGTAGCTTTGGTGTTTTTTGTGGTCTGTAGGAGTATCATGTTGAATGATCTTGAGGTGAGCTTTCTGGGAAACAGCCTTTACAACGAAAGAATTACAACGCATGCCATTACAACGCATGTCGTTACAACGCGAAAGGCTTGTTGCAGGGGGTAGAAGGTGTTGGAGTTAACTCCAACACCTTCCCTACTGTTGCACACACTGGAGTTGGAATAGTAAATTATACTATTCCATCTTCCAGTGCACCCCGGCAGCAAGTCGGGGTAAAGGTATGCGTTGTAACGGCATGCGTTGTAACGTCATACAACCCAATTTGCTGGGAGGCCAACTCATAGGTTGATTAACAATCACTTTCAACTTTTTCTGTATGTAAATACACGTTCTCACTGTGGTATGACAAAATGCGTATTGCTTGGATATGGCTTTATACCCTTTTAAAGACTGACTACTTTTTCACATGCAGCTTTTGAATGTTGGCTGTTTTTTTGTTTAATAAATGATGATCTAGTGTAAATTATGAGTGTTATTTGTCATTTGAGGTGAGATTTATCTATTGTTTGAAATTGGTGATGACTTGATCAAGGTCACATATTTATTAACATGTGCTTTTGCACATCACTGCACATCATCTAAGTGTGGGATCAATTATTTTTGTGATTTATTGTTATGCCACATGGTATTTTATGCTACCAAAGTTGCATGATCTGTGTGCACAGTCATGATCAAGGGTAAACTGATTCACACAAAGACCAACTTTCTCATTCTTAGTGGGGACAGTCCCATTCTATTGTGGGGAAGTGAATCATCCAATGGTCTTAGTACTCTTTCCAGGATGCCCTTCCTTTAACAGTCCATTGTTGGCTCTCACCGTGCCTTCTGGAAACAGGGAATTCCGGAGTGCTCCTAGTATGGTGCTACCTTGAGGTCAGCCTCTCATCTACCGCTATAGATATCAAAGGCACACTCTTTTTGGGTGAGGCAGTGGTGGAGCAAGAAGAGCTGAAGGTGGCAGGTGCTCAACCACAGTTCTCGCAG
Source organism: Calotriton arnoldi (assembly GCA_963921515.1). Classification (NCBI taxonomy): domain Eukaryota; kingdom Metazoa; phylum Chordata; class Amphibia; order Caudata; family Salamandridae; genus Calotriton; species Calotriton arnoldi. Next base: position 740,278 of record CAWUFW010007821.1, read on the forward strand.
GCTGCGTGCATCTCTTATGCCTTGAGAAGAAAGGTTTCAGCGCACACGCCTACGAGTCTGGTGGTAAAAGGCAAAAGCTGCCTTTTCATTCATTCCATTAATCAGCTCAAAAAAGCAAAATCCTTTTTCCATGGTAAGAGTTCTCTTTTGATACAGTGTGTCCGAACAGTGCTAGAGTTTGTACGTCTTCTTCGAGAATATAAAAGTGAGTCTAGAGAGGACATAGGCACTTCTATGTCAAATGCAGGGACATCTACATGCTGTCTGCCATTGTAAGCTCTCCATCATTTGCATTTACATGCACTGATGAAACAAGTCAGAAGAAACAGTTTGCCCATTGCATCTTGGGAAACAGTTTATAAGAACAGAACATCTCCGCACTCTACACAGTTCCCACAAATAAGGTGCTCACTCCCAGGGCCAACCGTCCAGAGTGCCCCAATAATTACAAATATCACAACATGAGGGAGAGAGCACTCTTAATATAGCGTATGACTGAAAAGTCATATGAAGAACAGGAATAGGGCCTAATATCCCAGAAAGTCCAAACACAGAGTTACTTAGAGTTCAAATCATTGAATGCAAGCATCACGAGACACATGTAGTAAAGATGTTCATTCTTTATTTCTTTGCTTCAACTTTAAAACATGGATAAGGACTCAGCCAATGCGTTTTGTTCCAAAACATTGGGACTTCTTCAGGGCTGTTAAAAAACATATAGAACAAAACTAAAGCCAAAGAAAAAAATCTAGACACAAGCTGCAAAATATAAACATTATGTGCACAGTAAAGCGACGTAACAGGCAACAAGTTAAATGCAACATTAAACAGACATTGCAGAAAAAACATCCAATACTAACACTAATATATTTGAGAACACTTCAAATAGAAACAATGTAATGCACACGAGCATCTTTAATATTGTCACATGTTCCGATCATCTGTAAAGCGCTCTGATGCCCTCACGGGTCATGTTTGCGCTATATAAAACTTTATAAATAAATAAAATATAAATAAATAAATGTGCTGCTTTGGATTTACCTTGAAAAAGCAAATGAACACAAACTTCAAAAATGTACTGCAATTGTATATCAAAGTTATAGATTTGCAACTTAATAGCTGAACACATCAACTGTCTAAGTATCTTGGGAAACAGTAACCGCGAGCCCTTCAATCGCCAATGGCCATATCGGATCTCTTATGGGATGGATTCACTTCACCTTCTTGGTTTCGTCTTTGATTTCCTTCCATCTTCGCATAGCTGCACACTGTGTTCCCATATCTTTTTAACAATTTCAAGCACTAGATGTGCTGTCCTTGACCTGGATATACATGTACTCTCTCTTTCCAATATGTGATGAGCTTGTATGACTTATTAGGATTCACTGTAGTTAATAAACCTCTCCCAATTTCACGTTTCCAGATTTCAGTGCTGTTCTCCGCACTGTAAGGCATTGTTCTGAGTGAAGAACACAAGATCACATTTTTGCGTACTTTGAAGCATTTCTCTAGCACAAAATTGGCCAGTTATTTGTGCTAAGAGACTTCTGGATCTCTCTAGATGCTGCCAGCAAAAGAGAGAATTGCACACATGGTCTTCTACAAGACTGGGCTGGGCCTACCTTCTCGACTAACCTACTGCACAGGGCATCACAAGGGAAGAGCAGCTAGGTCTCTTTGCACGGCACACCAAGCTTTTTGTGGTCCACTCTCCTATTACAAAATATATTTAAATAATAAAAAAGCAAGCCTGACCTGTTCATATACGATGTAGCTATCGCGGGCACACCAAAAGGTAGTGCCAAATACCGTGTTTTCTCCTTCCCCTGGAAAGACTTGTTTCTACTTATGAATTGCTCCTTGGGTTACAAGCCAGAGTGTGGCTCTGCAGCAGTTTGTGCTCTAGTCCCAACAAAAGCTTCTGATAAGCCTCCTCACCAGTTTATAGGCTTGGGATGTCATTGTGGAAAAATCAACTTGTCTTTGAGGTTGTAAAAGGTCTACTTCTTCTGAGGTTAATTTTTGGTGTACAGATGAGACAGAACACAAAGTGGGGCTGGAATGTTCCTAAGATTAAGGACCCAAAGTTCTAAACCCTGCTTACAAACCGGGACACGAATGAGTTGTGTAAGAACCGTGATCATAATCTACCTTTTCGATCAGTTCTCAGAAGCTCTACTAGTGCTCAAGTGATGCTTATGTTCACAGTAGTACATTATAGGTCCATCTTCGGAGCAGTACTTTTCAGTATTTCCATGAAACATGTCCTAATCTAATTTTACAAGTTAGTGAGTGTTTTCATTTCCATTGTGTGGACCATGACATAAATCACATAATGCATAAGTTATTCGCTTGTACCTAAACTGTTTCCCATAAAATGTCACCCAGACCCATGAAGTGTTGCTCACTCCTTCTCTACCACCGCTTCCAAGATTCGTGATTAGACTGAGGGGATCATTTTTGGTCAATCACCAACCAATTAAAAGTCTTCCAACAGAATTCAATGACTCAGAGGGAAAATCCTCCACTCACATATATGTTGGGTCATCACCCCAGGTGCTGCACTGCCATCCCAACTTGAGATTAATACAATAACCCAAGCTGGCTTCTGTCACTGGCACACACTCAGGAACCTTTTTCATACTTCCCTCTGATACCAGAAAGTAGTGGTGAGCGAACAGACGTACTTTAGACTACAGCTCCCACTTGACCCTCAGAGGCCCTCAGCCATATTGCTGGGCCTTCGAAATGCATCTGCATACAGTATTTCATAACAGTGGACCTATGCATGGGGGCAACATAACCCCAGTGTTAAAAGTCTTTGAACAATACCCTGTCATGGATAGAGTCCAGGCCAATGTACTTTATACAATAAATGTGATACTAAACAATTCTGCTATTGCTTATGCGATGGACCAAGTATCCAGACACCAACGAGACAATTGCTGCGAGCAAACAACAGCTACCTCACTACCACTAAACATTCTTTTGAGTAAAGGGTGGGAGCACTTCCTCAATAAAATTATGTCTTGCAATTGGCAGGCAGAGTATCCTCAATTTATACTGACCTGAATATAGGGTGAACACTTGACTCCAGGTCAGCCAGTCAATAAGTCTTTATTTGGCCATCAAAGACCATAAAAGCGCACTGAATAAAACATTTATGCCTAAAATCAAGTACGGTACATGACTATCTAAAATACATATACATTTCCAGTTTGGTACAGATAAAACCATCTAAAACATTTGATAAAAAGGAGTTAAAAAATGACATTAGGAATATAGTACAAAACACAGAATCAAAGCTATAAAAATGGGGCATGTAAAGTGCAGATATGGTAGTGCAGGGACAGAAAGGATGACATCAAAAACTATCTATAAAACATCCCACAATTAATAATACAAGCATAATTCATCTCAACACAGAAACGGATAGGAGCTCTCTGTTCCTTAAACAGCTTCTTCCTGTATCTTAGTGCTCCTGAAAGAAAGCTTGCAACTCCAAAGCAGACCATGGGGTAAGACAACATTTGTAAGTAAATCAGGGCGGGCCTCACTTGTGCAATATTACAATTCCTTATCAACGGAAAAATATTTTTTTTCCGTAAAATACTATAAAAATCACAGAAAAAGATAAAACTGTAAAGTATCTTGCTCTGAGAAGTGATCACAGGGACAGGGCTTTAAGGCACCGGGCTTTGAAAATCCTCTGGGAACAGCTAAGAGCCAATGAATAAAATTAAATCTAAATCTGGTCAGGAGAAAACGGGGATGGGCGTTGTTAATAAAAGACCAATAAGGCTGCCCTAGTGGACTTGCACTCAATATTATGTATTCCCTTACTGTGGGCTTGGCAAGTTCCTTGCCTTCCCTTTCCCACAGACTCCTGGCCAGAAACACATTGTTAATGTCCCTCAAATCACTATGGCGTAACCGCCTTGGATTCGTGAACAACTCAGGGAAGCCTAACCTCCTCAGTTGCTCCAGGACAAAACCTAGGCAGGGGACATTCATAGCCCCCTCAAGTACAATACCATCCTCTAGAACAAGCTGATTTAAGGTAGGAACGGGGCTTGACCAGATTTTAAGCCATCCCATTATTGGTGAAACTGCGATGAGGTCAGAGATATAACCCTGGCCAAGATCTTCGTGTACCATAAAGGAGGGGGTGCATGTGGGAACAGTGAGAAGTCTGCACAAAAATGTGTACTCAGCCACCTGCAGTTACATCTTTGTATCCCTACACATCGCAGCCATAGGTGGCCATCAGTATACATTTTTCTCTATAGACCTTTAGTAGGGCAGGTATAGGTTTGGCCCCCTAGTCTCTTAGCAAAGTCCAAGGTGGCTCCCGCTGCCCTTGCCAAGATGTTCTTTTTAAGTACTCTCTGTGCCACCCATGACCCCCTTTCATGAACCAGCACCCCCAAATAGGGGAAGGTAATTACAGAACCTGCCTCCAGTCTTGAACTTTTCATTTATAAGTCATCGTTTTCTGTTGTGATCGCATAATTAGTTCAGTAGTCGTAAAGACTACAATTCCCAAGATGCATTAGATTAGTACATGAAAGTCCAGGACTGGATACAGTGTCCATAATGACCTCCAGGGAGGCGGTCACCCAATTGAAAAGGACCAGCATGCCCCCGCACCTCCTCTCAGAGATACATGTTTGCATATGCGCCTGCTGTGTGTACCTAGACTTACACACCACGCTTCTGGCGAGGCCATCTTTTATAAGCAGAACAGTAATCGTGATGGGATTGGCCTGCCAGCTGCAGCCAATAGAATGACTTCACTCTTCTGGAAGAAAGAAAGCTTTGATGCGCTCTCTCTCAGAGTTTTCCCTTCTGTGCACGGCTGGTCCGTTGTCTTTCTGTTGTCTCTCTCCGGGGAGAGGTCCCCTTCAGCAGCCACCGCTGTTCTTATCCGCTCTTTAGATGGCCTGCCGCCTGGCCTCTTTCTCGTATTAGTGGTGAAGCTTCTCATTCCTCTTTGAGCTGCCGTGTGGGGATTTTACACCAGTTTCTTCCTTTTCTTCTGTCTTGCTCAGGGTCGGATTGGTAACGCGGGCACTCAGGAAATGGCCGAAGGGCCGGTAGCCGAGTTCTAGATGTGGGCTGCTTTTTTGGGCAGCCTGGGGGCTGTCTGTGCTGTTAGGATGCCGCCAGCGGCCCAGTGGGTGCCTGAGTGGCCTTTCTAGAGGCAGATGGGCGGAGGTATCACTCCCTTTCTCTCGCTGCGCCGGCCCATTAATGTATGCTGATTGAGCGGGGGCAGGGGGCCTGAGCAGAAGTGGTCTCACTTGCATTCACGTGTGGCCCAGCAGTGTGTACTAATCTGTGCATTAAACATGCCCCCACCCCCTTTCTTTTCATAAAACTTTGCTGAAGCAGTTTTTTGTGGAAAGGCAATACGCAAATGTGGGCCACTTTATTTTGGTGTGCCCGGGCCGATTTTTTATCTCAATCCAACCCTGGTCTTGCTCCGTGAGTGTTTGTTACTTCATAAACCTCCTGTATGAGGAGCCTGTGGTCCTGTAATATTCCCCTAGCGAGATTAAAAAATACACCTTGACAAGGTGACGCTTCCCTCATCCTTTGCTCTCCACCCTCATTAAGGTAAACATTAATTTGTCTCACCATGGCAACTCCCTCAGTTCGAAAGCTGCTTGCCTCTGTTCTGAGGCAGGATAACACCTCACTGTCTGTAATTTAAGAAGAAAATACAGGCAGTTTTTTCCTACATTGTACTATAAATCAAAATAACCCATACCTGCTGACTTCAGCAAGCCTATTTGCTAAAACACTGACTGCGAGTTGAAAAAGAATGTTGACAGAGTTTCGCCTCGGTTCCTCACAAAGCCACCGTCCTTTCTGGTTTTCCTGAAAACAATTCGCTGTGTGACGCATGACCCTGGGTTCAACTCAGCTCGAACGTGTGCAATTTCCCCAGGTAATGGGCCACACAGCGTCACAAGGAGTGGAATGGTCTGCTGGTCCGGAGCACCCAGCCCAAAGCACTTCCCAAGTGCTTTTTACATCTCCCAAGGTTGAATTTATATAGCCAGGGTTATTGTTTGAAATGAAACGAGGCTGTAGTTTCCATTAGTGCCAGGATTGGAAGTATATTCATTCCTACAGATAAAAAAAGAAGAGTGGTGTCCCTATAGAGCTGGTGTGGCTGAGGCGGGAAGGGCATCAGTGGAGTGAATGGCAGGAGACTCCGTGCAGTGCATAGGCTGGTGTCTGGTGTGACTGTCGGCGCCCATGGCATGCAGAGTGGCTGTGCTGCATCGGGGGTGGCTGTGTGCTGTATGTCAGTCGGTCCATCAGAGGCTCGGTCAGACGATGTATATATCGGGTGAACTGTGTGGACCTCCTGATTCAGAGTGTCCTGTAGATTGGAGCTCTGGACTGCCACTCACACAGGAGGGTGTGAAGGAAGGTTTGATGCAGTGGCGGCAGGCATCAACGGGAAGGGTGTGGCTGCGCGTGCGCTCTCAAATAAAATAAAAAATATCAAAATAAATGGGCGCGCGCAAATATAAACTTAAATATATTAAAAGAAACACTTACCTGATAACAGGGCCTCGGGCTCCAGACCTATGCAAATGAGTAATGCAAGGCAGACGAACATTGTAGAGCTAGCAACTTGAGTGGGTGAGAAAAATGAACTGAGGCTTGTCTGTGTTATCTAGGTGTTTGGGGAACAACTCAGACCTTCTAAAGCCTATCTTTGACTCCTCCTGAGAGAGTGCTGATGTCACGAATTTCACTGGACAATGAGTCTCTAAGGGAGCTAGCTGCCCACACCTACTCACAAGAGCCAATTGTGCCTCACACATTTATTCATCTGCTCAGCAGAAAAGGTAAAGATCCCCTTGAAGATCACATGGAGGAAACTGGTACCCTGGCCTCAATCCAAACAAGTATAAATCCCAATTAAGATCCTCTTTCCTGAGAACCTTTAGGCTCAGACTGAGCATCATGATTTTGCACATATGTTGATCTACTTATAGCCAGCAAAATGGCGAAATGGCCTTATCAATATCAATATCTCGGGCTCCAGACCTCGTCGCGCTGCAGCCCAGAAACCAGCAAACTCTTTTGACCAATCAGGGTGCTGCTGTCATCAGCATGAGAGCAGCGCCCTGATTGGAGGGAGCAGCCTGTCTAGGTGCTCCACAGTGCTATGGAGGCCTACAGTTGCTCTAACCCAGCTGGGTTAGAATTTTCAAAGTGTACATGTCTGCCTGGCTGTCGCAGACGGCCGGCCAAAAAGACATGCGCACTTTGAAAAGTGCATGCACAACCCACCCTCCTCCCAGTCCCTGCTACTGTCATTCAGCAGTGGCCCGCCCCCGTCCTGATGCTCGTTCAGGACGGGAGGATGTCAGGATGAAAAATAAAAGGGTAATGATAAATTACCATTTTATTTTTCATCTCGGGGGCATTTAAGTGGGGCGACACTCCAATGGAGGAGCCGCCCCTAGTTTGATATCCATGAAAGAGATTGCTAGTAAGGGAACAGTTTCTCTGGAGGTGGACAGGATCCTCTGGGACCCAGTTGATGGAAGGTTCAGTACTAAGTGGCTCGAAGTACCCGCAGGCTGACTTCTCAGCACACTCTTAGTCACTTGTGTTCTTTGAACATGTATATAGAGCTGATGCTGGAAAGAACGCAAGTCCTGCAGCGCTCACCATTCCACATAAGGTCTCCAAACATCTGTGAACTATGGAAGTCTCAGGGGCCTCTCATCACATTCCGCAGGAGGGCTCCATCATTTTGAGTTATGCCACTGGAACCCAGATCATTCGAACTCCTGGCACGGCTGTAAAGTGCAAATGAGTAATGCAAGGCAGACGAACACTGTAGAGCTAGCAACTTGAGTGGGTGAGAAAAATGAACTGAGGCTTGTCTGTGTTATCTAGGTGTTTGGGGAACAACTCAGACCTTCTAAAGCCTATCTTTGACTCCTCCTGAGAGAGTGCTGATGTCACGAATTTCACTGAACAATGAGAGTCCAAGGGAGCTAGCTGCCCACACCTACTCACAAGAGCCAATTGTGCCTCACACATTTATTCATCTGCTCAGCAGAAAAGGTAAAGATCCCCTTGAAGATCACATGGAGGAAACTGGTACCCTGGCCTCAATCCAAACAAGTATAAATCCCAATTAAGATCCTCTTTCCTGAGAACCTTTAGGCTCAGACGGAGCATCATGATTTTGCACATATGTTGATCTACTTATATCCAGCAACATGGCGAAATGGCCTTATCAATATCTCATTTTTTTGATAACACATACCTGAGCTTGTCACTTTGCCAGCGGTATGTGAGTTTTTATTGTGTTATTAAGATGGGATCCTGGTTCTAGAGAAGAATGAACAAACCCAAGTATTTTATGGGAAGTTTAGGACGAATCTATGGTGATCTCACATGCACATTTCCCTCTTACCCGCGCAAACCTGAGCTGATCTTTAGTCAGGCATTTCTGCCCCCTCACGGTAGTGCCAGAGGCACATAGTGTGTTGCCACATGGCGAGGGAGGTGTTACAGCCAAGGGGAAGAAGAGACTACAAAGGCCATTTCTCCATTAAACAGATGACTGTATGGTTCATTTTTTATATGCACACTTTCCTCTGTTTGCCCCATCACCAAGTGCAGAGATTTCTTGGATACGTTCACATGACCCTGAACACTGCAAGTAAAGGATGGTCTGTTTGGACTATGGAGCCAGCTGGTGTGGCCCATTCCATAAGAGCCTTGAACTGTGCAACCAGGCTCGTGAGACAGGAGCTGCGTCAGGGTGATGGTTCTGTAGATATGGTTGTGGTCAGGTGAGAAAACTGCTTGTTTTTACTGAGATCATTAAATCCACTTTCTACTATGTGTAGGTACAGGTTGAGGCTGCCGATCTAGTGAATGGTTTGCTATAACCGATGCCTCACTTTATGCAAATTTGATTCATGTACTTTTACCTTAAGATGGATGTGAAATGTGTGCCATCATGTTCTGCACATGGTCGAGGTGTTGTCGACTAACCTCTCTGCATGCCCATGCTAAAGGTTCTGGGTGCAGTCCAGCCAAGGTGTCCGGCAGGTGCAGCTATGTGTGGTCAAGACCTCCTGCTTCATGTGGAAACGGTGGGATTCAATGACAACTCAGGCTGTGTGGCGATTCCTAAGTAAGCTTAGCTTGTAGTAAGAGCGCATAACCTGTCCTGTTAAACGGGTCCAATGATTTTAAAGATAACAATCAGAAACACAAGCGCACTTTCTCTAAGGCATGTGCCTTCTGTTCTGTACTCTGATGCACACTTGTGTTGAAGTGTAACAGTGAAATTGAATCATCAGTCCTACATTTTGGTCTGTGTGGTGCACATAGACTAGACTTGATGTATCTTTTATGAAACACATATAGATATCTTTGGTGGGCACCATGAACTGAGAGAAAACTAGTGGTGACATTCACCTTCAAGCAGTAACCAAGCTATATCTGAAACATTACCCATGATTCAGTTTTGATATGAAAAAATGGTTACGATTGCAGCAAACAAGATATGAAAGGAAGGACTAATGTCAAGTGACATGTGCAAAGATGATAGCGAAGAAAATGCTGCCATGTCCCTCCCTCTTCTATCGGCAAGCAAACGTTGCCACGTATTGGCAAGATGCTTACTGATCTCTGGTAAACCACACCTGTTGGGTCTGACAATGCAGGGCGTGCAGCAGTTACATAATTCCTACTTGTAAAGCGTGAACATATCACCCCTTGTGGGTTTCAAGGCGCTGTGGGCAGTCGGGGAGATTAAGTGAGCTTTTACCCCTGAGTCACATGGTGCTGAGCTGAGTTGCCACCGGGGATCGAACCGTGAACCCCGCAGAGACATTTTAAGGCACGGGCAAAGTGGGCTTTGGCCCAAGGCCCCAGCCTTTCAGGGGGCCCCCTGATAGTGCTAGCTCTGTTCTGCAGAGAGTCTTATCCCAATGACCTTGAATAATTCTTAAACTGATTGTTTTGATTACCGTTTTCCTTTAATTTATTTTGAATGTAGGTGATGTGTGATTGTCTATTACAGTCATTTTGCAGAAAAATGTGTTTATGTTACGTGCAACATCCATAAAAAAAGTTTCTTTGTGATCAAAACAGGACCTCACATATGAGAAATGGGAGGGTGTCACAGAGATTATTTGCAGTAATATTAGTGAGCAGCTGCTATGTTACAGTATTGAAAACACACATCACTATTCCTAAATATTAGATGTACACACATTTAGAATTTGGACCGGTGTGCCTTTGCACTGTCAGTGACCTGGCCAAAGAGGGCATGAAAGAGCTGAAATTGGATCATATATTCAAAACAGTTACAAACAGGGACCCCCAGAATATGTTTAGGCCAGGGCCCCCAAAATCCTTAAGATGTCACCTGGAACCCCCCACTCTGGAGTCAGCCGCTCTGGCCGCTGCCCCAACCTCTCCAGCAGTTATTCTCTTTACGGTCACATCCAACTGAAGTTGGGTCTTGCTTGTGGGGGGCAGGAGCATAGGCACACTTGAAAGGGCCCTCTTTCCCGCCTCCTGCTGCATGGCGCAGCACTGCTCAGCGATGGCGGACTCCAGTTTTAAGGAGCTGAGCTGAGCTTGTTCAGCGGGCATGGAGCAGCCCTGTAATAAGGAGCCAAGATGGCGGCAGAAGAGAATCCACTCCCAGACAGGAGGAGGCACGTGCCAGCAACGGGTTTATACGTGCTATTGTAGCTAAGAAGGTTGGTGCCAAATTATCACGAGTGGACCCCGACAATGCCGAGAAAAAGGCTTAACACGTGCATACTCATGATATATATTTTTTACTATGGATCTATTACAACTATATTTAACTGGACAACGCAGCGCTTAATAGGAGTAGAAAGATAATTACCTGACCTCGGTCCGCCAGGAGAAAGAACATACTTAATATCTATGCGTATGTGAGAGGTCAGTTTCGAATTTCATGCTGTCGAGCCCTTCTGAAGGGTTATTTTAAGCGCTGAACCTGCTAGTAATTGCAGTCTTATAAAGAGCCCATTTATCTTAATTAATGTGAGATTGAGCCAGTTATCCATCACTGACAGCTCCGTTCATAGTTTTATTTTAGAATGTAATCAGGCTGCTGAGGTGGAAAGGAATGTTAAAGTACATTTAGCTTGAAATAATCGCGATTTTCTGGACAATGCACTTGGACTAACATAAGGAACTTAGGGCCTGATTTACACCCTGGCGGACGGCCCATAGCTCTGCCATGGGGACGGAGTAAATTACCTAGTTCCCATCGTGGAGAGGCCGCCCACCTAATTTATAAATGATGGCCAAGAAGGCGGGATTTTCTTTTTGAAAAGAAAATAAGTAATGCTTCCCTCGACATGGGAGGCTTCGCCCATGGTGGGAGGATCATTAGAATGGTTTTACTGTTCCTTTCCGCAAGGTTTTACATTGTTGTAAGGAACAGTAAAAAATGACTACATGTCCGCCCGTCTTAATTGAGTGGGTGGACATGTAGCCATTTCTCCTGCGGCCCTTACTCCCCAGGCCTGTCGGAGAAGTTTGGCCATGAATGAGACAGAGTAGTCTCTGCCGTGGCCAACATAAGGTCTGCCCGAAATTACATTTGCCGGGCGGATCGTTATATTGGCAGGGAAGGAACTCCATCGCCGTTGAGACGGAGTACCCTCTCCGTCAATATATAAATCGGGCACTTAGTTTCTGGGTTCTTGGTACGCCTATCCCATACATAGATCCTGACATTCTCTTCTTGTCTTTTACAGTGTTGATTACCATTTGTTCTAAATTATAAATGCTTTCTGTCAGCACCAGCTCCACACTGAACCTTGTTCTTGACAAAAGCTGGTCTCCCCCACCTCACAGTAGAAGTGACTGGCCCTAAATTCCTGGGCCTCAGAAAATCAAATGGAGTATCTAAATTCTTACAGATTTTATGTATATAAAATGATACATGGAGTACCTCCAAACTTTTTATTATTTGGGTACATACAGCAGGTACATTGCTTAAACTGTGGGAAATTATAGCAAATCATTTAATAACTTGGACTATTAAAATCGCTTTCATGAGGCGAATTATCCACTTAATCAACTGGTAGAGTCATCTCAACGTTAGATTTCCTCTAATCTTCTGGTTACAAGTCGTTGGGTAAATCCTGACCAGGGCTGGACTGGCTACCGGGCGTTTTGGTGTGCTGCCAAGCTGGGCGCTGATTTCGTTGATGGGGACCTGCGTGTGCTTAAAAACATTCATTTTGCTTTGTTTATTTCGAAGCTCACGCAGGTCCCCATCAACGAAATCAGCCCCCACCGCAGTGAAATCAGCCCCCAGCTCGGCAGCACACCAAAACGCCCGGTAGCCAGTCCGGCCCTGATCCTGACTTTGTCCTTATGTGCTACAGTAAGGAGTTACTTCTGGTATTTGCTATCATAATCAATCTATTATTTTGCAACAATATTGGCTCTGCTATCTAGTGCTTCCAAATCTGTTTTCTGTTTTGCATACATGTTGTGACAGTAATAAAGCTCAGTATTCCTTTGGGTTGTGTTTGATTTATGCCTTGCATTTTATTCGTCAGAATGCCAGTGCCTATAGTCGTGCATGCTAATATCTCTAGTCCATTCTACTGTGTAAATATGCAAGATGGTTTGTAAAGTTAACGCAATCCTGACATCGTGCCCCACGGTCACCAATGACAAAACCGCTGCTACGATGAAGTCCATCCCCTCTGGGACCCCATCTGCCCCCTGCTGCCACTACTCCTTCACGAAAAGACTCCTTCCGTTCAGCAAAGCACCAATGCCCTTCCTCAATGCCTCCATCGACTCAGCCACATTTCTGGAAACCTGGAAACAAGCTACCATCAACCCCCTGCTCAAGAAGCCATCCGGTGAACGAGCCACGCTCTCCAACTACAGACCTGTCTCCCTCCTACCATACCTGGCCTAAGTATTATAGAAGCTCATCAACCGATGCTGCATGAACCACCTCAACCACCACAGACTCTTTGACGCCAAGCAGTCTGACTTCAGGCCCAAGCCATAGTACAGAAACAGCACTCAATGGCACTGCAGATGACATCAGCATGATACTAGACAGAGAAGAAACTGCAGCTCTCATCCTCCTGGACCTCTATGTAGCTTATGACGTGGTCTCTCATCCCATCCTCATCAGACGCCTGTACGAAGGGCCCACTTTTCTCTTGTTCTGTTCCTTCATAACGGGCAGAAAACAAACTGTCAGCCTGGCAACTTATGCCATGGTAGCCCGCAAACTCATCTGTGGAGGAACCTCAAGGTTGTCCCTCAACCCTACCCTCTTCAACGCTTACATGATCCCTCTGGTCAATGTCATCCAATCACACAACATTACCATCCTTTCCTACTCTGACGACTTGCAACTCATACTCTCCCTCTGTGACAGGCCACCCAGCACAAGGAACAAGCTTATGGCCAGCATGACCGAAATGGCTAACTGGGTGAAAGAGAACTGTCTCAAGCTCAACACTGACAAACTGAAGTAATGATCTTCAGCAAGAACAGCTGGTGGTCGGCCAAGGTTGGTTCCACACTCACGGCCAGCATTCATGCCAGGAAACTCAGAATCATCACTGAGAACAATCTGAACATGTCGGCACAAGTCAACGCCGTTACTGCATCCTGAAGCCGAGAAAAATCTTTCAATGGCTCCCAAGCAACATGAGAAAAAATGTCACTTATGCCATATTCACCAGCAAATTGGACTACAGGAACACCCTCTATGCTGGTACCATCAAGCAACTCACCAGATGACTACAAACCATCCAGAACAAAGCAGCCAGACTCATACTCAACCTCCCACGCAGGACTCACATCACATCATACCTTAAGGAGCACAACTGGCTCACGATGCACAAACACGCTCAATGCAAACTCCTCACTCACACGTTTAAGGAACTACACATCTACGGCCCCATCCACCTGAACAGTCACATCTCTTTCCCTCAACCACTGAGACACCTCCCCTCTCTAACACTCCTAGTACACATCCAAAACATACATAGAACCAGATCGTTGAGACAGGCCTTCTCCCAGTGCCTAATTTGAGCCAGTGGTTTCCAGTTTTGGGCACCGGCACTTAATTGTCAAAAACAGCACTCATGACAGTCTGCCACATGGTGGCAATGTTTGTCTAAATTACAGATGAATACAAGAACAGTTGTTTATTAATTCAAAATACATTAAAATGACTAATAACTGCTGCCCAAGCGATTCTTATAGCTTTGAGGGCCTAGAATTGTCTGAATTGTCGCACTTGTAGGGTGTTATGTTTAGTAGATGTGTTGGTTCTGTCATTGGTGATGCTGGCAGGGGCAATGGGTGGTGCAAGCTGCAGTGGCCTCCTGACGAGGGGGCTGGCACTTAATATTTTACAAATTAAGCACTACCTTCTCTTACATCGCTCCTAAAGTATAGAAGAACCTCTCATTTTACATCAGATCCTCCTCCTCTCTTCTTGAATTCTGCAAGAAGCTGAAGACCTGGCTATTCAAATAACCACCCTGCCCTAGGCAAGGCCAGGCACACACACCTGCTCAGAGCCAGGATACCCTTGAGGGTGACAGTGCACTATACAAACAAATATAACATAACCTCCTACATCTACAATTGTCTGAAGTTTATTTCTTATCCAGGAAGGGCAAACTCAGTCTTCCAGCCTTCCAAGGTTGGTAATTGAGTATTATTAAATTGGATAATAGAAACATCTGTTATTTGCAGCACTTAGAAATGGCAGAAGTGTGGGATGAGGCACTATATAAACACAAGCAAAACAAGTTATTATTTGACGTTCACATTTGCAATAATGCTCCCTACTTTATTCTCAGGTTGATCTCATCACACCATTAATGAGGTTTACCATGGTCACTGCACATGAAAGTTTGTTTTCACTGCTTGCAGCTAAGGAGTAATCACATTCACCTTATGCCTTCCCATTGGTGAAGTCTAAGGGATATCTTTTTATTCTGTACAGTATTGTGGGATGCACCACTGACTTCATCATGCTAAGACTTGGTAATGCTGTTTCACAACATAACCCACTGTACCAAGGTGCTCAAAGTACACTTTAGGGTGCCAATATTAATTCTTTCCACCCCTTCTTCTCTTTATCTATATTCCACCACTCATTTTCCTCTCCCCTGTCAGTACTTACAGTAAAACTGCAGTCATTGGGGAACAATAAACTGGTCATAATCTGAGCCTAATGATTAAAGGTGCTATGTCATTTCTCCTGTATTGAAAATTGTCAATGCTATTTCATTGGTACCATTCAGAACCTGAAATGTGTTTTCCTGAGTAGGATTAACCATGGGCTCAAACAATCTAATTTTATAAATCCAGACTTCTTGAAACATTATTTGTACTAGAGTAGCACATTGTCTGGGCATATGCATCTGAGACCTGCTTGCCGGACTGGAACCTGAGACACATTGGCCTGGGTAATGGTTTGAGTTTAATCTGAGTATGGTTTCAGGTCAGACTGATGACTGTTACCCTTTGATGTCTACCTCTGAATTAGATTAGGTGAGTGTGTGCCAGTGCTTAGTTTAAAAACAATTAAGTGCCAGAGCCCTTCTCGGAAGGCCACTGCAGCCTGCACCACGCAATGCCCCAGCCAGTGCTGCCAATAACTGTATCAACATAGCATCTAACCATAAAACTCCTACAAGCATGACAATTCAGACTATTTCAGGCCACACAAAGCTATAATAATGTCGTGAGAGGCTGTTATTATTCATTTTCAATGCCATTTGACTTAATAAACACAGCTGTCGTGCTCATCTCACCACCATGTGGTGGACTGTCACTAGCCGGTGCTGACAATTAAGTGCCAGTGCCAAGCACCGGGAACCACTGGCTCAAATTAAGCACTGGTGTGTGCATTTATTCAGGGGACCATTTTAAGGTCAAACAGAGCAGAGTGTCTGTGATGACATCACAGAATGTTGAGGCTGATGCTGACTAGAGACAGGTATCAGGGAGTTGGTAGTCTGATGAGATTCCTTCAGGTACTGAAAGTGGATTTTAGTTAAAAACCTACTTAGGGCCTCTCTTACTTTTAAGAGATAGGCACCAGGTTCCTGAATTATTGAACCAATTCAGGTATGCCAACCCTTACTTCAGTGTGATGCTTAGTGAATCACAGGATGCTGGTTGAACCATAAGAACATCACTTTAGTGTCACTGGTGGAAGGTAAACTCTCTAGACGCTGGCAAGACTGCAACAGGAAATATATATATAATTTCATCCAAGTTGGGTACAGCATGCTGAGGTTCATGCAGATGCATAGATCCTTCAAATGAGAAAGATGGGGGTTGGGTCACAAAAGTGGCTTTCCACATTATTTCTCTTAGAGGATTCTTTGTTCTCCTCTTCAGAAAATGTGGTTGAGCAG
Organism: Calotriton arnoldi; assembly: GCA_963921515.1. Taxonomy (NCBI): domain Eukaryota; kingdom Metazoa; phylum Chordata; class Amphibia; order Caudata; family Salamandridae; genus Calotriton; species Calotriton arnoldi. The sequence goes on from CAWUFW010007821.1 coordinate 756,750, forward strand.
CATTCCACCAAAACTGGATTGAAAGTTAACAATTTTTCAAGGAAGTGTCTTTGTTTGGATTGGTATAAATCCAATTAGTAGTTTTTGGGAAATGGGCCCGATTCCTTAGGTCGCAGGCAGTCCTGGTATCGAGATCAAAGACTATGGATTATGAACGCAGAGGGGCCCTCTCCTCCTGGCAGGATTCACAAACCCTGCTTCAAAAACCATTTATTTCATATTTGGAATGGCTATGTGAGAGACCCCCACTTCGGCCAGGGGCTCCTGGTATGCCCTTCGTGGCCTTTTGTTTTTATGTATATAACAATAGGAGAGGAAGGGAAAATAAAGGACACTCCTACTCCCCTCAAACTAAGTCAAATAAACAACAAAGGAGTGTAACACTAAAGAGAAGAGCACTCATGTATCCTTCTTCACTGTAGCGTTTTGCTAATAGAAAAAACCTCTTTAGGTTTTTCAGAAAGCCCTCACTCACCAACCTAGTTGGTGACATGCTTCATCATCGGGCCCCACCAGGAGTGGCCGAATGCCACCCTAGTGTGCTACAACGCCAGTGTTACTGCGGAGCTGGTTAAGTGATTGGTGAAGAGTGAAATAAGTGAATGTTAAAAAGTCCAACTTGTGTCAAAAAATCTTTTATTTATTTTGCCAATTAGACTTGGTTAAAAGCAAGTGTAGGATAAAGGACCAAATTAAAAGTCCAAGTTTATCCGGTCAGAGAGACTTCACTCAGGTTCCAAACGGGTGCCTGGCGGACAGGGCGGTGTGCCAAAGCGCCATCACCCATCTCCCGAGACCCATGGTGCATTGAGAGTTAGCACTGTTTAATAAACTCGGTTCCTCTCTAAATTGAGGGAATCTCTCTAGTGTTTTGGGATAAACATTTTTAACACTAGTAACCCTTGGTTAGGGTGGGCCTTAGTGCGCCCATACCGCCGGGTTCATTCACTTCAAATACTGGTCCTGATGAATGCCTGACGATTTGTCACTCAAAGGCAGAAACATGTTGACCTACACCTGGGGATAAACTTGGACTTTTAATTTGGTCCTTTATCCTACACTTGCTTTTAACCAAGTCTAATTGGCAAAATAAATAAAAGATTTTTTGACACAAGTTGGACTTTTTTAACATTCACTTATTTCACTCTTCACCAATCACTTAACCAGCTCCGCAGTAACACTGGCGTTGTAGCACACTAGGGTGGCATTCACCACTCCTGGTGGGGCCCGATGATGAAGCATGTCACCAACTAGGTTGGTGAGTGAGGGCTTTCTGAAAAACCTAAAGAGGTTTTTTCTATTAGCAAAACGCTACAGTGAAGAAGGATACATGAGTGCTCTTCTCTTTAGTGTTACACTTTTGTTTTTATGTTCAGGACGCGGGCCGTAAGATAATATGTTTTCTCCCTGCCAGGCAGCCAATGCCTCGAGACCATGGTGTTTATTTTGATTTTGCAAACCCAAACTGGATGCCCTTAAAAACGCTTTCTCATCCTCTGCAGTTTCTTTATTTCTGCCGGCCGCAAACCTGGGTTGTTCTCTCTCCTTACACACGCACAACCACACCCCTTCTCTGACGAAGGTTGTACTGCCCCTCTTCTTAAAGATTTAATGTCACTTTTACAGCCCTCACTGCAAATGTCCCGTACTAGAGTACTGTATGTCATGCCTTTCCTTTCCACCTTTCCCCATCTACTGGCAAGTATTTGCGAGGTTGTAAAAACGCCGGACACTACCCAGATGCCAGAAATCTAGGCTTTGTGAGTTCTTGTGTGCCATTGTCAGCTGTGAGCGGTCAATGGTTGCCTCTGCATGAGCCTCTCTTCTTTAGTTTTATGTTCTTGCCACTTGTATGTAGTCCAGTGCCTCATCTTTATTCCTCTTCTCCCCATGTGTTCTGTGACTTTACATTCAGTTAATCATCATTCGAATGTACTAGTTCATATGTTTTTTCTTTCTCATTCCCCATCTCTTTTATCCTAACACAAACTCTTTTAACAATTTCAAATAATAGCAAAGGTGCACCACTTAACAGGAAAACAATACAGACACATAACAAATTTTTATCAAAAACTGTACATTAGCTTACATTTATGACTGAGAGACACCATTATATAACATTATAGGTGAATAAGTATAGACAAAAAATGTGTGTATAGCAGAGGGAAAGAGAAAGGGGGAGTGAGTGAGAGGGGGTTATAGAGACTCAGTCAAGAAAAAAACCGAAAAAAATATATAAAAAGAGAATAAATATATCCATGCTCAGAAAGCATGAATACAAAAAGAGGGATAAGGAGAATAGATTTGACAATCTTTATCACACAGAGGAGAAGGAATAGACACATAACCCGAGTATCTATACCCGGAAAAAAGGAAGCCCACAAGTGGTCCATTCCAAAGAGAAGGTAGGGAAAGGAACTATGACTAGTAACACACCCGGAGTAGGACATAGTTGTATAAACAGTTTTTGATAAAAATTTGTTTGGTAGATGTTATGTTTTGGTGACTCATTGGGTAATTGGTTATTTAATGTGATAACATTTATGTATATAGCAGTCTTGTCTTAATGTTTGTATTGTATAGTGTCATTTTAATTGTGTAAAGTCTATTTTTGAATATATGTGTAGTGTTTTATATTTATACATATATTTGTTAAATTCACAGCCCTGAAGAAGTCCATCTGTCTGGACGAAACGCGTCGGCTGTTCTTTTCCGTTATGACTGTTTTTTTTAAAAACATCTTGAATAAAAGAAGAACTTAAAGAAAAAATGTTATGGATACGGACCTGATAATTTGTTATGTGTCTGTATTGTTTTCCTGTTAAGTGGTGCACCTTTGCTATTATTTGAAATAGTTAAAATCCTGTATGGGATTGCACCGTGACAGTGGGTGCATCAGCAGTGGGCACACATAATTCGTTGGGGACTCCCACCATTTGGATATTAATTAGGGATAGCGGGTCAGGTGCTAGGTTCCTGTAGGGTCCACTGTCAAAGGTTGTTTTTCTACAAACTCTTTTAAATCAATGTACTCTCTCCTTACCTTACTGCTCTGGCTGATGTTTCCGTCTTTAACGCCACCCACGCACCATCAGCAAGAACATCTGTTATAGAGTGAGTTTGAAGTAATCACCATAACCCATTCTGAAAAACTATTTGTGTGTATGTGCAAAATACCTATCATCTCATGTCAGAGAATGCTTTTGGAAGATGTATATGTTATTATCAGCCAGAAGTATTATATTTATATTTCCCTATTACTTCATCCCTCTGTGAGAAGAAGGGCACTCCTGTTCACCAGTTGTCTCCTAATGCTATTGGTCTGCCCTCCATCGAAATACAAAATACCAGTGGACACCAGTTTGTAGAGCATAGAATGCATACACACAACTGTTCCCAGGTTATTTAGAACACAAAAGTATCAAAAATCAATCATCCAAAATGTAACAGTGAAATAACAGCTGATCCAAGATGAGGGAAAGCTATTAGTGTGCACACCCAATGAGCTGCAGACACTGGAATGTAAGATGGGAAGAAACGTAAAGGTGGAGAATTGTTTTTTCTCTGGTTGAGGTGGGGATGGCATTTTCTCAGAATCTGCTTGATTGTAGCACAGCCCGTAAAAGCGTTATAAAACAGGGTCATTTATATTGTTCTGGAAAATAAAAAAATATTATTTATTTGGAAATTTTTATATGGAGTTCCACGCTGCTTCTTGGATGCCTGAGAGCGCTGTACAGTTCAAATAAAGCACAGTCTTCTTGGGTGGCATAAGCCCAACCGGTCACAGGGCATGATCTGTACCAGACATTTCTTCCTCACCACCATTAGGCCTGTGACCTCATCACAGTCCATTCTTCCAATAGGCGTTGTGTACCAGGCAGAGAACTTTTAATTGTGAATTATAACTTGATTTGTTGGCTGCTAGATTAAAAAAGCACAATAAAGTATTTTGAATGTGTCATATTACTGCATGTATCTCTTAAGAGCACCCTTCAACTGTCTCTGCTCTTCTCGAACTATGTCGAAAAGGTAACTTGCAAAAAATCAGTCTGAGCAATCATTTTTCTCTTTTCGTTTCTGATGACTCCCAACAGACCAGCACAATTAGTCGAAAGTTAATAAATGTTTAGCCTGTTACAAACGAAACAAGCTAATACACTTATTGTACTGTTCTGAGTCATATAACATACGTCACTACCTACTTGGATTCTTTATCATCCTAACTCAACATCACCCAAAAACTGGGTCTTTAGTTTGAAAGAACCTTAACAAAACCTCAATCCTTCCAAGATAGGTCTCTGTCAAGGCTCTGATACTTCCCTCCATTCTCAATCTGCCTGTGATTGCTTATTCCATTCATACATAATGCATTCCTTCCTGCAGTGAAAGTCACCATCACTAACCTGTCCATACGTTGGTGACTTCTCGGCCGTGATAGATGTGTAAATCTCCTTGGCAGCTCCAATTCAGCTGCGACCCTGAAGTGCCGGAGCGAAAATCCATTATTAATACATGTGGCACAAAATCTGACATGACTGCTGAACGAGGGCTGCCTACACGATTTATGTTTTCTTTGCAGTGGATATTGGAAGGTAATCAAATGCTGAAGCTGACTTTACTCTGATTAGAAAATTTACTGCAGCCTATTGAGCAAGATTCAATACAAGTTCGTATATAGCTCCCTTTAAACTGCTTTTGGACATATATGGCGGTTCCTATATATTTAATATTTGGTTTCAGACCTGTATTTCTCTCGTATAGAAAGGCTGTTCTAACCTCTTGGTGACACTTTTGTTTTTCTAGGCCAAAGAACTCTCCACCACAAGAGTGATGTCTTAGAAACTGTGATCGTAGTAAATTCAACAGCAGACAGCATCGTAGCAGAGGTAAGATTATTGAGTTTTCCTTTAGTGAACAAACGTGTCTCTTCTCTGCTCCAATACATTAAATATAACACAGAGTCAACTGATCACAACAAAAATACAGTGATTTGTAACCAGTTTTTTTCATGTCAGATGTGAGCAGCTTACCACCTCAGTCAAGTTTTCTTTGTGTTCTGTTACTCTTAGTTTTGTTTTTCCCTTTAGCAATATAGAAGTATAAAAATAAAAAGGAATAAATCAATTTGAACTGGATCAGCTACTTGCACTTAATATGAGACAACTTAAATCTTTGGGGCCGCACACCATGAGACGTATGTTGTGATATAATGCACTTCAGGGAAGACGCGCCAATTTAGCATTTTAATCTAGTTCTGTGAGGGAATAAGATGTTTAGCACTGCAAACAATACAGTTTGCAGTGCAAAACGTCTTATTCTCTCACATAAAACTGAAGAAAAGCAAAGAGAAAAATTAGATAGATAGATAGATAAATAGATAGATAGATAGATAAATAGATGGATAGATGCCTGTATGAATTAGTATTTATATAGTTTGAACCAAAGATGTCTGTGAATTGTCGAGGTTCCCGCTAGGGCATCACTCTTTCGCCATTTTAGAGCAGTGTCAATGCGGCTAAGAGAATTGGGGGCCCAGGAATAAGAAGGTGATGTGATGCTGGCGCGATGCTGGATTCTCTGACAAGCAAAAGAATGGGACTATAATTAATTGAACTGAATGTCATTGGAATATGAATTAATTTCCCCATTAAATCAGAGAAAGACATATAGGAATCAAAGACACAGAAGAAAAGAAACTCACTGTGATTTTTATTGATTGTCTTTATTACAAATATTGTAAGAAATAAGACACTGAGTAAACACAGACATTTTGTTATCTCCATTCTTGTGACCTACTGATCGATCATTTCATAATTCTCTCTGGCATCGGGTTTTCTGGTGGTGCACAGAGTGCGCTCCCCTCCCTCTTTCTGAAGCATAGTTGCTGCAGCCTGAGGGAACAAAGTGCATGATGCTGGTGGTGGTGGGCCCTGCAGCACTCTCTCTCTCCAAGGCCCTGGGAAAGCACATAGGGTAGAGGTAGATTAACTTCATGATAAAGTGGCAGGAAGTTCAAGGAGGTTGAACCAGAACTGCAGCCCAACATTTCCAACATTCTAGACCTAGAGGCAGGAGTGGGGCCTGGTGGTCTAAAAGGCTCCATTAGGGACACACCCCATCCTGCCACCAATTTGTTTGGAGATCATAGTACATTACCAGGGAGAGAGCCAATGCACAGGTGAGAAGTGCTTGAGAGCATTGTGATTCAACCGTCTCCAGGCCAGGCTGTGCTGTTGTAATGGCTCAGTCAAAGACTTTAGATTTGGCACCCTTTCTGTATCCATCAAGGCTCTGTATACAAAATGGCTGGCATGAGCAAGAATAGTGAAGATTTTTTTTCTTCCAAGGTTATGGTGCTTACCACAGGCTAACAGGCTACAAAAGTGGGAATGATATGCTTTAGGAAGACACTGATCTCTTGATGCCCTTCTGAGGACCAATCATGCACTCCATGAGATGTCCAATAAAATAGAGGCTGTCATTCAGGATGTGGAATGGAAGTTGGAGGTCCTGGCTGGTTGTGTGATCCAGGTCGAGGAGGCATCCATAGCATCACCAGCTTCTATTAAAAAATTAGAGGCCCAGAGGGAATTGACAAACGTCTGCTTCATCAGAAATGGCAGAGTTTAAGAAGTGTGCAATTGCAGGACTGGTGCTCTTGGAGTAGAACTTGCCAAGGTTTCCCCAGGCTGTTGGGGGTTCATGAGGGTGGTGGAGGAGAGCTCATTTATGCCAGTGTAGGAGAATATCCTACAAGAGCTGATGGGGCTCACACAGGAGGATCCTAACTGAAGGATCACCGGGGCTTATTGACTGCCATCAAGGAGAGGAGGATAGAAAGTAAATGCAGGAAGTACCAGGAAGGCTATTTTGGACTCCCCAGAAAGCAGAGAGACTTCTTTGAGAGCAGTGTAGCAGGAAAAGCCTGTAGTGCTTGACAACTGTTGACTACTCTTCATCCCCGACAGGAGTCTGGTTACCCTAGTCAGGAAGCTAGCACTCATTGACTTATTAGTTCACTAAAAGACACTCCCTTGGTTATGTTTTACCATGCATTCATTCTAGTTTTACCCATGGAAAATATGTGTTTTTCTTACTAGCTTTTTGATTTCACAATATACCAGTAAAATCTTATTTTCCCTAATTGTCCCTTTAGCCTACCAGCTCAATTTTTAGATTAATTTTGATTCCTAAAATGAGGGTTCAGTGTAACATACAATAAAAGAACAAACTCACAGGCGTAGCAGCGCAAGAAGTGTGAGTGTTTCACCTTACAATCACCTTTGCACACATAGGTGAAAAAACTAAATTTTAAACTCATCCCAGATCTCGTATTCAGCAACCCCAGATCTCTAGCCTTTCTTTCCCTTGACCGCTAAAATTGACAATATTAACTTGTAATTGTGCAGTACTTCCTGTTATGATTGGTCAGCTCCTGGGGCTATGTCCCTTTCTCACTTCTTGTCCAGCACAATGTCATATAGGTAAAAGGAAATGGTAGCTGCTATTTACCCGGCCGCTGGGTAAATAGTGCATTTTTTCTGCTATTTACTCAGCAGCTGGCTAAATAGTAGAAATTATTTATTATTTGGCCAGCAGCCTTGAAAATAGCAGAGATCCGTCCCAATTTGCCCAGCCACTAGCTAAATAATAAAAATTCTGTACTGTTTGGCCGACGGCCATGAAAATAGCAGAAAAACTTCACTATTTACCCCACCGCTGGCTAAGTAGTAGAGATTCTGCACTCATCAGCTGACGGCCATGCAAATAGCAGAAAAGTGCCATTATTTACCTGGCCACTGGCTAAATAGAAGATATTCTACACTGTTTGGCCGGCAGCAATGTTAATAGTAGACAAACTTCACTATTTACCAGGCCACTGGCTAAACAGTAGAGATACTGAACTGTGTGGCTGGCAGACGTGCAAATAGTAGAAAAACTTCATTAGTTACCCAGCCACCTATTAAATAGTAGAGATTCTAAACTGTCTGACTGGTGGCCGTACACATAGCAGGAAAATTCAAATATGTACCTGGCTGCTGACTAAATAGTAGAGATTCTGTGCTGTTTGTCTGGCAGTCATGCAAATAGCAGAAAACTTCACTATTTACCCAACCACTGATTAAATAGTAGAGATTCCGCACTGTCTGGCTTGTGACTGTACACATAGCAGGAAAACTTAAATATTTACCTGGCTGCTGACTAAATAGTTGAGATTCTCCACTGTGTGACTGGTGGCTGTGCAAATAGCTGATAAACTTTAATATTTACCTGACCGCTGTCTAAATAGTAGAGATTGTGCATTGTTTAAACTTCGTTTTTTGTAAACTTCTACCCCACCAGAGACTGCTAACATCCTGTCCTAAGGGGACTCCTTCCTCATTGTAAATTAATTACCACCTCAAATAGGGGGCTGTTAGCTCATCAATGGTTTGCGACAGCAATTGCAGTCACAAACTATCAATAAATTTGTTTGCGAAGTTGAAAGGGGAAGGAGGAAACCCCCTTCATGAACCCTCCTATTTGCAATTCAGAAACAATAGCATAAGTCCTTTTATTAGTCTAAAGAAATTTCCAACTCATGAAAGGCTTTTGTACATAATGGTAAGTACTTTTGTGGTCACAAACATTGTTCTTTTGCGACATGAAGACCTTAGTGCAAAAACTGGCTTAGATGCAGGCACCAAGTTATAGGTCTAAAGGTTCCAAATGTTTGAATGTTTCCAAGTTATTTTGACAGACATGGCACTCCATTACACCATGGGCTGAAAAATAGCGACATGGGAGGCTCTTTATGGAGCTGTCTCGTGCTCTACAAATCCTCCTATTCCTTTATATTTACCTGCAGATGTGACTAGTGATAAAGATGATTATAACCTTTGCAAGATTAGTTAAAGCTATTTACTCATCTAGTTGATAAAGCTATTTACTCATCTAAAGCTAGATACTAGGCCTGGGCGGAGCTCGCAGAGTTTCACTATGCGGAATTCCACAGAGTTACCGAAAAACTCTGTGGAATTCCGCAGAGTTCCGCGGGCTGGGGGAGTAGGCCTCCCAGTCTTCTTAATCATGCCATGCATAAGTAAACGACCTCTACTGTGAAGTGGCCAAGTATAAACATGATATAAATATATGTTATGTTATGTTATGTTATGACAATTTATAGCGCGCACTACTACCCAAGGGTGTCTAGGCGCTTGCGGACTCCAAAACTGTCATCAGAGCAGCTAGTTTCTAAAAAGCCATGTTTTAAGCAATTTCCTAAACTCCAGCAAGGTGGAGGACTTCCTAAGAGAGATCGGGAGAGCATTCCATTCCTTTATGGTATTGTAACTGAAACTCCTTCCCCCCCAGTTGGACCTTCTGATTCTGGGGGTAAGCATAAGGAAGGCATTTGCTGAACGAAGCGATCGGTTAGGAGTGTACCAGCTGAAAAGGTCCAACAGGAATTGTGGTCCTTCTCCATGCAGGGCCTTAAAGGCAGAACTTTCTCCATTCAGAAGTACCCCTTCACATATTACCCACACTCAACCCCCCCACCGCCTGTGGCATGATTGACCTCGCGAGTACAGCCACCGTGGCAACTCGAGGCATACGTTGGAGCATCACAGCACAACACGGCCTGTCAGGAGGGACATCACACCACCTCTAGCCCTTGAGCAGTGTGCACTGTTGCCAGGGCTGACATACAAACTACAAAGCAACCACAATCCACTTTCAAACGTAACCCAAAACAAACTGGATAGAACCCTGTTGCAAGCCCAGTCTCCATAATTTGAGAAAAAAAACTCAAGCACGTCATTGTGCGCAGAAAATGTCAACATCTGCTGCCTGCTGACTGTGGAAAACTCTCTACTACGTGCACTCTAAATACAGGTACGTAATTCCTGCATTGTGGTATTGCCCGTGCGTTAGCCTGGTATTCGAACAACTGCTGTGAAGTTGAACTGCTGGCCGTGTGTGCCACACAGCAGAGGTAAAGGGCCACAGGTTACAGCAGGTGCTGTAACAGTGTCAGCTCAGCTGGCGATAGACAGACGAGAAGCATCCGCCTGTGTACTACTATTGTTTGTACTCTGCAGATACATGTCTGTGCAATGTGCAGACATGCAGCAAAGTGCATTTCTTGGGGTGGGAGCCAGTGAACTCCACTACGTGGAGGTCGGCAGAGTTTTTGCTGAACTCCGTGCTCCAAGTGGAGCGCGGAATGGGAATAACTCTGTGAACTCCGCCAGGGGAGCAGAGTCCACCACCCACCCCTACTATATACTTGCTGTAACTCACAAAGCCATGGGAATCTACAAGGGCCAGTTATAGGATTAGCAAAAAGCTTCATGTTATGAGAACACCTCTTTTTAAGCAGCAAACACCTAACTACTAAACACCTGAAGACAATGATTTGTAAATGCAAAAACTAGAAATGGAAATGTTGTATCCCAGTAACATAGAGCCATATAATGTTGAGGGTGAGTTTATCAAAATAGAAACAATTGCATAAGGCCCCTTATCAAGTGACCAACACAGTATAATTGAGAGGCTTCATTCCAATCTCACAACAGAATGGGCTTGATTTCTAGTTTCGGGGACAGAGTTAACTCCGTCAAGATGGCAGAAGACAATACCTCTGACAATCTGAGGGACCTCTGCCTGCCAAATTGAGAGCTGTCCACTTGCCCTGTGGGCAACTCTCTACATTGACAGAAACTGCTGTCATGGCGGTTCCGGTCTATGCACGAAACATTTGAAGGACAGTACAGTCAGACATGATGGGTGGCTAGCAAACTTGAAGAAAAAAAAATTGTTTTTCATAAACAGACTCCCAAACCAGGAATTTGTTTTTGGAAAAAAAAAATGTTCATTATTTTTTTTCCTGTCCCTTATAGACATATTTTACTCTAAATAGGGTATATAGTATAAAGTCCTTCCTTCGACAGCCCATACTTTATCGGGCCATCAGAGGAAGTAATCTGTCGAGAAGCTGCAAGCAAATTAATGGGACTATAATTAATTGAACTGAATGTCATTGGAATATGAATTAATTTTCCCATTAAATCAGAGAAAGACATATAGGAATCAAAGACACAGAAGAAAAGAAACTCACTGAAATTTGTATTCTTTGAGTTTATCACAAATATTGTCAGAAATAAGACACTGAATAAACAGAGACATTTTGTTATCTCCATTCTTGTGACCTACTGATAGATAATTTCATAGTTCCACTTTAATACTAATTTTCCAGACAGGAGAAGTGGATCCACTATTGAGGTTTCAGAACTGATTTGGGATGTTTCTCTTTCAACTATCATTTTCTGGTTGTCTCTCAGACAGCCTTGTGCAGGTGATGCAACAGCAGTGGTGCTGGCACCAAGCAGAAAGAATCATGAAATCTCAGCACCTGGCTGTCATCAACCTTTTTGAGTAGTTATCAGGCACAGACAAAAGGGCAGCTCTGCTTAGAAACTTTGACACCTTTAACAAGAGAAACCAAAGACCAACCCCTCACTTCTACCATCTACCCTATGTCATTACTCAGGAAGAACTAATCAGCAACCCTTTGTTAAAAAGGGCCTCACAGATTTTTTTGGGTAGCCTTTTCTCCAATCTCCCTCACTTCAGCTCTGGGTCTCCACCCTCTATCCACAGGGATGCAGTCAATACAGTCCTACTGTGTAGGGAAGCTATATCTACTCTCCATCACGTCATGCAAAATGCATCCCACTGGTCCATGCACTAAAACTTTCATCATACAAAGAGTCTTACCACTATGGGGCAGATTTACTAAGGGCTTGTGTTACCATTGCGTCAAGCAAGGAGACGCAAGGCAACACAAGTCCTTAAATGGGATTTACTAGGCCACACAATGCCTATTTGCATGGCTCGGCATGGCTTAGTAAATCCAGAGTAACGCAAGGCAGCGCAAATCGCTGCCTTGCGTTACCTTGTGTTAAGAAGGCGTTCCACAGGTGGCGCATGGGCGTTCTCATGCATCCACCCATGGACTGTGACGCAATCCCAGATTTACTAAGCTGAGTAAACCTCAAAATGGTATGCCTTCCCAAGTGAGGTGTAATGAGGGTAAATATCTGTATTGCTCCTTGTTACTTCCTCTTTCTATGCGTGCTGCATCCTGCAGCATGCATTGAAAGATGAAAACGCCTCAAAGGATTGTTTTTGTGCAGGTAGGACCCCCTTCCTGCACAAAAACAATCCTATTCATAATGCAGGCACCCTGGCACCATGGAGCAAGTGTGTTAGCACTAGGCAGCAAACAGTGCACGAGTGCAAGAAAAGAGCAGAAATACATCGTATCTTAGTAGATATGGTGCATTTCTGCTCTCTCCCTATCACGCAACGCAGCACAGCAAGTTGTTTTGCTACCTTGAGTGTCTTCTTTGTAAATCTGTCCCTTTACACATACACACACATGGAATGTCAAGACAAAGATCTGGGGGTCACATAGAATCCCTCTGTGGGCTATTCAAGCCCTCTTCTGCTCATCAAAGCCTTCTTCTGATCTTGAGCTTACCTTTGCTGATTGCCATATCCCTTTGGCCCCCTTCATTGTCCATTAGCCATTTTTCCTGACTTCAGTCATCTGAGTTTCGCGAATTCTTTCTGCCATCCTTCACAGACCACACTCATTTTCATCCATCTACCATTATACTCCTGAAGAGTTGAAGGAAGGGCTGACACTTCAGCCGAAGGCTCAGTCCCAGTTCGGAAGGGACACCCTGCTGGTGGAGGCTCTTGCAGTCCCTTCCCAGTCATCGCCAATGAAGAGTTGAAGGAAGGGCTGACACTTCAATCAGGTAGGAAGATGCTTTATTCATAAGCGATAGTTCACAACCAGCAGGGCAAAAGGGAAGCCAGCAACTGCCACGAATAGAACCCGGGCACGAAGCAGGTTCCACATGAACACTCCATGTTCAACGTAAACATTCCAGTAAAGACCCAACAACTCCTCTACCAAGTTTCAGTCTCTATGTTCTCAGATTTACCCTCAGATTACTGTTCCAGCATCAGACCGCACAATCAGGAGTCAGTGTGTATTTGTCCCACCTTTTTATTCACTTTCCAGGCTCTGATTTTTCATCAAATACTTACCAGTTCTATATGGGAGATGAAGAGGTGGGGGTTTCTAGAGGTTGGCAGTATAAAAAGCATGGAAAAGAGCCATTTACAAAAGGGACATCTTAATACATGTGGCCTAGACTCACATAGGTGTGCTCTTGCTCCTGATCTTCTTCCTTCACTTCCAGGTCCTCCTGTGCCGCTAGACATTGGTCCTCCTTTTCTGGGTTGTTTTGGTTCTCTTGATCCTCATTGTGGCATTGGTCTAACTAGTTCTGGTCACCCTGGTACTGGTTTCCTGAATCTGAGGGGCCTGGTTGTAGTCCTTCCTGACCCTGAACTTCCTGGCCCTGCTCCTGGCTCATACTTATATTAGCCCTTCCTGGGCCTCCTCATCCTGGGACTACTGTTCCTCATCCTGAACCTGCTGGTCTTCTGGGTCCTTATCCACCTGGCCCTGTTGTCCTGGTTCTCCCAGGGCTGGCACTCCTAGTCTGCCTGGTTTGGGTCATCCTGTTTCTCATTGCTGTTGTCCTTGGGGTACGCCTGGTACTGCCTCTACTGGTCCTGGTCCTCATTATTATCTCCTCATGGGCTGGGCCTGGTAAGCTTGGACCTGGTCTGGTCTCATTGGTCCTCGTGGCACTGGCTGTCCTGGTTCCACTGATCCTCTCCAACCTGGTCCTAATACCCGAGTTCCTAGTCCTCCTGCTCCACGTGGAACTTCATGTCCTGGTCCCTTGGTTCTGACCTCTCTGGTCTTCCTAGCCCTCTTCCTAGTCCTGCTTATTCTGTTCCTTCTAGTCCACCTCATCTTCCCCCATCTGGTCCACCTACACCTGACCTGACTAGTTTTCTGGGTCCTTATCCAACATGTCATGATACTCTTGGCCCTGGCCCTCCTGCTTGTAGTAATCTTAGACTAACTTGTCCACTTTATCCTGATCCTCCTTGTTCAGGTCATCCTGCTCTTACCCGTTCTTAACCACCCAGCTGGGTCATCGTGGCTCTTGACATCCTGACCTGCTTTGTCCTGGTTATCCTTTTCCTCTTCATCCTGGTCCTGCCTGTCCTGGTATGCCAAGTCCTGATACTTTGGGCTTTTGTGACTTGAACTTCCTTTTCCCCTTGGTTATGGTCCCACTGGTTTTCATTGCCCTGGTCCTCTTAGCTCTTGTCCTGTTGGCTCTAGTTGCCTGGTCATCTCCTCTTTATTCTTCAAGTTCTGTTTTCCTAGTCTTCCTCACTCGTTTGCCTAGCATTGGTCTTCCTATTCCTGGTCCTCAAGTCTGTATTCTCTTTCTGGTTTTGTGCCCTCTAGACTTGATCCTTTTGTTTCTGGTCCTCATTGTTTGGGTCTTTGCATGCCTAATCCTCTTGATTCTTGTCCTTTGGGCCTTCCTGGTCCTTTGAGGTCCCCTTCTGCTAGCTCTTCCTGATCCTCTTTATCCTCATCCATTTAACCTGGTCCTTCTGATCCTTCTCACCATGCTCGTCTGATTTCCAGTACATTAGTTCAGGTCTACCTGGCTTTTTGTGTCCTGGCCCTCTTAGAACTTGCCCTCTTAGCTCTTGTCTTCCTGCTTTGGATCATCCTTATCCTCCTGGCCCTGTGTCTTGTCCTCGTGGTCCTACTGGCACTGCACCCAATGGTCGGGCCCTCTTGGTCCTGGTTCTCTGTGTTTGGATCCTACTGTGCCTTGTCATTTAGGTTCAGGTACTCCTGGACATCCAGTTCCAGTCCCATTAATCTTCCCAGCTCTGGCTGTTCTGGTTCTCCTGATCTTCCTCACCCTGGTCCTGCTACCCCCAGGTCCTGGTTGTTCTGCTGCACTCGGGACTCTGGGCCCTGGTCCTATGGTCATGGTCCCCCTGACACTCCTAGGCCTGTTCCTGGTTCTATTGGTGCTGATCCTTCAAACCTTCCTTGCTCTGGTCCTGGTCATCCTTGCTCTGGTCCTCCTGGTATTCTTGGTACTGACCCCCTTGTCTTCCTTCCTTATTCTGGCCCAACCTATTGGCCTGTATCTTGTCTTCCTGAATCTCGTCTTGATCCTCTTGGCCCTGGCCTTCCTGCTGCTTGTCGTCATGCTGCTACACAAACACATCATGGTCCTCCTTTATCTGGTCCTCCTAGGCCCTGCCATCCTGTTGCTCATCTTCCTGGCCATCCTGATGTCCCTGGTACTGATCCTCCTTGTCCTCCTCACCCTGGTCTTCCTGGTCCTGGTACTCCAGGTCCTGATCTTCTTTGCACTGATCTTCCTGGTCCGCTTAGTCCTTTGTTTCCTGGTGTTCTTAGAATTTGTTCTTCTGACTCTGGATGCCTGTCCTCCTGGTTGCAGTTACCAGGCACTCCTGGCCATGGTCATACTATTCTTTTTCATAGTCCCTGTCCTTCTCCAGATTATGTGCCCATTGTCCCTGATCCTCTTGGTCCTGCTCCTTATAGTTTGGATTCTCCTGGACCTAGTTCTCCTGAACCTGATCCACCTGCTATCTTAGGGCCTGAATTAGAACTCGGCAGACTGGATAATCTGTCACAACGGTGACGGATATCCAGTCCGGTGAAATATAAATCCCACAGGATGTCATGCGATTTATATTTCGGAGGACGGGATATCCATCACCGTTGTGACGGAGCAACCCATCCGCTGAGTTCTAAATCAGACCCTTAGTGTTGGTCTCCTTGGTCCTGGTCCTTCTTGTCCTATTGTGCTTGTTATCATAAAGTTTGCCTTTTGGCCATCATGGCCTTTCCTGTTTCCCTCAGTCTTGGCTCATCTGGCCCTGCTCTTTTGTGGTCCGCTTGGTCCTAGTTACCGTTCCTGGTTCTCCTCACCGTCAAACTACTAGTCCTGGTGCTGCAGGTCGTGGTCCATTTTGCTTCTTGTGCCCTGGCACTCTTAGTCTTTGTCCTCCTGGTTTGGGACGTCCTTGTTCTCCTGGGTCTGTTCCTTGTCCATTTAGTCCTACTGGTACTACATCATCATCATCACAAGCTTTATTTCGACATAAAAAGTCATAAAAGCAGCATAGAACAAAGATAACATAGCCAATAAAATAAGTATAAGTAAAAGTAGATCCAATAATAAATATACACTTGATCATCCTATAATCTGGTTAAAAAACAAACAGTATTTCATCATTTTGTTTAAACACAGTGCAATACTTAGGGAGACTTTTCATTTCATTTACTCGCGCTAGTTATCAGGAGTTAAAAAGAAATAAAGTGCTTGTGCATGGTGATATTAGCAGGAATGCTGTTAAGGCTTAAAGGTCTTAGCTATTATCTGTGCAATGGAGGCTATATCTTTCTCGCAAGCGCCTTCCACCGTATCAGCCAAGCTTTCCCCAGGTACTTTGCTACACAGCAGGATAAAAAGGGTCTAGAATCTGACTTGAGAATACGGAGTGCAACGTGGTGCTCCCGTGTACCAAGTTGTCTGCAAATTGGGCTCAGCCATTTTTCCGTAATGTTTTGTACGCCGGGCAGACAAACAGTAAGTGGGCAATACTTTCCACAGGCGCTTTGCAACTAGGGCAGTGTTTTCCGTTATTTACGGACCACTTTGCTATCACTTCACCCACTGGAAGGGAGCCATACCTGAAATGCATGTAGAGCATTCTGTCTCTAGGTACTTTGATTAAGTCAAGGTAAGGCTCATAGTATCTACTTAATTTATGGGAATAGAACTCAGTTGTCAACTTGCCCACATTGGGTCTACTGATCTCTCACTGGTCCACCCATTCCCAATACAGGCATTTAAGAACTTCTCTCCTTGGGGGCTCCTGACTCGCCCAACAGCCACAAAGCCCGATTGTAGTTAACATTTTCTTGATGTCACGTATCCAGCCTATTTTCCCCCCAGTGTCGAGGCTAATAACCTCAGTGAGGGCCTCTGCATAAGGAGAAAGCTCGGGGGTCCTCCTAATACGAGCCCAAAAAAGCAGAGGACGCAACCTGGCTACATCACTTATTGATCGCCTGCCCATATCCATTAGTAGTGGCGTGAGGGGGGTGTATTTTGGTGCTGTTATTAGATCTCTTAGGAATTTATATTCTGATCTCTGGAGCTCGTCAAGATTCTCAAATCCCCAGACTTCTGCTCCATAGAGGGAAGTGCTAACAGCCTTGGTGTCATAAATATGGAGGGCTGGAGCTACGGGCCTGGTATGGGAAAGGCGATGTTCTTTTGCTATTGCACCTGCCGTACGCTTATGGGCCATCAACATCTTACCTAGGTGGGGTTTCCATGACATTTCTTCAGAGAATCTTACACCCAGGTAGTCAAAAGTGACGACCTTTTCAAGGAAAGTTCCACCTAGGAGAGGGCCATTCCTGCATGTCCTATGGGGATTGAAGGCCATAAATTTGGTTTTGCTGGCATTTATAATCAAACCCCGGTTCTCACAGAAAATCTGTCAGTAAGACGCTGTAGCCCAGCTGGGGTCTTGGATATCAACAGTGTGTCGTCTGCGAACAACAAGGTTGGTATCTTTTTCCCCCCCAGAACAGGTGAGTCAGCCGGCTCCTCCAGAAGGAAGTCCACTACTCCGTTCACATATAGGGAAAAGAGGGTTGGAGCCAGAACGCATCCCTGCCTTACTCCTCTCTTGACAGGGATGCGCTCTGTAAGTTGACCCTGCTCACCCCATCTGACCTGGGCAAAGTTCCCCTCATGCAGCCGGACTAGTAAATTAAGAACAAAATGGGGTACGCCCATCTCGCCAAGCGTATCCCATAGCCTGGACCTGGGAACTAGGTCAAAGGCAGTCTTCAGATCAATAAATGCTAAATAAAGACTGCCTCTGCCTAGCACCACAACCTTCCAGTAAATTAGGAGGAATCTGAAAACTTGGTCCATAGTCCCTGTCTTAGTTCTGAAGCCTGCCTGGAACTGTGAGAGGATATCCCCGTCCTCAGACCCTGTCTGGATCCTGTGCAGAAGCATCCGGCCAAAGACCTTCTGCACAGCATCGATCAGACTTATTGGTCTGTAATTGGCGGGGTCATCTCTTGCTCCCTTTTTGTGTATGAATGAATGAATGAATGAATGAATGAAGGAGCACTTATAGAGCGCATGGTTACCCGGAGGCATCCCAGCGCTATGACACCCTGAAGAATCGTTGTAGCAATGAAATTATGGAAAGAGGAAGGTTTTCAACAGTTTTCTGAACTTGAGATAATCTGGTTCGGAACGTATGTGGAGGGGAAGACCATTCCAGAGTTTGGATGCATTATACGTAAACATTCGACCTCCACTACGTGATCGTTTAATTTTAGGAACTAGGACCAAACCTTTGTTGTTAGATCTAAGAGCCCTGGTAGGTACATAAGGTTGAATCCAGGAACTGATCAAGGAAGAGCCCTTGCCAGAAAGTATCTTGTGGGTGATACATAGGGACTTAAATTGGATTCTTTCCTGAACAGGGAGCTAATGTAAAGTCGCGAGTGCGGGTTTTGCCGAGGAGCGTTTGTATAGGGACTATTTCGGCAGATTTCAAAGAAATTGGGACTGGTGCTCCTTTGGCTATGGCATTTGATAATAGCAAAATGTAACGTGCCCATTGAGTGCGGTCGACCAAAAATAGATCCCCGGGCAGGCCGTCCGGGCCTGCAGCTTTTGCGGGGATTATTTTGTTGATTGCAGCTTCTACCTCCACGATTGTAAAGTACTCCTCCTCTTTCAAGTGCACAAAATACTCTATTGGTTTCCCCTCTTGGCTGTCCCCTTCAACAGAATAAAGCCCTTCAAAATGGTTAAACCAAGCTTGACTAGTGATATGACTCGGGGGTGGGCGCGGACCTGACCTGCTGCCCCAGGTGACCAATTTCCAAAAGAGGTTATTATCTTTGGATGAGCATGCATCTTTCAATTGCTCCCATCTTAATTCGTCCCAGGATGCCTTAGCCTCGCGTTGGGCCACTTTGTAGGAGTTTCTTGCAGTTTTTATTTGCATTTTATCTTTCCCCTTGATTGCCTTGATTAGAGCTGACCTATTTTCCCTGCAATCTTTATTGAACCAGGAATATGGGTCCTTAGTAGAATCACGGGATTTTTCTTTTTGAGGTAAGGTCAAAAAGTGTGCAGTGATTTGGGTAAATGTGCGCTCATGGGCCCTAGATACATCCAATGATCTTGTTGCACTGTGTACCGCAGCTTGAAGCTCGGCCGTGCCAGATGCTAGCACTTGTCTAATGCCGTCAATCTTCCCCTCGTTTAGTGCTACCTTTTTCCACTTCAAGGTCCTTCTGCAATTTGATTGCACTACCTCCCTAGTAACTGCCTGAGGTTGAGTATTCAGCTGATGACATGTTACTTCCCAGAGCGGTTTCAGAGTTAGGCACAAAGGATTATGGTCACTTTCTGTGGTTGAGCCCACTAGCATATCAACCAAGTGCCCCCATAATCTAATATCGAGGAGGATGTAATCGATCCGGGATGGGCAGCTCGCTCTGTTGTAGGTATTTGCCCCTTGCTTGTCAGAAGGTGACCTGCCATTAGTTGCTCTTAGGCCGTATTCCATAGTAATGGAATTCAATTGAAGAACCTGCTGAGTCCATCTTTTGATCGGGGGAAGATCAAGTTGAGGTACTGCCCACCTAACATCTTGGGGTTCAATTTCCGTCAATTCCTCTATAGCCAGGGGTTCATAAGTACAGTTAAAATCACCTGCGACTATTGTTCTTGCATATGGTGGGCATTTATCTAGGCAATCCTCTAATGCAGAAATTATATTCGAGGGCCTGCCACATTTTGTCCCCCTAGCATAAACATTGAAGAGCTCAATTTGACTACCCCCCCTAGGGCCCCTCATACTCAGCCACAAAATATCTGGGCCAGTGCTTGGGTGGAAGATAATTCGGCAGTCGAGAGCAATACTCCTCCAAACAATCAAGCCCCCTGAGGGGCGACCTCTCCCGACAAATGTTGCAGGGATATAATGACAAGTGTAACCAGGTTTATATAGGGGGACCAGGCTCCATGTCTCCTGGAAAATACAAATGTCAAAATTCCCTACAAAGTCGTTCCAATGAGGAAGAGGAAGTTTGCTATTCAGTCCCGCCACATTCCAAGATACGATCTTCAACTGCTGGTTTAATAAGGGGGCTAAGCATTGCGGAGGGGTAAGGATGTTTTCTCAACAAGGGGCTGGAACTGGTAAATCTATAGATAAATGTAAATCTGTGGCTAACTCGTCATCTGGATAGATTATAGCCCTGCTTGTGCCCACTGAGCCTTGGGGACTTTGCATGGAGTAGTTTTGACAGTTAGGGCGAATCGGAAGCAGTGAATCTTGCAGTCAATCGTTGGACTCCAGAGAGGAAGTACCTGCTAGATGTATTATTGCCTGCGTGTGTTGTGATCTGCCCTGTTTGTGCGAAGGCTGGTGTCTGAACTGGATAGAAGAACCATCTGGAGGGCAGGTGCGAAACTCCAGAGCCAGGAGATTCCCCGCAGTCTCAAATTCCTTTAAGGTGATCTCAATGTCATCCAGGTGGGTAAAAGGTGCGGGACATCGCCGTGCTCTGAGTATATCATCTCTGATCACCGATTTACAACCCCTAGTGTGGCGAATCCAATGGATTACTTTATTGATTAAGGATTCTTCACTCTCATAGATGTTTTTAGTGGCAGTTTTTAATCTTGGGACATTAGTCATATAGATTTTACTGAATTGTGGCCCGTTACTGTCAGTTGTAGCAGTTGGAAGAATCTGCAGGTCCCGGGTATCGTGAGTAGAATGTTGATTAGATGATTGGGCCTGTCGTTTCTGGGCAGTATGTTTCGTTACGGAGGCCTGTGGGGTTTGTGGAACTGCCAACCTCTTAAGCCTATCTTGTATAGAATTATTAGGCCTATTCATGCCCTGGTTCTGAAATTCATTAGAAGCGTGTTTACGGGTCAGAGGGACAGAGGTGGCTAGTTGATGAGCGTTGGGATCATAAGTGGAGCTTTGTATGCTGGAGATTGATGGGGCGAATTGTTTAGGGCCACTATTGGTGAGCTGTGGGCAGTGATATTGTGCAGTGATGACATTTTCTTTGTGAGGCTCGACCTTCCATGCTATAGATGTAACTATGGTTGTAAGATCCTCTAACATACTTTTCAGTGTGCCAATCTCTGCTCTTAGTGTATTAATGTCAAGAGCTATATCCGTAGGCTCTGTTTGGTTTGCTATGCTGCACCCCTTGATAGTGTCAGCCGTGCCATACGGGAGCGGCTGGGGGGAATTGTCGCTATGTTCCTCCCCAGTTGCCTGAAGAGGTAAAAATCTATTTGAGCAAGGAATGGTAGATTTTTTACAAAGGCTTCTTGTGATACGTTAGTGCTAATACTGGCAGGGGAAGCAATGGAAGATCGAACTGTACCTTGAGCAGGAAGGACTAACTTGTTTGTTTTAGTAGATGACTTTTTAGAAGGTAGTCTTTGGAACATCATAGGGATAGCAGGGGGGCAGGCTGTTTTTAAACTTGATCTTGAGCTTGGGGGTGATCTCTCATCCAGACCTTCATGAATTGGGAGTATCGGTTGGTTACACACCAAGATTTCCTCACACTCGTTTATTAGGGTATCTATCCTATCAAGTACACAATTGCTACCTGGATGTTTGAGGGACTTTCTGGCCCTTTTCCCTTTAATTGACCTGCCTACCCCGCTTCTCCCAGTTCCTTCCATGGTTTTTCGCTTCCCCATCTTAAGTGACCAGATAACACTAATGATGATGCTAGTGGATGCCCACCATTCTATCAAGTCAAACAGTAAATAATTATATGAGCCCCGAAGTGTAATAAAAGAAACAGAAATACAGAACAATAAAGCAAAAAGAAAAAGAAAACGGAGATGCTATCTAACCCCTATAACATAAGGGGGTCAGACACTATCAGAGTCAATGTCCAGATATTACTGAATGGTCAAATATTAACAATTAACCTCATGAGGGGAGGCCGGGATGTACAGTACCTTAGTTAACACTGTCCACAGCAAATTCAAGGGGGGTGGCCCAGCCCTGCCTCTTCCTGCCAATGATGGGCAAGGACGGGCCCGCCCTTGGTCCGGGCTTCGCCCGGGCGCTCCCCGCGCGCGTCCCGCGCTGCGGGGATCACAGGAGGATTTTGTAGGCGCCTCCTGGCGCTGCAGTGACGTTGGCGGCAGGGGAGTCTGGGGAGTGTAGTCCGGCACTCTCCCGCAAGCAATCTCCGGTGTTCGATGGACTTGGCCCCCACCAGAGGGCAAACAAACAGCAAGCAGGCTTCCCGCGCTGCGGAGATCACGGGAGGATTTTGTAGGCGCCTCCTGGCGCTGCAGTGACGTTGGCGGCAGGGGAGTCTGGGGAGTGTAGTCCGGCACTCTCCCGCTCCCGCAAGCAATCTCCGGTGTTCGATGGACTTGGCCCCCACCAGAGGGCAAACAAACAGCAAGCACAGTACTACAGTCATTAATCTAGGTCCTCTTTATCCAGGTTCTCCTTGTTCCGGTCCTAATGAGCATAGTCATTTTGGTTCTGGTCCTCCTGCCTACCACTGTACATTGCACTTTGTCTTCCAAATGCTGGTTGACCTTCTTTCCTGGTCATGCTACTTGTAATGATTTCTCTGCCCACATAGTAATCCAAGCCTTTGGTCCTTGATCTTTTGTCTGGGGTCTTAGCCTCCAGTCTCTGGTCCTTTTCTCCATTGGTGTCCATTAGTCTGTCTACTTGGGTTTGCCACGCCTGGCCCTGGTTGTCCTCGCCCCTCCGGTCCTGGTCGGTGTGTACAGGCCCTCATAGTCCTCCTTGTGGCTATGGTCCAGGGCCTTCTGTTCCTTCTACCTCTGGCCCTTCTGTTCCTTCGGGCCTTGTCCACTGGTTCCACATACTCCCGGCCCTCCTGATCCTTCTCACCATAGTGCCAGTGTCCCTAGTGCTGTTTTTTATTGTCCTGTTCCTCATCATCTATTTGTTCCTGGCACTGTTACTCTGCACCTCATAGATTAGGTCTCCCTTGGCCTGGTTCTTCTTGTCCTGGTGACTCTGGTTGTCCTAGCACTCCTAGTGGTCCACCTCTTGGTCCATATTGTCCTATTTCTCACCCCCCCCCCTCCTCCTACAGCCTCCAAGCCTGTCACACAGTATTTTTTTTTGGCTTCCAGATTTCTTATGCTGAGACAGCACTGCTAAATACAAAAATGAGGACCCAGTGTCCTCCCCAGCCCGGGTACATGTATATGATCACGCCATACACGGAGCTCAGTGTTACACGTCTTTATTCTTCAGAGTGTGACCTTTAAGTGCCCGTACTATGTCATGAATTTTCTTAACCAGACACAATCACTTACCTCACTGTTCTATGAGTCTGTCAGGGACCAGAAGGGTCCTGCTATCTCTAACATACACAACACTACATCTCCCTTCTTGTTAAATATAAAGTATACACAAAGTACACACCTCCAAAAAGAGCCCAGCACTCAAAAATCATTAAATGGAGCATCATTAACTTTAAAAAAACTATGTATTCTCATGAGTAAATTAAACATTCATGTAACATGCTTTAACACCATACTCGATATCTTTGCTGACAGCCAAATATTTCCTGACAGAAGCTCAAAATAGTGTCATATCCTGAAGCTTCTGTTTCTTTTCTACATGTCTTATTTGAATATTAAAACAAGTGGGCATGGGGACAAAAGCGGCGGGGGGAGAATGGGGACAACGAAGACAAAAAATTAAAATAAAACTTTCCTGCTGCCCTCCAGCATCGCGTCGCGCTCTTCTGCTCCTCTCCGCCGCTGCAGGCAGGCACAGGCTCCCAGCCTGCCCTGCGGCCAATCCTGAAGCTGCTCTCACATGAGAGTAGCTTCAGGATTGGCCTGAGCGCCAATGATGTGCACTCCAGGACAGACTGGGAGTCTGTGCCTGCTCTCTCCAGGTAGAGCCCACCACTCCCCTCCAGCCCATCATAACCCTGGCCCCGCCCAAGCCCCGGCACAAGCTAAATAAAATGGGTTTCATTATTGTTTTATTTTTAAATTGTTTTAAAGTGCTGGTGGGGGGTGGGTGACGCTCCTCCGCCATAGTGGATTTAAGATCGCAGTCAAATGGCATCTTGCTGAAAAATGTAATGAACAGGAAATATCACCTGCATATATCAAATCTCTACTTCTGCTGCCCTTCTTGTAGCCGATTTATGTACGTCTGTGCATGCCATTGAAATCAAAATGTTATAGTATTGTCTCATGCTGGTCAGTTTCACGAAAAGAGTGACCTGTGGTAGATTAAATATACTGTTCCTATTTGCTCAAGTCACACATTCCTGTAACTGCAGGTACTAAATACTGAGCTTGCACAATAGACTCCATTTTCTGGAAGTCAGAAAATCTTTGTTCTAAAAGGAAGTTTCCTATAAACAGAATACCATTAGCCTTCCAAAGTGTGCTCCCTATGTTGATAATAGTATTAAAAAAGGCTGGGTTTCTCCACAGAAAAGTCAAAACTAAAACAAAGCATATATTCAATCATTTCCTTACTAACTCTATGCCATCCACTCTTAGGGTCCCTCAGGGATCTGCACTCTCTTCCACGCTCTTCAACTTGTTCATGGAGCCTCTAACGGAATTACTCAATTCATCCAACATTCACTATCACGTATATGCCGATGACACCCAACTGTACCTGCAAATCTCCTCCCCAGACAACATCAGATCACTCAACTCAACCCTACTCAAAACACAACACTGGCTGACTTCCCTACATCTTAAGCTCAACTCCTCCAAAACGGAATTCCTCCTGATCGAGCCAACAAAACAGTCTACCATCATCGCTGAGTACTTGAACCACCTAACAGCTCCTAACTGTACCCCACACATCATAAGGTCTCTTGGAATTATACTTGACAAGTCACTGAGCGTGCAGGGACAATTAGCTCAGCCACCAAAGGTGCCAACTTCCACATGAGTATTTTAAGAGAGATAAAACCCTTCCTCCTCCTGGATGACTTCAAGTCTGCTGTTCAAGCTCTAGTAATTTCCAGGCTAGATTATGGATGTGCAACACTCTGTGGGCTACCCAGCTACAAGTTGGCACTGCTCAGTGCTTCCCTGAATTCAGCGGCAAGGCTCATCACTGGCTCCAGAAGAAATAGTCACATCACACCGGACCTGAAATCCTTAAACTGTCTGCCTTTGGAGGCTAGGATTCATCTTAAGATTGCGTGCATGACTCATAAGGCCCTTAACTTTAACAGCCCTCTGTACCTAGCCCAAAAACTGGAGCTTTCTGGTGGGAGCCGATCTTCTAGGAGTTCCAGCACACTGCTGGTGAAACTTCAAAAATTCCAAAAAAAGAAAACCTATAATCGGGCGTTCTCAGGTATCGCTCCGAGAATCTGGAACTCCCTGCCTCCGCACATCAGACTGATTCCCTCTACGGCATCTTTCAAAAAAGAAGTGAAAGCTCTATGGATGAACGCCCTTGTTTGACTGCACCTATCCCCACCAGGTACCACTCGTGGTTGGTTCCGCTACTTGTGGGCTTCTCTCCTTCTCCATGGTCTGCCTCGACCTGATTAACGCTACTACATAGTTTTTTGCAGGGGTTCCTATGCTTTTGACTATGTTTGTGACTTCTGATTGTGCTCAACCTCTATACTTGTCCGTTGCACTTATATGCTCTTCTATTTCCTTTTGCGTTGTCATATTATATTGCTCCTCTATCTATTCCAGTATCTTGCTTATCACTGTTGTTGTATTTTACTTGCAACTCTGTTTGTACCTTGATCATCTGTAAAGCACTCTGATACCCGCTTGGGTCACGTCCGCGCTATATAAAACTTTATATAAATTAATAAATAAAATAAATAAAGCATCTTGGGAATTGAGGTTCATAAAATATATTTTTCTAGACCAGACGTTTCCTAAACCTGATATATTCAAAGCATTTGAGGTTGTAGGATTTTTAAAAGGAGATTAAACTATATTTTGACAAATACCAGATCTGTGTATGTCGGTGACAATCTGCCCAAATGTATAATAAATTACGTTTCCACCCCATACCTGCACTGTAGAGGTGCTGGAACACTGAAAGGTTGGAAACTCCAACATTTCTGGGGAGTCACGACCACTTTTCCTGTTCCTTTCATCTTCTTCTCTTCCATATGTCACTTACAATGAGACGCCATTTTAAGGATGATAGCTGGAATAGATACTGGAACGGCATCGAAGACACCGAGGAACTTAGGTAACACAGTTGACCGTCAACGCTACCTATTAGCGTATGATACATTGTTCCACTGCCATTTTAAGTAATTAGGGTTCATAATTTATTTGTATAATATAAATGGATTATATGTTAGCCTCACCCATAAACTGTACTTGATGAGTTTTGCGAGTAAAATGAAAGTTATCCAAGCGAACAATTAGGGCCGGAGATTTTTTTTCTCATTGACCTAATGGCCCAACGACGGACCAAAGTATTCTGCAATTTTTTAGACTTGCAGTAATGCCTCTTCTCGACCTCATGTTTATTACGATATCATCAGCAAAGACTCATATTATGATTCTATTATTTCCAGCAAGAAATTAAATGTTCATCGTTCTTGTTTTTCCTAATGAAATGTTCAAAATATAGAGCACAGAGGCCTGAGGGCCAGGGGCAGCCTGCCATGTCCAGTGCTCAGCATGAATAACAATCAGTTGAGCAGGTTTACAGCTCATTACAACTTCAGAGGCCAGATAGAAGTATTTTATTTAATAAATATCCCTGTCATGAATACCAAATCTCTTCATTATTCGACAACAAATGTTTACTTCACTCTAACAAAGCCATTCTCTGCATCCAGTACAATTATTGTGAACAGTTGCTGGATATGTGAGAATTCTCACAAAGTCATCTGAAGATGAGTACATCGATGTTGGCAAGCTCCGTGATGAGCCTGTGCCTCTCTGTCAACATCAATTTAGACAATATCTGGGGATATGATTTTCCAGGCATTTATAAAATGCTCTGTTACTGGCATCCAACTTTGAGCGGCAGAGCTGCAAAGCATAGAATCTTTATTTCTTCTTTTGAAAAACAGATATATGTTCACATATATGCATGTAGGAGGGTGGAGAAACAGATGCCCAATCTGCCCCCAAATGTTTCGGGTAATAATCTTGGAATGTCATCTCCCCACCACCTTATAGGAAGCGTTTCACTTGCCTGGGATTTAAAAAAACTGAGTGCCAGGCTGGGAGTAATTCAGGCAGCACTATTGATTTGAAGTATGGATCCACATCTTCTTTAGTGATGCTCAGTTCTTCCTTGTACAGACGAAAATAGCAATCAAGAAAGCAATCAGTAATCTCAGTGCTGCCAAAAGCATCTGATTCACTATTGTTTCCTTTGTAGTTGCTCTTCTGCCTGGTTGTACTACCTCTGATTGAAGGGCGATTTGGACATAATATTGACTATAGTTTCATGGCATAAGTAGACCAGCCTTGCAATTTTTAGCAAATGTTTCCTGATGTTTTCAGATAGGGGAAGCTGAGGGTGTGCGTGAGAGAGCTTTAGCGAGAATGAATGAATGAATTAAACATACTTGTAGAGACAAACAAATGCCAATGGCGTCAAGGCGCTGAGAGCAGATAAGTCTTCGGAAGGGGGAACTGAGAAGGAGCTAACTGTTGCCCATTACATAGTAAACAGCCAGGTCTTTCAGGCCTTGCGGAATAGGGCGTGAGGTTGAAGAATGGAAATCGAAGGGGGGAAGCGAGTTCCACAATTTTAACTCAGCCACCAAGAGAGCTCTACCTCCCCATCTTGTTTTCCTATACCTAGGAATAGTTAAGAGTTGTTTATCTTTATCTGAGGATCACAACTGTCTAGAGGGAGTGTAACGTTGGAAAAGTTTCCTGAGTTGTTTAGGGCCTCTGTTGTCAAGTGCATTAAGAACCATGCAAAGAGCCTCAAAGGTGATTCGCTTGTTCATAGGAAGCCAGTGAAGCTTCCAAATCCCCTCAGAAACCGACTGAAATTTTGGGATGTCAAGAATCAGTCTTGCTGCAGTGTTCTGAACAAGCTGCAGTTTGGTGAGGACAGTCTTGTTAATGCCCAGGTAGAGGGCATTACAGTAATCTAACCTGGACATGATGAGTGCCAGAACCACTTGTTTACGTGCCTAAAGAGGGAAGAAGGGAAACACTTTCTTCAGGGATTTAATTACCCCAAAACAGGTAGAGACTGTCCTGTTTACCTGCAAGTCAAACGTTAAATTTGTATCGCCCAGTACTCCAAGATTTTTTGCAGAGTCTGTTGGAATGGGTAAGGCCCCCAACCTGTCCGACCACCACAGATTGGACCACACAGCGGGTTGCCCACCAAAAATCAGGACCTCCGTCTTGTTCCCATTCATAGGTAGTTTCTCCCCATCTATATGGCCACTGCCTGCATACAGTTTTTCAAGTTGGAGGCAGTCGCATCGATGTCCCTCGAGATAGACACGATGATTTGGGTGTCATCAGCATAGGAGAGAGCTTGGAGTGCAAAAGATCTAATACATTTTACCAGTGAGGAGATATACAAGTTGAACAGGGTAGGGCTCATAGATGAGCCCTGTGGGACCCCACATTGCATAATTATGGGCTCCAAGCAAAACTGATCCACTATGACCATCTGTGACCTGTCACTTAAAAAAGATGCCAAAAGTTTAAGTGCAAGTCTGCGACCCACAGCTGCTGGAGCCGCTGGACAAGACGGGTCGGGGAGATGGTATCGAAGGTTGAAGATAGGTCCAGAATGATCTACACCGCAGCCTCCCCGGCATCCACCGTGGTGCGGATGTTATTGACTGCAGATACTAGTGCCGTCTCCGTCCCATGGTTACGCCTAAAGCCAAATTGGGAGGTGTCTAAGAGTTGGGATTGTTGAAGATAGCTCATAACCTGGAGGTTCAGATGTTTCTCAAGGATTTTAGTGGGTACAGGCAGCAAGGAAATGGGGCAATAGTTTTTAGGTTCTGCAGGATACAAATTGACCTTTTTGAGCAGCAGTTAAATACCACCATTCTTCCAGTTTAGAGGAAAGCACTCAGTTTCAATGACCTTGTTCAGGGTTTCAATAAGATGAGGGACTATACTCTTGGCTCCTAATTGCAAGATGTTGGGGGGACAGGGCTCCAATGGGGAGCCCGATTTAACATGAAATAGATAATGTTCTGTCTGCTGTTGTGTCAACAGAGTAAAACATGAAAGGCTTGCTGCAGGGTAGTCTAAGGTGGACAGATTCCATTGAAGGTTTTTATTTTATTTGAAGAGTTTTATATAGCGCTGGCTAGACCCGGAGGTATCAGAGCGCTTTACAAGAGGATCGTTGCGTTACAAGTTACATCAGTTACAAGAGCATAGTAAGGTACAGTAAACAAAAACAATGTTGCGAGAATTCGTAGGAGGGAGGGGGGGGAAGGAGCCATAGCAGCGAGACGAGGAAGAACTGTGCCCAATGTCCGGCTGGGTAGGTGACAGTCAAGGGGGAAACCAGGGCCAATCTCCTCTATAGCTGTCTAGCAGCTCCACCGGGCATCAGCCATGTTGCTCAGGTCTCAGCGTTCAGGAAAAACAGTTTTGAATAGTTAGATAGGCTACAGTTGCATAGTCAAGTAGCAGAAGAACATGTCCCCACTAGAGGAAAGAGGTAAAAGTAGGGGGGGGGGAGGTATAAAACAAATCGGAGAAGGAGCTGGAGGCTGCCATTTAGGCTGCCGAGGAAACTAAGGCAGAGGCGGCCGCCATTTTAAGGTCAGGCACGTCTTGTCCAGGCCTCTGTAGATCCCTGTGTAGGCGTTGAAGCGGTAGTTGGTCTCGGCCATGATGAAGCCCTGCTCGTGGGAGGCAGCAGACAGCTCGGACCCCCTGGACGCCATTTAGATGCCGAGACATGTGAGGTAAAAGAGGCGGGACTTCCTCTTTCTCTGGAAGACGAGGCCAAATTATCATTATAGTCCCTACAGCACCAGTTGGTACGCACAGCTACTAATCCATGGTACCACCTCTCCCCAGTCAGTGATGTTGCCCCACCTGCGACTCCGCAAGCGCCTATATCTGCCTCTTAAGATCACGGGCGAACAGCTGCCCGGCATCAGTGCTTCACCGCGTCTCCCTCAGCGCCCCACCGGCAATCTCCACAGTTCAGGAAACCTCCAGATCCAGTGTACCCCACTCAGCAGGGGTATGCGCCTGCCCGATTGTTCTCACCTCGTCCACCACTGCTGGTGAATCCGTGAGGCACGAGCGAGGGAGAAGGCCACCAACGCCCAGCATAACACCAAAGTCAGCCGATGCCCGCACCACACCGCAAGCCCTCTCAACCAGTCAGATGGCTGCACACAATTCGCGCTGCGGCGCTCTTCGGTTCACGGCCTGAGTGAGTATTGTGTCAGAGCAGGCAACACAGCGACAGCGGGCCCCTCCGGCTCCCGGATCAGAATCCGGGGTCCGCACACTAACAGTTACGGTGTCTGGAGCCTCCGATGCCACGAGAGGTCAACAGGGTCACAGGCGCAGCACACGGCTCCAGCAGCTTTCACAGTTCCATATTTCTCTCGCACTTACACCAGCTATATCACACACAGTCTAAAAGCTGCAGCGATCACCTTCTCCGTCAGCCGGACTTCGCTTGCTCGTCGCGGTCGCCATCTTGCGCACCTCCCCGTGCGATCGATTGCCCCGGCTCTCTAACAGCAGCTGTGGAGATAGGGGAATTGCTTCCTTTGTCGCCGTATACAATGCAGTCTCCACGGGTCAATGCTGTTATTGGAATCCCATTGGATAAACGGCCGCAGCGCCATCTTGTCCCCGCTGCAGTCCAGGCGGCAGATATTTCGTCGAAGCTCGATCGGAGGACGCGATCGGAGGAAAGCAAAATAGGTCTCCAGGTGAGCCGCCTTCTTTCCGGGTGCGGAATCTTGGTTACGGGTGGGAAAACAATGCGGTAGAACGCCGTAAAGGAGGCTGGAGAGAGGAATCGCAACGGAGCATCAGCTCCGCGCGGCCATGATGGGAGCTGGCTCCTCCCTGTCAGATACTGGTCAGATAAGGTCAGATACTGCCTGAGATTCTACATTCAAGGAATTTAAGAGCTCAGAGTTGTGAAGGTCCAGATGTTTGTATATATCTACCACTTTGGAATAGAAGAATTCAGCAAGTCTATCGCAGAACACCTGGGAATTCTCTAGGCGCAATGGGGCTAAGGGAACCGATAAGAGGTTGATTTACTTAAAAAGACATTTAGTGGATTTAGTAGAAGCAAGCTCATTGGTACAGTACCGTGACTTTTCCTCCTTGATGGCCGTTTTATATTTGGCCAGCATGGCCTTATAGGTAAGTTTTTCAGGATGGAGATAGGATTTCCGCCATACTTGTTGCTGGTGACGACAAGCCTGCTTAAGCAGTCTGAGTTTTTCTGAAAACCATGGTGCTGTGGGCGTCTTTCTTCGTGGGTGAATTGCCTTGAGTGGGGCAACTATATCCATAGATACTGTGAGCCATGAAGAAAATTCTGTGGCCACTAACTTAGCATCCTCATAATCAGTCCATTTTTCAGTTGTTCAGCTTCTGGGATAAGTTATCTGCACTGAGCCCTTTCCAGTCCCTTTTAAGAAATGTGCTTTTGCTATTCGTAGGAGGTCTATGGAAAGAGGACCGAAAGAAGGAAAAGGGAACAGCAAAATGGTCAGTCCAAGTAAGGGGGAAAGAATTAACAACTTTGAGTCATTAGTGAAAATACTGTCTAAGGTGTGGACAGTTTTATGAGGGGCAGTCGTAACTATTTGGGACAGTCCACAGCATGACATCACTTCTTTGAAAGCGAAAGTGTCCTTGGACATATCATTCTCCAGATGGAAGTTGAAATCTCCTAGCACTGTGAGATTGTTTTTACCCAGATAAGGTTCTAGTAAGTGAACAACCTTGGAAACAAAGGTCGATCTGGATCCAGGCGGCCTGTCAGAGAGTGTGTGTCTGTGAGGGTTAAACTGTGTGTGAGAGAAGGGAGGGGTGTCTGAAAGCATGTGCGAGAGAAATGTGTATGTGAGAGTATAAACGGAGTGCGTGCGTTTAAGAGAAAATATGGGCATGAGAATGTGTTTGATAGACAGCTCAAGAAACAGTTCATATATATGTCTGTTTGGGAAAGTGTGGTGTCTGAGAAAGAGAGAAAGTGTGTGTGAGAGAAAGTGTGTGTGAGAGAAAGTGTGTGTGAGAGAGAGAGAGATCAATCAATCAATCATGTCACTTATAAAGCGCACTACATACCCGCGAGGGTCTCAAGGCGCTGGGGGAAGAGGGGGGTGGTGCTGCTACTGATCGAAGAGCCAGGTCTTGAGGAGTCTTCTGAAGGCCAGTAGGTCTTGGGTCTGTCGGAGGTTGGTGGGGAGGGTGTTCCAGGTCTTGGCGGCGAGGTGGGAGAAGGATCTGCCGCCGGCGGTCATTTTCCGGATGCGGGGGACTGTGGCGAGGGCGAGGCTGGTCGAGCGGAGCTGGCGGGTGGGGGTGTAGAAGCTGAGTCGTCTGTTGAGGTAGGCTGGTCCGGAGTTGTGGAGTGCTTTGTGTGCGTGGGTGAGGAGCTTGAAGGTTATCCTCTTGTTGACAGGGAGCCAGTGCAGGTCTCTCAGGTGGGGTGTGATGTGGCTGCGTCGGTGGAGAGAGAGAGAGGGCACGAGAGAGGTGAAATTGATAGTAGTGCAGCGAAAAACAAGGGAAAAGCAGGAGAGAGCAATGCAGCAACACAGGAGAGCTGGGCAATCTGAAACTTGGCAGCTATGGTGGTGGCTATACCTATCCCAGATTCTGCAACGTTCGAGAGAGCACTAAATGACCCTCTGTGGTGTGCGGCAGCTTAGCTCCTTCTTGGCTTTTCAGTCAATTGCACTTTTCATGTCAGGTTTTTAAGCTTTCGTTTACAATATTAAAAGGAAACCTACAAATTTCAGAATGCATCACAATGGTGGCTGAAAAGGAAGGGCTGGCTGGTGGTGTCAAACATTACATGTGGCGATATGACAGCTACGTACGATAATCTGTAAACTCACTACTACCATCTGCAGCACTGTGGGGCATTGAAAACAGTATTTTATAGCACTGGAAATAGAAAAATCACATACTTTGAAAATGAAATATAAAGGCGAGTGTTATGAAAATTAAATATAAAGGCGATTGGCATATGTATAAAGAGATTAGTGATGTAAACTGGGAGCTCACCTGGTGCAGCCACCCACTCTCCCTGAGTTGCCCTGACGTTCCGTTGTCACTGAAAAGGTTTGGTTTTTTGGTTGCTTGATGTAAGAAACTCCTCTTTGTGTGGAATGAGAAAACATTATCTAAAATGTAATTGAAAAATTTTCTTAATCATGTTTCCTTGTTTGAGAGGCTGTGATAGTACGAAACAAGGGAGACAAGTGACGTTTAAAATTGATGTGACCTCCCCCGAGTTTGGGAATTATGGTATAGTCCAATGAACAAAACGTGCACGCAGATGTTAGCAAAGCAATTTAGGTATCATGATCAATATGAGCGGAAGTGACTGACTACGAATCAACTTTAGTGCCGCTGAAGAAGCTTGCAGCCCTCAGCTAAACAGGCGTTCACACATGCAAGATATTTTAAACAAAATATAAGGGGATGTGTGAAGAAACCACTTAGTAAATAATGCATGTAGTACCTGGTTTGTTAAAAGCAGTTTCCTGAAATACATTGATCAACTATAGCACCTTTGCTATCCTTATTAATAATATATTTTGTTGGGGGGCGTGGCCAAGCCGCCAACCGTAATGGCCGCGTAGGCTTGTAGCTCCGCCGCTGGCTCCTGGTTAATCGCTAGTCTTGGCGGCTATGGCGGTGTCTCCGTATTAAAAGACACCGCGGGAGAGGCAGGAAGAGGTGGTGCAGCCTCTAATATGTAAAGTGGCCTGATTGCGGCTCGCAGCGCGGATCGGCGCCGACCTACGGAGGCCTGCAGCCTCGAGCGACGCCTGGGACTCGAGTTGTGCGCTGGCTGGAGCTGGGGCGAGGACTGTGGGGGCTGCCGCGAGACGAGACTGTGCGGCAAACTTCTTGAGGTGAGCAGTCGCGGTGGGGGCTGGTGAAGATCGGGACACTGGCAGCGGGGCACAGACGCTGCCCGGAAGCCCACGGTGTCAGGGGCCGCGGGTGAGCTTGGGGACCGGCCGCCCGGCCGGGAGCTGTGGTACCCGCAAGGGCTGCTCCCCCCGCAGCAGCGAACCCCTCACTGGATGTGGCGGTGAGGCCCTCCCTCCTGTTTTGCTGCAGGCCGGAAGTTAATGGCAGGGCCCATCTGGGCTGAAGTGAGCCGTGCTGCACGAGTGCACTAGGGGCAAGACTCGGCGCGTGGGCCACCTGCATATGCCCTGCGCAGCACCGGTGATGTTTCCCTGGAGGCCTGTGTGGATGGCTGGAGAGGCCCGAGTGTTGCAGCTGGGCTGATGTCCCGCTCTGGCCCATCGCACCCACCATACTAACGGCAAGGCCCTGTTCAGCTTGGACAGTATTTGGGGCATGTAGGCGGTAATTGTGATGTCGTGCTGATTCCACGGTGGATTAATAGGTGACATGAGTGGATGGAGGGTTTGAGTGGAACTGCACTGCGGAGCGAATCCTTCCCACGGCCGGGGCCCACCCATCATTGTCCTGCAATTCTATAGCGTGGGGTATGGGGTGCAAGGACCCTAAGCAAGTACCCTGTCCTTCAAAACACCGGCCACCAGTACTGCGACGCAACAGACCAGCATGGCGGACGGAGGAGTGACGCACACAACTGAGGTAACTGGGCCTGACAACTTGTTGTTGGAATTGAGAGCAGGCTTCAGGGCACTGGACACTCGCTTTGATGCCCTCGATAAGAGGTTGGAATCTATGGGGGCCCGGCTGGATCAGCAGGAAGGGCGTCTGACTACGGCAGAGGGCAGAATCTCTGATCTGGAAGATGGCGCGGCCCAGACGACCAAGAAATATGAAAAAATGGAGAAACTCCTCAAAGCTGTAGCCATTAAGAACGAGGATTTGGAGGCATGCGGGCTGAGGAACAGCATTCGCATTATGGGGGTACCCGAGTCTACCAACACCAGGCGGCTGGACCGTTTTGTGGAAACGCTCCTCACGGATTTATTTGGTGGTGAGTCCTTTACAACTACATTTGTAATTGAACGTGCACATCGTATCCTGGGACCACGACCCAACCCAGGCTGCCCGCCCAGACCGATCATAGCCCTGTTATTGAACTTTAGAGATAGGGATACCGCCCTACGGATGGCGCTGGAGAAGGGCCAACTTGAATGACAGGGCTTGACCATATCCTTGTATCCGGACTTTACTGTTATGGTACAGGAAGCATGCAGAAAGTACGCAGGGGTAAAGGCGACCCTACAGAAGATGAGGCTACGGTATGGAATGCTATGTCCAGCACGGTTGAAGGTTGATGTTGACGGACGGTCCCGAGTCTTTGATTCTCCTCATTATACCCAAGAGTTCTGCCAGAAATACTCTAACGCTGGGAAGAAACAAGGCACACCGTTGCCGCAGCGGTCACAGGACATACCAAACTCCGGCGCAAGTGCTGATCTTTTCACTGCCAGTTAATTACACAGAGTTTCCTGTTCAAGTGCAATGGGCAGGTGATGTGTTTAATAACATTCCAGCTGCACCACCGAATTCGTGCTAGTGGCACGCTGGGACAGCGCCCTGGACGAATAACATACACGTTTGCAGGCACTTAGTGCCAAGATTAGGGGAAGCGGCGGGGTGTTGCCACCCCTCAAGTGCGGATGCACCTGTTTAAGTTCTTGCAGGTTTATGGTACAATTTGTTTTTGTCTGTATCATTATTCAATCATGGTTATAAGGGATGGGGATTTCCCCCTAGAGTTAGGTAAGGGGGATGGGTGGTGGGAGGGGGGGAACTGGGTTGATAGGCTAAAGTTTGTAGACTGGTTTTCTAACCGTTGTCATCTACAGTGCAGCACTAATGGTCCAGGTGCCAGTGAGTTGGAAATGCAAGATATAGATCATGGTTAATAAGGTGATGGCAGAGGCCAGTGTGGTTATGATGTCCTGGAATGTTCGGGGTCTAAATAATACTCGTAAGTGTAAACAGGTGACCAATTACATGCAACGCCACCAGGTTGACATTGCCTTTCTACAAGAGACTCATCTCGCAATAAATGCTAAGACGTCGCTGGTATCGAGCGGGGGGGCACATAAATATTTTGCAGGATATAGTTCATATGCTAGAGGGGTTGCAGTGTTGATACATAAACGGGTGCCGTTCCGGGAGGAGGAGGTCTGTCGGGATGCGGGGAGCGTTATTTATTGGTGAAGGGCTGTCTACTTGAGCACTCTGTCCTATTTGTTAATGTATATGCTCCAAATGTTGATGACCCCGAGTTTTTTGACACTATCCATATCCACATGGAACGCATGGGGGCGGATTACATATGCATGGGGGGGACTTTAATTTACTGCTTGATCCGGAACGTGATGGCCCAGCACATACGATGGCCACGAAACCAAGGGCGAGGCGGGTGGTGTTGGATACTATAGAAAAGTTTGGGCTAGTGGATGCATGGAGATACCACTGTGCAGACCGCGAGGGGTATACCCATTATTCTGCACCTCATAATACCTGGACGCGCTTGGATTACTGGTGCCTATCCGCTGGGGCGGTGATATGGATTGACGCAGTTACCCACCTGTCGCGCACACTACCCGATCATTCTCCTGTGCTGGTAAAATTGAGGATCCCTAGAGCAGGGGGGGGTAGAGCGGCCATGGAGGTTCCCAGATATGGCCCCGAGGGATGCTGTTTTTGCAACAGAACTGGGGGAAGCGATCACTGAGTATTTCGAAATAAATGTAGGGTCATTGGAATCCAAGGCCACCCTATGGGAAGCCTTTAAGGCATATGCGAGGGGGGTGTGTATCTCAAAAAATGCTGGTGTACTCAGGGATTTACGTCGTACGCTTGCGCAGATAGAATCACAGCTCATTGAGCTAGATCGTAGAGTAGATAACGATACAGGCCCCCCGATCTACAAAGACGTGCTACACTGATGACAGATTTTCGGGAAGCCGCGGAACGCGAGGCACAGTTTTTAGCCAAATATGCTGTGACTAGGCGGTATGGGGAGGGTGAGAGGCCTGGTAGAACGTTAGCTAGACTGATGCAACAGTCCCGCAGGTCCACCTACATAGCTGAACTAATTGGACAGGATAAAGAGCGGATAACTGGTAATGTTGGGATTCTAGAAGAGGTACTTAAGTATTACACAGCATTATACACCTCAAAAGCTTCCGAAATCCCCTCGGACTACAGTGATTACCTCGATGAGGTCTCACTGGTTTGGATGGAAAAGGCGCACCAGGAGTTCCTGGCCGAGCCCTTTATGGAAGATGAAGTAACTGAGGCCATTAATGCACTGGATGGTTCCAAAGCACCAGGGCTGGATGGGTTTACGGGTTGTTAATATAAAAAATATAAGAGCCTCCTTACACCCCATCTCATAGACATGTATCAGGAGGCAGTAGAGGCAGGAGAACTTCCACCCACTTTGAGAGAAGCGGTTATAATTTTGCTGCCTAAACCCGGAAAGGATGTACAGAAATGTAGCTCATACCGACCTCTTTCTCTCTTAAATTTTGATAATCAAATTCTAGCTAAAATACTGGAAACAAGGCTTGCATTAATTGTGGAGAAATTGATCTCTCCAGCGCAATCGGGTTTCATTCCCCACAAATCAACAGCCCTTAATCTTCGCACGTTATTTGCCACATTGCACAGGATATCGCCATCGGTCCCGGCAGCCGCTGTCCTCCTTGATGCTGAGAAAGCTTTTGACTCGCTTGAGTGGCCCTTTTTATATGCCACTTTGGGGCGACTGGGGGTGCCGGAACGGTTCCTGGCAGTAATTAGGTTATTGTACGCCTTACCCACAGCACAAATTCGACTTAATGGCACCCTGACTAATGCATTTCAACTCTCTCGTGGAACGCGATAGGGGTGCCCACTATCTCCCTTGTTATTCGTAATAGCGCTCGATCCACTGGTGCGACATCTGCTAGAAAGACATAGTCATCGGGGATTACAATTTAACACTGGCCCCTTATTACTTACACTATATGCCGACGATATTATTCTATATGTACGGCACCTGGACAGTAACTTAACACCACTGCTCCGGGAAGTGACGAGATATGATGCCAAGTCGGGCCTGCGCATAAACTGGGAGAAATCGGAAGTATTCCAATTGACTGAGGCAAACTGTGACAGAGCAGGGGACTACCCGCTGACCTGGTGTGATGATTCCGTGAGGTATCTAGGTGTTCACATCCATAGAGAAAAAGATTGTATCCTCCAGTTGAATTATGGCCCGGTGATGGAGAAATTGGGATGTAATATAGATCATTGGCTAAAACTGCCCTTATCAATGGCTGGAAGAATAGCTATAATTAAGATGGTGGTACTTCCACAATTTTTATATCTCTTCCAAAATATTCCCATACCGCTCTATAACAGGTTTTTCACAACCATGCGTACGTTGTTGATACGACTGGTGTGGGGTGGTAAACAACCCCGCATTGGTTGGGATACCTTAGTGCTGCCATATGAGAAGGGCGGGTTTGGGGTACCAAACTTTCAGATTTACTACCTGGTGGCGCAGGCGAGCTTTGAACGACACTGGTATCATGCAGACATTAGGATCCCATATTATAGACCTGAGGCCGACTTGGCGCTTCCGGCACCACTCAATACCCTGCTGCAGTGTGGGTTCCCACGGGACCCGCAAGACATCCAGACACTGTCCACAACCAGCTGGGCATGGCATAAGTTACTACGAGTAACGGGATCTCGTATAATATACTCATCCACGTTGCCTCTCGCGGGGAATGGCTGGGTCCCCATTTTACAGGAGACTTTAGAGAAGCGTACATTGGCTAAATACCAGCTAACAACATTTGGTGACCTGTTCCCAGGCGGACATATTTTTTTGCGTACGGAAGACCCACATTTCAGAAATGCCACTCTAATGGTGTTATTACTTTGTGTTGCAAAGATTGCAGAGGGCGCTGCGCGCATGCATGTATAGTTACCCCTTGGAGCCTCCTGAATTTCCGATCCTGACAGGGGTAATCAAGGGTGGGGACGGGAGCCATTTGATGGCACGGATGTATAAGGAGCAGTGTCGCTGCTTCTGTGTCACAACACTGGTGTGCGGGCGGTGTGGGAGCGCGATCTTGGTTACCCGCTAACAGATGTGCAGTGGGGTCGGTGGTGTGCGCAAATACGCCGAGTGTCCCTGTTGGAAAGTGGGTTATTGGTAGGGGCAAATGTAGGTCTGCCCTTGGCAATAAGGTCACTAACACATGATAGGACTCAGCATAGGTCTTAGAGAATTATTCCTATGCTCAACCCTTGGTAACGTGGCTGCGAGCAGACAGGCTTAACTTCAAAGACAGGTATGTAAAGCATTCAAAAACACCATTTCAGTAAATAATTAAGACACAACACAAAATAAAAATCCAACACCAATTTATAAAAATAGGTAATATATTTATCTTTTAAATGACACCAAAACGAAAAAAATCCACTGTAGGGAACCAGAGATATGAATTTTTAAAGATTAGTCACTTTCTAGTGCTTAGAAACCAACAGTGCCCCTTTTAGTCATTTCGTTTTCTCTGACAGGGACACACCTTTAGAAATTGTTCTGAAGAATTCTCACCACTGTGTTGTGCCGCCTTCTTCAGCAAGCGGGGTCCAGTTAGAACTCCTTCCTGAAGTTCTGCTTGCGGGTCCCAAAGTATCCAACACACAATCCAAGGTTCTGGGATCTCAAAGAGGGTCCTTGAAAGTGTGAAACTTCAATTCCGCAATCCACTTGAACAAAACCCTTACAAATCCACTGGTACTCCAGGCTGGGAATTCTTTGTGGGGATGTCCAGGTGAGCTCTGTTAACCTGTAGCTTGCAGGGAGTCCACTCTTTAGTCCTTTTGCAGCAAGGTAATCCACAGGGCTGCAGTTTCAGTTAGTGCAGTCTTCAGAGGTCAGGCCTTAGAAATCTTTGCACAGCAAAACTTCTCAGCAGGGCACTTCTTGCTTCAGTAAGTTTCAAGCAGCAGATCTGAGGGGCAGGGCCTCTCTCAGATACTTATTCCACAGTCTCTGGGTCATCCAGGAGGTCAAGCTTCACCAATAGGAGTAGGGTACCCTCCCACTTGAGTGACTCCTTCCTGCAGAGTGTGGCATTATTCTATCCCAGAGTGCATCAAATCTTCCAAATCCATAATGGCTGATTTTCCAGCAAGGAGGTAAGAGCTGGCTAAACACACCCACTGGGCTGGCTTATATCCCTGGCCTCTCCCCTACCATCTGCACATACCTTCCTTAAGCCTAGCCCTGACTCTGGGTCAAGAGTGTCAGAGTGAAACTGAAACCCAGGCCTCCCCTCTGCCTTTGAAGATCATGGTTTACGACTCCACCCCCTGGCCTGGCATTCCTATAGACCAGCACACTGCCCTCCCAGGACAGTTGGTAACCCATGGGGATCTTTATCACCTCTTCAACACAGCTTGGCTAATCCCCTTAACTCTGACCAATCAGGGCAGACCAGTGGAAGGCTGAATTTGGACTTACAAACAAGAAAGTCTTATAACTTCTTGTATGTACACTTTAGGAGAAATTCAACAATATAATATTGTTGGATTTACTACTACCATTCTGGGAAGTCTTTGAATGGTCCGGCTAGTCCTCTCCTATCAATATTTATTAATCAATAACTTCCTACCATGTTAACCTATGGGCCATGGGGTTTGCAATGGGGAAAATGACTTGGGCCAGTTTTCTAGCACCAGGGCTTATAAAAACATATTTTATAAGTATTTCCCTAATTTCTACAGGACCCCCAACCCTTGTGCACTTAGGGGAGACTTTAGGGGTTCTGAATCTGTAAAAATATTGCAGATCCTCAATTCCCTGTGCTCCTAGCCTCAAAGTCGACTTTGGGCAGCACTTTAACACAATGTGGGGAGTGAAATGTGAAATTTCACTTTACCCAGGCATATAAAAACTCATTTTATAAGGGTGTACATTATAGATAACTGACCCCCCACCCCTGGGATACCTAGGGAAGACCCTGGGGGCCCCTAAAATGCCAAAACATTGTAGGTTATCCATTTTTAAGTGCCCCAAATCCCAAAGTCGAATTTGAGCACAATTTGCTTTTTAAAAGCAGTCCTGGCACCCAGGGCTGCTTTTAAACTGACCCCTGGCTTCAGCAGTGCACCCATGCATGTGCAGAAAAGCTGCTGGCCTCTAAACTGCCATGCCCCAGGATACTGGGGACTTCTAGGTAGTTTCAATCCCCTGCCCTAGTATATACTAGGGGCTTATGGGGTAGGTCATGCCAATTACAGGGGTACCCCACCATACCAGAGTGTACCCTAGTGTATGTTGGGTGTCTTAACTGTATTCTAATGTGTTCCTTTCAGCTTGGCACTGGCCCTGGGCCTGGTTAGACAGAGCCCAGGGTCAGTCAGAGTCAGTTACCACCAGTTCCAGTCAGCAAAAAGTTGGGGGTGCCCAGGGCACAGGATGACTTTACAACATAGCCCCCCAAACGAAAGGTGAGGGGTTACTAACCTACACCCTGGTAGTCCTCCTCAGCTAAGTGGAAAAACCTGGAAAGTCCATCTGCATTTGCATGGGCAACCCCAGGTCTGTGTTCCACTGTACAGTCCATTCCCTGTAGGGAAATGGACCACCTTAACAGCTTGGGATTCTCCCCTCTCATCTGCATGAGCCATCTGAGAGGCCTGTGGTCAGTTTGAACACGAAAGTGAGTCCCAAACAAATATGGTCTCAACTTTTTCAGGGACCACACCACAGCAAAAGCCTCTCTCTCAATGGCACTCCACCTCTGCTCTCTGGGAAGAAGCCTCCTGCTAATAAAGGCAACTGGCTGATCAAGGCCCCCTTCATTTAGCTGTGACAACACTGCCCCAATCCCTTGCTCTGAAGCATCTGTCTGAACTACAAATTCTTTTGTGTAGTCAGGGGCCAGTAACACTGGTGCTGAACACATAGCAGCTTTCAGAGTGTCAAAAGCCGTCTGACACTCTGGGGTCCAAATCACCTTCTTGGGCCTCTTTTTAGAAGTCAGTTCTGTTAGGGGCCCCACAATGGTCCCATA
Organism: Calotriton arnoldi; assembly: GCA_963921515.1. Lineage (NCBI taxonomy): Eukaryota > Metazoa > Chordata > Amphibia > Caudata > Salamandridae > Calotriton > Calotriton arnoldi. Next base: position 799,039 of record CAWUFW010007821.1, read on the forward strand.
ATTTTGAACAAATCTTCTATAATACCCTGTCAGTCCAAGGAATGCCCTGACCTGAGTCTGGGTAACAGGTGCTGTCCAATCCAAAATAGTTTGGATTTTAGCTTGGAGAGGCTGTACATGGCCCCCACCTACCAGGTGGCCCAGGTACACCACAGAACTCTGCCCTATTTGGCACTTGCTTGCCTTAATAGTCAGGCCTGCCTGCTGCATGGCATGAAGCACTTCCCTTAGGTGGCTTAAGTGATCCCCCAGGTAGAACTGTATACAGCTATATCATCCAGGTAAGCTGCACTGAACTGTTCCAACCCAGACAAGACCCTGTTCACCAACCGTTGGAAGGTGGCAGGTGCATTCTTTAATCCAAAGGGCATTACCTTGAACTGATAATGTCCCTCTGGTGTGGAGAATGCTGACCTCTCCTTTGCTCCATCAGTGAGGGCAATCTGCCAGTAACCTGAAGTCAAATCAAAAGTACTCAGGTACTGAGCAGCCCCTAACCTGTCAATGAGCTCATCAGCTCTAGGTATAGGGTGAGCGTCAGTCTTTGTGACTGCATTCAATCCTCTGTAGTCCACACAGAACCTTAACTCCTTGGGTCCCCCTGAGGATTAGGTTTGGGTACCAGCACCACTGGACTGGCCCATGGACTCTCAGACGGTTCAATTACCCCCAGTTCCAGCATCTTAGCAACCTCAGCTTTAATGCTGGCTCTGACATGGTCAGACAACCTGTACAGTTTATTTTTGACAGGTAGGCTGTCACCAGTGTCAATGTGGTGCACGCACCACTCAGTGATGCCTGGGGTCAAAGAGAACAGGCCAGCAAACTGCTCCAGCACTTGCTTACAGTCTCTGTGCTGCTGGTCTGTCAATTTGGGAGAGAGCACAACTCCCTCCACGGACCCATCTTGCACATTAGTGGAGAGGAGGTCGGGCACAGGCTCAGTTTCCTCCTCCACCCCCTCATCAGTGACCAGTAACATGGTCATGTCTGCCCTGTCATGGTGGGGTTTCAATCTATTCACATGCAGGACCCTATGAGGGTTCCTGGGGGTGCCAAGGTCAACCAAATAGGTAACCCCACCCTTCTTTTCTAAGATTGGATAGGGCCCACTCCACTTGTCATGGAGGGCCCTGGGAGCCACAGGCTCCAACACCCACACCAATTGTCCTGGAGTATACTCAGGAATAGTAGCCTTCTGGTCATACCAGTGCTTCATGAGCTCCTGGCTGGCCTCCAGTTTCCTGTTTGCCTTGTACATGTACTCTGCCATCCTAGATCTCAGGCCTAGCACATAATCAAGCACATTGTCCTTAGCTTCCTTAAGAGGCTTCTCTAAAGACTCTCTTAGCAGGCTCAATGGCCCCCTCACAGGGTGTCCAAACACCAACTCAAAGGGACTGAAACCAACCCCTTTCTGTGGCACCTACCTGTAGGCAAACAGTAAGCATGGGAGGAGAACATCCCATCTCCTCCTGAGTTTCTCTGACAACCCATTTATCATGCCCTTCAGGGTTTTGTTGAATCTCTCAACAAGACCATTTGCTTGTGGGTGATAGGGGGTGGTGAACTTGTAGTTGACACCACACTCATCCCACATAGCAGTCAGATAGCTGGACAGGAAGTTCGTGCCCCTATCTGACACCACCTCTTTTGGAAAACCCACTCTGGTGAACACACCAAGTAGTGCTCTAGCCACTGCAGGAGCATCAATGGTTCTAAGAGGTATGGCTTCAGGGTATCTAGTGGCATGGTCAACTACCACTAAGATATACCTATTCCCTGATGCAGTAGGTGGGTCCAGGGGACCAACAATGTCCATCCCCACCCTTTCAAAAGGAACCCCAACCACTGGCAGTGGTACTAGGGGAGCCTTTGTCTTACCCCCTGCCTTGCCACTGGCCTGATAGGTGACACAGGAGCTGCAAAACTCCTTTACCTTTTCAGACATATGGGGCCAGTAGAAATGGTTCACCAACTGGTTCCATGTCTTTGTCTGTCCCAAATGTCCTGCCAAGGGGATATCATGACCCAAAGTCAGGATGAACTCTCTGTACCTCTGGGGCACCACCAACCTCCTGGTGGCCCCCTCCGCGAGGTTTCTGGCCTCAGTATAAAGCAGTCCATCTTCCCAGTAGATTCTATGTAACCCACTGTCATCCCCTTCCTCTTGCTTAGAAGCAATCCGCCTCAAGCTCTCAAGGGTGGGACAGTCACGCTGTCCCTGACTGAACTCCTCTCTGGAGGGTCCACCTGCTCCTGTCAGTTCTGCCAAATCTGACAGCTCTGGCAGGGATGGAGTCCCTCCCTCCGAGGCCAGATCCTCCCCAGCAGGGTTGGATTCTGCCTGCACCTCTGGAGTTCCCTGGGCTGGCTCACCAGGCCCAGTACCCTTGTCCATGGATGCTTGGCCCTTTGTTCCAGGGTCCAAGTGTCCAGCCCCTCCCTTCTGGCTAGTCTGTGACCTAGTCACAGCACATACCCACTCAGGGAGCTCCAATATTTTCATATGGAGTCCTCTCTCCACCTCTGACCACGCAGAGGCTTCAAGGTCATTGCCCAGTAAACACTGGACTGGGAGCACCCTTGACACAGCTACCTTCATAGGGCCTGTCACACCTCCCCATTCCAAATCCACCACAGCCATAGGATGGAGTTTGGTGGTGCTGTCTGCATAAGTCACCTGGTGAAACTCACCAGGTAACAAACTCTCTGGGGGCACCAGCTCATCCAGGACCATAGTTACACTCGCCCCAGTGTCTCTGATAGCCTCAACCTCAGTCCCATTCACTTTAGGCTCTGCCTGTACTTATCCATGTTTGGAGGTAGGGCAGTAAGGGTTGCAATATTCACCCCACCCAGGGACACTAAGGTTGCTTGCCCCACCTGATTACCCTCCACTGGGGCACCACTCTACACCCCTACACTGACACTGGCAATCCCTGTGGATGGCCCCTTAGGGGGGAGCTTTTTAGCGCAGACAGCATCTCCCTGCTTGTGCCCTGGCTGGTTACAGTCAAAGCACTTACCCACTTTTGAGGGATCAAAGAACCTACCATTCTTTCCCTGAATCCACCTCTCTTTGGATTTGGGTTGGCTCGGGGCCCCCCTCCTTGTGCAGGTTTTTGTGGGTCTTTGGAGGACTCCTTAGGTTTTTGACCTTCATTTCCCTGGGCTTTCCCTTGGGGAGGGACCTGTCCTCCTTTCTTCTGGTCACCCCCTGGTGCTGAATGGAAACCCGGGTTCTCACCCACTCATCAGCTGACTCCCCCAACTCTCTGGGGTCTGTCAGCTTAGAGTCCACTAGATACTGGCGTAACTTCTCTTCTGCACAATGAGTCAAAATGTGTTCTTTCAAAAACAAATTATACAATCCCTCATATGTGTCAACTTTGTTACCAACAATCCAGCCTTCCAGTGCCTTCACTGAAACGTCCACATAGTCTACCCAAGACTTTGAACTCAATTTCTGCGTGCCTCTAAACTTCACCCTGTACTGTTCTGGAGTCAGACCAAATCTCTTGACTAAGCATGCCTTCATCTGCTGGTATGATTTTGCATCCTCTCCCTTCAGGGTCAGGAGCCTATCCCTCCCAGCTACTGGTATCAACTCCCACAGGAGTGCACCCCAATACCTAGAGTGGACCCTACTCATTTTAAGGGCCCTCTCAAAAGCTGCTAGCCACTTGTCAATGTCATCCCCCTCAGTGTACTTGGGTACTATACCCTTGGGAAGTTTAGGTTCAAATGCACCACCCCTGGAAATCTCAAAATCTTCATCATTTTCACTGCCACCATTTCTCTTCTCCTCCCTCTCCCATCTTCTCTTAGCCAATTCGAATTTCTCCTTCTCCAAGGCAATCAACTCTAATTGAGCCTGAAGCTGTCTCTCTGCAAGGGACAGTGGTGGTACCTGAGTAAGGGACCCTTCCCCCTCCCACCACCACCTTGATTCACCTGGCTAATACTAGTCACAATGGAAGAGGTCTCATCCTCACCCCTCTCTCGGGTGAGGTTCGGGAGCACATCCTCCCACCCCCTGGGTTCTCCTCAGCTGCCCTGGCCCAGGCCTTTAGGGACTCAAGCAACCCTGCCTTCCTCGTCTTCTGGGCAGCATGCAGCCCCCTAAGCCTACACTGTACCCTAAGATCAGCTATCTTATACTTGGACAGTTTAGCCAGGTCCAGCTCCATGGTTCCCTAGTTTTGGGTCACAAAAAACTAGGCACAACAGGCTTAGAACAATTTGGAAAAATCAAAACAATGGATTAAAAACAGTTTAGTCCAAATTCCAAAAATTAAACTCAAAAGTTTTGTTCTAAGGCAATTTAGAGGATTTTTATAATCTTAAATCATTCACTGAAAGGTGTACTTTTTAAACACAAGTCCACATCCCACCGCTGCCACCAAATGTTGGAAAGTGGGTTATTGGTAGGGGCAAATGTAGGTCTGCCCTTGGCAATAAGGTCACTAACACATGATAGGACTCAGCATAGGTCTTAGAGAATTATTCCTATGCTCAACCCTTGGTAACGTGGCTGCGAGCAGACAGGCTTAACTTCAAAGACAGGTATGTAAAGCATTCAAAAACACCATTTCAGTAAATAATTAAGACACAACACAAAATAAAAATCCAACACCAATTTATAAAAATAGGTAATATATTTATCTTTTAAATGACACCAAAACGAAAAAAATCCACTGTAGGGAACCAGAGATATGAATTTTTAAAGATTAGTCACTTTCTAGTGCTTAGAAACCAACAGTGCCCCTTTTAGTCATTTCGTTTTCTCTGACAGGGACACACCTTTAGAAATTGTTCTGAAGAATTCTCACCACTGTGTTGTGCCGCCTTCTTCAGCAAGCGGGGTCCAGTTAGAACTCCTTCCTGAAGTTCTGCTTGCAGGTCCCAAAGTATCCAACACACAATCCAAGGTTCTGGGATCTCAAAGAGGGTCCTTGAAAGTGTGAAACATCAATTCCGCAATCCACTTGAACAAAACCCTTACAAATCCACTGGTACTCCAGGCTGGGAATTCTTTGTGGGGATGTCCAGGTGAGCTCTGTTAACCTGTAGCTTGCAGGGAGTCCACTCTTTAGTCCTTTTGCAGCAAGGTAATCCACAGGGCTGCAGTTTCAGTTAGTGCAGTCTTCAGAGGTCAGGCCTTAGAAATCTTTGCACAGCAAAACTTCTCAGCAGGGCACTTCTTGCTTCAGTAAGTTTCAAGCAGCAGATCTGAGGGGCAGGGCCGGCTCAGATACTTATTCCACAGTCTCTGGGTCATCCAGGAGGTCACGCTTCACCAATAGGAGTAGGGTACCCTCCCACTTGAGTGACTCCTTCCTGCAGAGTGTGGCATTATTCTATCCCAGAGTGCATCAAATCTTCCAAATCCATAATGGCTGATTTTCCAGCAAGGAGGTAAGAGCTGGCTAAACACACCCCCTGGGCTGGCTTATATCCCTGGCCTCTCCCCTACCATCTGCACATACCTTCCTTAAGCCTAGCCCTGACTCTGGGTCAAGAGTGTCAGAGTGAAACTGAAACCCAGGCCTCCCCTCTGCCTTTGAAGATCATGGTTTACGACTCCACCCCTTGGCCTGTCATTCCTATAGACCAGCACACTGCCCTCCCAGGACAGTTGGTAACCCATGGGGATCTTTATCACCTCTTCAACACAGCCTGGCTAATCCCCTTAACTCTGACCAATCAGGGCAGACCAGTGGAAGGCTGAATTTGGACTTACAAACAAGAAAGTCTTATAACTTCTTGTATGTACACTTTAGGAGAAATTCAACAATATAATATTGTTGGATTTACTACTACCATTCTGGGAAGTCTTTGAATGGTCCGGCTAGTCCTCTCCTATCAATATTTATTAATCAATAACTTCCTACCATGTTAACCTATGGGCCATGGGGTTTGCAATGGGGGAAATGACTTGGGCCAGTTTTCTAGCACCAGGGCTTATAAAAACATATTTTATAAGTATTTCCCTAATTTGTACAGGACCCCCAACCCTTGTGCACTTAGGGGAGACTTTAGGGGTTCTGAATCTGTAAACATATTGCAGATCCTCAATTCCCTGTGCTCCTAGCCTCAAAGTCGAATTTGGGCAGCACTTTAACACAATGTGGGGAGTGAAATGTGAAATTTCACTTTACCCAGGCATATAAAAACTCATTTTATAAGGGTGTACATTATAGATAACTGACCCCCCCTGGGATACCTAGGGAAGACCCTGGGGGCCCCTAAAATGCCAAAACATTGTAGGTTATCCATTTTTAAGTGCCCCAAATCCCAAAGTCGAATTTGAGCACAATTTGCTTTTTAAAAGCAGTCCTGGCACCCAGGGCTGCTTTTAAACTGACCCCTGGCTTCAGCAGTGCACCCATGCATGTGCAGAAAAGCTGCTGGCCTCTAAACTGCCATGCCCCAGGATCTGGGGACTTCTAGGTAGTTTCAATCCCCTGCCCTAGTATATACTAGGGGCTTATGGGGTAGGTCATGCCAATTACAGGGGTACCCCACCATACCAGAGTGTACCCTAGTGTATGTTGGGTGTCTTAACTGTATTCTAATGTGTTCCTTTCAGCTTGGCACTGGCCCTGGGCCTGGTTAGACAGAGCCCAGGGTCAGTCAGAGTCAGTTACCACCAGTTCCAGTCAGCAAAAAGTTGGGGGGTGCCCAGGGCACAGGATGACTTTACAACAGTCCCCTAATCATCGGCACAAGTTGCTGCATTTTAAATTTCTGTGGAGGGCATATATGACACCCAGCAAATTACATCATATGGACCCCTCTGGTCCACATGTCTGCCCGAGGTGCCGTTCCCCAGAGGCCGACTTTGCACACATGACATGGACCTGCATTAGGATAGAGAGCAATTGGAGGTCGGTCTTTGGGGAAATATCCAAGTTGGTAGAGATGGAGGTTGCGCCCTCGCCCTTGATGGGTTGTTAGGGTACGTGCATAATCTTCCCAAATCCAAGCGTCGATTCGTTGCCATTGCGCTCCTTATCGCTAAACGCGAGGTGGCTGTCAGATGGGCCTGTACACTTCCCCCCACACTCCATGCATGGCTACACAGCATGACATACTGCAATACCACAAGTGATACCTATGCGCAGTTGCAACCACCGGCTGCTAGGTCCGTAGACATCTGGCAACCATTCCAATCCTACCTCCTGGCAACGCGGGATGGTAATAACACTCCCACACAGGTGCAGCCCGCACCCGCTGGTATTGAAGTAAATAGGGACATAGAGGGAGTAAACGTACCATTGTAGAGATCTCTGTGTACGTAACTGGTTGCTCTGCCTTCTTCACCACGGAACAGATTATGTATCTATTGTTATATGGGTATCGTTATGTATGCACTTGGACATTTGACCATGTAAGATGCTGTTATAATTTTTGTTCTTCTTGGCTGCTGCACTGTAATGCTATGCACTCTTTTCTTTTCGTAATTGAATAAAACTCAATTAAAAAAAATATATATATATTTTGTTTAACAATATTTTGGATGGTGTCATTTAATTGATGAAGTTACCCAGAAATCAGTAAAAAAAAAATGTCCTGTAACGCAGTTCATTCTGTATGGCCGATGCTTGGCATGTTTCACCTCAAGACGGCACAACAGTTTTTATAGGAACCCACCCTGTTTCCTGTTCTCCTACAGTCAGCATAGGCAGGATAGCTGACTGTGGGGGGTATGCAGGGACATCTGTGTGCCGGATCATCTACACAAACTGCTTCACATTCACAGGCGCCATGGTGAGCTCGTCCTGTGTGTTACATGTTTACTGCAACAGTATTGTTTCACGTGAGCGTGCGTATCAAACCATTTTGCGAAGATTTCTGTTTGAACGCAGCAGCCTATTCTGCCAGATGCGACACATCTTAACAAAAGCCGTCAGATCCGTACTGACAGAGGTAGCCCAGTAACGCCATGATAAGTGATTAGCAGCATTTAAAGTGAATCACCAAAGTAATAAAAATAATAAAAACAGCAACGGGCGGAAACCAATTAATAAAAAACATTGACGGACGGAAAACAATTAATAAAAACAGTGGTGGGGAAAAGCAACTAATAAACAAAGAAACGCTGTGTGCAGCAAAAAAGAAGTCAGGTAATGTCTGTATTATGCTATACCCACACGGTTGGAGGGAGGACAAAATCAGCCATTATTCTTTCAAAATTAGCCCAAAGTAATGAACCCGCTGAGTGCTTCAGCGTTAATAGGACTTAATATCGCACAGCAGTTTGGTTGCTTTCCATTACAAAAGTGCAATACAAGCAGACAAGAAAAACGAAACATTCAATTCACGGCTGAGTCCGCACTTATCGCAGCACGCACAAAAATGCTTTCAATAGCCACACGGGACAAGGGAGGAGAGGACATTACATGCTCTACAGTGTGATGGCCAACAAGGAGCATGGAAGACCGCTTTTGTTTCTGTTGCCAATACCAGCTATAAATAAACCAGACAGGAGGAGGGGCCATCACACGCTGTACAGTGTGATGGTCAACAAAAACATTCTCTTAGTGAAATCACCGGGGAGGGAACTCAGCACACAGAGGAGGGACATTTCCATAAATGCACCAATAATAAGCCAGCATTTTTTGTTTAATATCTGTTTATTGAATACAAACAAATAGGAAATTACACTTGTCGCAAAGAATGAAGGGCAAGGGTGGGGGGGGGTAACAAAAAAATGGTGGAAAAATAAACCATCAGTCTTGAGCCCCTGCAGAGAGGGGAGAGCCAGCATTTTTAAATGTCACACGTAACACCAAATAGCAATTGAGAGGTGTGCTAAAAGCACATAGAGAGATACAAAAGGCCTTCCAAAGACTTAACCTTAAATCGTGAGCAGTCAAATCCAGTATCTAGGTGGTTGAGTGGCAATGATGCTCAGAGATAAGAATATGAAAGCTTTTTGTGTGGCTGTGTGGCGCTAAGGAAGACGAAATAAAAAGAAATAATCTTAGAGTATGTCTGGTGAGAATATGACAAGAAGGAAAACTAGAAACTGGCACGATTCTCAAAACGTCAAGAATCCTGAGTATCACGTTTTTCCATAGAGCGCTTACGAGCATCTGAAGACCCTGCTATAATTTTAAATAGATGTGTAACACCATCCAGAAATACAATATTGTCAGTGATTCCGATAATTGCCACATAGCTACTATTCCAGTTTTGTATTGCAGCAGTAACTGCCATTAACCCTGAATATATTGATTATAAATGAATTTCTGTCTTTGTAGGCCATATCCATCGCATAGACATAGGCTAGAGCAGTGCTTCCCAAACTTTTTAGAACAATGACCCATTTTTTAGAACGACAAACTTTCTTGACCCACCTATCTTTAATGGACGTGAGGCGGGCGATTTTTTTAATGTAACTAAAGGGTTGTGTGGTAGTGCACTGACATTTAAAGACAGCAAATTTTCCATTGAAATGGCAGCTAAATTTGCACAGCCATATATTCTTACTGAAAAAAATATATTGCACACAAATGAAAATGTGTGGAAATCGGGTTTCAGTGAACATTTATCATTTGTGCTACACAAAGTAAAGTGTTTTGATTTAGTTCCTATTAAAATCTTTGTTTCCATCACACTTTAGACTTACAAAAATGTGCTTGATTTTTGCTTTCCTAACTGCTGAATGTGGGCCATTCATTTACAGGTATTTACATTTTGATGTGTGTTACACAAACTGATATTCTACAGCCTATCCTTTCACGCTCACTGTACCCCAGCAAGCTTGTCACATAATTCACATTACTTTTCTTTCTCTGACTACATAGTGAGAGGAGTTTGTAAACACCAATCCCCATGTTCAAAACAATAAGCAGCAATTTCTCAGAAAACATAGCCCGACATTTGACCTCTGTCTTTGAAACGCAACAAATGTGACAAGATAAATACAGAATTTAAAATCATCTTTATTAACTGCTTGGACTTTCATGACCCACCAAAAATCGGCTCCCAATCAACCCACAGTTTGGGAAACACTGGGCTACAGCAAGCCAGCTCCTCATAAATCTTATTTTCCTTTTTAATTTGTGCTACCAGTGAGGGGTCGTCTTTCAGAACACTGAGTTTATTGCATGCATACAGATGTAGACTCTTCTGCAGAAAAGTAAAATTCGTCTGATCCTTGTAGACAATCTTAGGTTTGTTGGGGTTTTGTAGGTCTATTCTCACATTCTGCTCTTGTGTGGTTACATGTATGATTACATGCCTTACATGTTGCCATTTCCTTCTTGGCAAACTTTGTTTCGTCCCTTGGTGCACCCTCAACTTTCTAGAACACATTGAAGACAATAATTTCAAAGAGAACCAAGAAGTTTCCCAGGTATATGATTATTTGCCAAGATTCAGCCATCCAAGGATTTGGACATGGATGATCAGGGTGGGAATAGTAAGATGGCCTAAAAAATCTTTTTCCAAAAATTAGTCAGCCTTCATGTGAGAGCAGGTCATCACTGGATTACTCTAAAGGAGGCCACATCAACTGCACAGGACACTTCAGATGAGGCCTCCAAAAATGGCCACCATAAATTGCTCCAAGGGTTGGACTGGCCTATCGGGCGATCAAGTAGTGCCCAATGGGCTGGTCCAATAGGTCAGTGTGTGGACTGGTTTTTTGTCTGTTTTATGTTCTGCTGGGCAGGGTGGGTTTTACTGTTGAATTCAGGATATTAAATCAAGTATTTCCTGCAGAAAGCTCAAATCCATGCATTCTTTCATACCTTTGAAAACACTTATACAGTTTTTTCTTTACAAGTTTGACATTGCCCCGATTTCGGAACTTAGGCCACTTTTTTAGCTATCTAATTCACTAATAGGAGTCACTTTTATTTTGGTGCCCAGGCCTATATACTGTCCCAGTCGGACCTTAATTGTTCCCATCATGATTGTGTTTCATGGCATGCGGTAACATCATCATTTACTATACTTTACAGGTAGGGTTTCAGGATTATATTTAAAACCAACTATAACTGCTAAAACACCACCAAAAACAATATTTGTTTTTCAGTGGAAACTGAAAAACACAGATTTTTGCTGCTCTTGTACTCTTAGGGCCTGTTTCGGCCAATTTTGTTACAGTGGGCTGACATTGCCGGTCCCTGGTAACAAAACGGCCCCCAGGGGCCCAAAACTGGCCCTCACCCTGGCGGCCAACCGAGGAAACGCCTGGTGCCAGCTACGGCCAGTCCAGCCCTGAGGGTATCCTGGAGCTGCAGTTGCAGTTCTAGCCTGGCCTAGGGCTGGTGGGTGGGTTAGGCTGTTTCCAATAGTGGAGCCACTTTCATCTCCACTATGGAAAATACTCTTCTGGCAGCCATGATGTCTCTAGAAATGTCTTTGGATTGGCTACTGAATATAGGGTTGCTAGGAGTCACTATTTCTGGTGGCATCACTACTTTGCAAGACATGAGTGGAAATCATGCTGGTATTCACAGAAAACCCCAAAAAGGTCCCTAACTTGCAGAAGAAAACTCACAACATGTGGGTATTGGATATGTACTTCCAATTTTGTTGTGCTGATCCATATAAGTATGGCATGGTGGTCCTGCTGCTAGAGATATATTTCCCTGAAAGCCGCTCCCGCCATGCTGGAGGGAGCAGTGTCAGAGGAAAATGTTTGCATCCAAGGCTGGAAAATCTCAAAATTTGGCTGTTCCTCCACAGCCATAGTAATGCGGGCGGTGCCGCAGGTACAACTGCACTTTGGAAGATATGTTGCTCTTACTGGTCTTCAAATGATGGTTATTATTCCTATGGAGAAATAATGATGATTTTTATAACATTGCACTCCCTGACCCAGTGCTGAAGTTTTTTAATGCACTAAATGCTCATAATCTGCCTTGATTACACTTGCTAAATTCAGTAAATAATTTGCATATTGAGAAGACTGCCACACATGTGATTCAGCCTTGCAGAAGGTTCCTGTCCAGTACAGTCAATTCAAAATATTCACCATCCCTCATCAAATATAAATTAAGAGCTAATATATTTCAAAACTGGTAAAAAAAAAAGTATTGGATACTATGTGCATCATTAAAGAAAGCTTGGACCTGGATTTTTAGACGCAGGATGTTTACATGCTTGTAGGGCAGAAAGCCTGTTTTAAGCTCAAATGCCTACTTTGGAAGCAAAACACATCAAGTCCCTCATTGTGGAAGAAATACTATCTGCCTGGTTAGATGGTGTTTCAGTCCACCCGTGTGTTATGAGTGAAGAAACATTGCAGAAAGCAATCTCTTGCTTTCTGGGAAATGGAATAAGTATTGGCAAAGCCTACAGGTCTGGGATTAATGTGTGAATGCATGCATAATTAGCCCATTGGAGCGAGAACACAGGGAGGGAGCTCGCAGGATCAGAATAGAGAGTGATTTAATTATAAAACGGTCTCTCGCACGATGAGTGGATAGAGCTCAAGCAGAGGCTCACTGACAGAGCTAAACGTACAATAGCCTTAGGTGAGGGATGAATACTCCACTGGGATGATCCAGGAAGGGATTCACAAAGTCTCAATCCATCGACTAAAAGAGGATGGTCAAAGAAAGCCAATGGATGGCAGTGGTGGACCCAAAGTCCACCCTCTGTATACGGTTAGCAGTAGGTTTGTTTGATAGCTGGACTGCCAACTTCCAGACCTAAAATTAACAAGTAACCATTTTCACACCCATCCAGATATTTCATACAATCAGTCTACCTGCCATTGGTCAGAATTGTCTTTGCTGAACAACAAGGGACTGTCTGGTATTCCTCTCATTGGGGAGAGGCACGGGGACTCCATACACAATGGTAGATGAGGTTCCTTGGGAATTTCCATATGTTGGGGGATCTCATGGAGACCTTCCAGTGATCACACATACACCACTCAACATCAGGCAAAGAGAAGCTGGTCTTGTTCTGAGTGATGTATGAACAGTCTCCACCGTCACTGTAATGCCTCATCTTAATTTATTATAGACATAGTGGTACTTTTGATCTGTGGATATCCTGCAGCCAGGAGTCCTTGTCTGACAGAGGAAGTCTTTATAGATTGTGGCAGTAGTCCTACCTACCACCAAGCAGGGCTCCCTCCTTCTAGCGAACAGCCTCAAATACCAAGAGCTTGATGTACAAAGCCCTGTGTCACCAAGCAGTTACTGTGTTTGCCAGTGACTGCTTTGTGACCTGAGTTTTATTTTGCTCTGTGTTAGATGTGTTGAGACAGGATTCTATCTGCGAATATTACAGAAAGGGGTTTCAATGCAGTCATGGAGTCCTACGAGGGACAACAGTTCTCCATCCCTACATTCAAAATCGCAAAATGGCATTTTTTATCGCAGCCCCTGTCCCTTAGAGGGGCAAGGCCTTAAATCATAAAACCAAATTGACTTGATGTGAACGACATGGTGGGAGTATGTAGCAATCCCCTGCACTGCTGTGGGTCACTCCCAATACCCACACCCCATATGCATCAAGTGGAACATGTCTCTTGTGGAAACTGATTTTACACCCTTTCTGGCATTGGTGTCCATTCAGTAGTTTATAACCCCAATTATGGCCTCACACCATTGTAACATTCTATTGTGAAACATTAGAAATGGGGTCATAAAGTCTGCTTTTTTTCAAGTCAAAGGCTTTGTGAACACAAAATCCCCTAGGCTAGAGGTCTTCACACTAAGGGGCGGGCCCCCATTGGTGTTCAGAATCGATCAGTCACTGGGGGTGGGGTGTGCAGGCACTGGCCAAGAGGAGCATCATGCATAAAAAAGTGCTGTGTTTTTAGTGAAAAAAACAGAGTGGAAGTGAGCCACCTTTTAATGGGCCCCATAACATTTTTGATGACTCGTATCGTGGCTGAAAGTTGATGCCAAAGGGGAGGGAGCTTCAAATAACTCTCAAAGCTCCTCTCCTCCCCTCCCATTTCTGATAAGGATCACGCTGTGAATGCGTTTATGCTTTAGGGCGATCAGGCTACCCGTAGCATGTTTTTCATTCTGGGGGCAATTACATTTTTTAGCATATGGGAGGGCTGTGGCATTAATAAGTATGAAGACCACTGCATTAGGCCCCAAATGTCTAAACATTAGGCATAAAAAACATGGTTCTTCTCTGACCAGCAAGGTGACTTACTCTCCTTAAGCGTTCTAGACACAGCTTTGTTAACCTTTCTATAGAGCTAATGAGCTTTGATCCAGTAGTAGTACACTTAAATCATCTCATTCACACTAGAAAGGTAGCAAACTGTTTCATGTACATTCTCTCGCTGTTCATTTAGCTCAAGTTTTTAAACCTTCTCGCCCGCCTGAACTTCTGCTATTAATATTTAAAATTGCTTGCATAGTAATTAACTTCTCAAGGTCCCCTTTGCATTATTAGTAATAGTGCACTGTTTCCTTGGCTTGTCCCGTACTATTGATTGACGTTCTCAAAAATACAGAAGTAGTGGATTATGTATTTACCTTCTCTGTTTTGTACAGTGCCAAGCATCACCGTGTATTCAAAGTGCCAATGAAATGGGGGGGGCGCTGAGCAGGTGGGAAATTGAGTTGGATGACAGAGGGTTGTGTTTCAGTCCTGTCTACAAAGACTGGGAGTAATTTCCAGGGGAGGGTGAAAAATTCTGCTCTGCCTGCTGAGTTCATGTAGTTTTGTAAACTCTGCGTTCTACTTGGAGCGCGGAGTCCTGGCAAAACTCTGCAAATTGCAGCGTAGTGGAGTTTTTTCTCACATACAGCTGGCCAGTGTTAAGTAGGAGAGCAAGAATTTGCGTTGCCTAGCATGATTTTCGGGTGCTAAATGGCCTTCTGGTGAGATTTCTCAATGTGGGCGGTATGGGCAGGTCGCGACCCTTCGCGTTGTGAAAGCTGCCGCTCGAATAGAACATCTACTCAAGTGGCAGAAAGAAGCCGTGCGGTGCCGTTTGCACTGAGTTTTCAGCACGGAAATAGCTTCCGGTGCTAAAAGATCCATGCAGGCAGCGTGGCATGCCAAATTCCGCCTGCTCACAGAACTCAGCAGAATCTTGCTGAGTTTTTATTTAACTCCGCGGAATTCTACAGAGTTAAACTCCACGAGTTCCGCTCACCCCTGGTAATTTCCCACTTCCAACAGGCAGGCATAAACAATGTCACACCTTTAATTCCTTCATCCTGCATCTTGTCCTCTCTCAGTCTGAAGAATAGGTATGGTGCATTTTAACATATTTCGAACAATGTTAGCAAAATCAGCACTTTTGCAAAAAATCCTGAAATATTTTCCAAAGTCCAGTAAAATGTGAGTCACAAAAGAAAATACCCCTCTCTTTACTGGCTCTGTGCTGTTGCTGAGCCAGTGAAAGGAGGGTGAGCAACAGGCTAACAGGAGCAGAGGTGTTAGCTTCCTCTGTGCCTGCCTTTGAAATGCACAGCACCCCCGCCTGTGCAATTAACCTGCAGCCCGTCCTCTTCCTACTCTGCAAGCGCTTGGAATTCATTCCCGCCACCACACCCTCCACTACAATTTGTAGCTCCTCTCCCTTGACCCCACTATACTCCATTGCCCCTCTATCGCCTATTCACCCCTAACCTCCCCACATCTCTCCTCTTCCTCACTAGTCTCAAGGCTTTCAGTCGCACCTCAGTCCCTTTCTCTGTGTTTGCCATGGTGAAGGAATGAACATCCGTCTACCTGTCTGTCCATGTCTTTCCTTGACTGTCTCTGTATCTTCATTTATGTGTTCTCCCTGACTACCTCTCCGACAGTCTGTCATGACCACTGTTGTCCTCCATGAATGCAAGTTTGTATTCACTAGTGGAACAAAACTTGAGGAGGACCCCCTGCAAGGTACGTGGAGGGGCCCCCTCCGGCCTCATTAAGGAGCTCTCCGGCCAGAGTACCGTGCTGAGGGAGCCCCCTGGAACTTGGGGGCCTGTGTTACGCCACTGTTTATCTGTCCCTGTCTTACCTCGACTCTCTCTTCAGCTCCTTTTATAAATGTGCTCTCCTTGCCCATTGCTCGGTTAGCCTACTCCTCTCTTACCCTCCTATTAACCTCCTCAGACTCATGCACCCCCACCCCTTAACCCCTGCTGCCCTGCACACTGAAATGTACACATGTTGTCTAATGCCAGTAAGAGCAAGTTTCATACTGCAGTCTGCACCCTGTGGCATCAGACACCCTCCGGTTCCAGGCGCTGTGCTGCTGGATACCCTGCGAGGTTACAGATTGTGGCATGGCACAGGCGTGCAGTATTTTTGTGGCAGGCACATTCTCTGTCTATGGCAAAAAACAGCACATTTTGAGGTTTCTGGCTGCAAATTTTGCTTTTGATGTTGATGCACACACTTCATTCATAGGTTTCTCAAAGAGGGAGATAATCTTAATTCCCTTTATTCCATCACATGAACCAATGGGTCCCCCTGTAACCTGTGGCAAAGCCTTCCACTAACATAGATACAGTAGCAGGAAATCCTTTCGCTGGTGGTGCTGGGAATAAGAACGTTTCTAGATTTCCTTAAAAACATAAATGGGGTCATTGGGATCAAGTCATTAACTTGGCA
Organism: Calotriton arnoldi; assembly: GCA_963921515.1. Classification (NCBI taxonomy): domain Eukaryota; kingdom Metazoa; phylum Chordata; class Amphibia; order Caudata; family Salamandridae; genus Calotriton; species Calotriton arnoldi. The sequence continues at coordinate 815,596 of CAWUFW010007821.1, forward strand.
CATTGTATTTTTAAAATGGACAAATCACACATTAACTCACACCCATCTGTCTGCTACAGTTTCAGGATGATGTTTTGGATTAAATTTCCCTTTAAAGGTCATGGTCCAGTTGAATGCAACAGCCAGGTAAGGGCAAAGAGGGAACCACTATTAACTTATGGTTATTGACAAAGCTTTTCCCAGCACATTCTGGATATGGTCAGAAATATACTTCTTTCAAGGCTAGGAGTAAATAATTATGCCAGGGTTGGAATGTGATTGAAAACCACCCAATATTGGTAGGTTATAGGGAAACAAATTCTTCACAGAAAAAAGTATCTTCCTAGTGGGAACATAGTCCAATACTGTGTGTTTTCTCTTGAACCCAGGGTCAAATTTGATGCTATTTTCCACCAGCTCAGAGAAGGTGGAAGATATTAGCTGGCGGTCCAATGGGGCAGGGCAGGATATGGTTAGGGTGGGGTGAGCGTTGTTTGTTCTCCTTGTGGTGCTGCAAGGGTCGTGCGGAGCTTGGCTGTTCTCCTGTCTGCCGTCCTGTCCATGTCCCTGTAGCAGTTTTATGGGGGCGCATCCACACCCGATGAAACAGAGTTTGGTGTCACTGGGTCCAGTAGACTCTACCCTCCCCCACTCCTGAGTTCCGCGCTGGGTGAGATACTGCAACTCATAACGAGGACCCAAGTGCTCTATTTAGTGTTATCCTCACTGAAATTATTTAACAACTTTCTTAAATACCATGATGCCTAGTGGTCATAGTCACTGATGCCATTTAGAGAACTTGATAAACCAGCCTTTGGGAGTATTCTCAAAAATGATTGGTGTCCGACATAAACAACCAATATGTATTTTTAAAAAATTGAGAAAAGTACTTACATTTTAGATGTCTTTATGGTGAATTATTGTAGATTTTACTCATATCTGATCAGGTTCATCTAGACAAGCCTGTGCTCTCACATGCAGAATGGCTCAAGTTCTGTCACATCATAAGTCCTCTTTGCACTCTTGGTATTGTATACTAAACCTCGTCACCATTTTTAAGGAAAAGAAATTGCGTGTGCTTTCAGCTGAAAGTTTTTTCTATTTTGTTGCATTTATTCCATACCTTAAATTAGATTTTATTAAGCCCAATCAAACACAAAGTTTACACTCAATGTGTTCCGCATCGTAAAAGAGCTTTAGCCATTCTGCATCTGATTGCACAGTCTTAGCTGGATGAACTCAACCAGTTATGATTGAAACATTAGGTTGAGTGCTTTGCAGAAGCGCAATTCAACGTCTCTGCATAGCCTCATATTGTATACCGTTAACAATAATAGTTTTTTCTGGTTAATAACAGTTGTCAAACTGCATATCTTATGTCACCTTATACAAACAAGGGATCTAATGATGTGTATTGCTTTCCACAGGTGCGTTCTCTGATAACAGACCCGTCAGCCCACAAGCTTCTGATCCTGAGTGGGCAGTGTTCAGACCAGGAAGGAGATCTCATCCTCCAGACAGGCACCTTCACTTTCCAAAGGTTTTTTGAAGTTTTTACAGATCCAGAGGTTAGTATTTGTTCTCCCACAGTTTAGCAGGAATGTAAACTGTAGTAAATTACTTCTCTACTATTCTCCACTGTACTGCTCTGCTAGAATGTACCATGACATCATAGAATGCCTGAGTTGCCTCTCTGTGTTTAGAGTGTCAGTTAGTCAACTCCGGCTGAGCTGCTAGGAGCCTGCTCCTGGTGGGGCTGCATCTGTACCTTCTATCTTCTCCTACTCACCTATCCTGGAACCAAGCTACAATAAAGGATTACTCTACTTATACAGCTGGACTGTGTATCTTCCTTTACAACAATTTGGCGACGATCTTGAACCTACGTGTGGAGTAAAGAGTAAGGACAACTAAGGACAACTAAGGAACTAAAGGACAAGGAAACAAGGACATTAAGGACTTTCAAAACGTCAATTGAAATTCAGAGAAACGCCCTGGACAGCCCCACCAGTGCCCTCTACCATCTGGACAGCCTGCAACCTGGGCGTTAGTTATTCCATCACTAAAGACCCTGCTGCCATCTGAAAGACTTCTGCTACAGTCTCTCCAGCAACAAGCTTCCGAGAGGCACAACAGGTTTGCGCACCCTGCTGTGTTTCACTGCCCTATCTGGGCCCTGCGTGGGAAGCGTCGCAGTCTGACAGAAAGTTTTGTCTGCATCCTCAGTGAACCACTGAATTACCTGGAGCTGGAATTAGTTTCCAGCAGAGCCTCGCAGTGTACTTAAACAGCGTCTTCTTCAAAGACTGATTGTATATTTCAACGGCTTCATTAGCAGTGACCGGCAGTATACTCATTTGCAAGCTACATCTACAGATGACACACACCGAACACTTTGTAAATGTGTTTTATTATTAGTGCTTTTACGGAGACAGTGACAGTACTAAACTGTCCTCGGGAACTTTCCTGGAGGAACTGGCCGAGCGATTGGGGGCATGAGAAGCGACACCTTTGGTGAGCACTTGCGCGTATTTGCGGGGGCAGAGTCTGAGTGCTTTTCGGGTGGTGGGCGCCTTTCGTTTTTGCCGCTTTAGGTCCACTTTAGGGAGCTAAAGCGGACCCCCCACCATGGCAAACTGAAGCTCATTGTTTAAATTCAAAACTCTTCCACGCGCACCTCACCGTTCTGCTAGTGCCGCATGGATGCAGGGTGAATTCTGCATGACGTCCTTCTCCCCTAGTTCTTCACAGCTGACCAGTGATGCCTGCATGCAACAGCGCGCCGTGAGCCACACGGCGCCGCGTCAAGAAGCGTGCCGCCATCTTGTGCTTGGCTACAGCACATTAACTTTTAATTTTTTTACTTGGAGTTTCCGTCTGCCAACCACGTTTTTTCTCGTGGCATTCAGCCTACAGGCTGCAACGTTTCTTCGCACCGCTATCTTGTGCTTGGCCTCAGCACATCGTCTTGGAAGGGTAATTGCGAGCCTCCTCTGCCAATCACGTTTATTTTTGTTGTGTGTTGTGCGATCCTTGCTGCTCATGGATAACGATATGACACGAGCAAAGGCATTGCTAGGCCAGCACCAGGAACACGATGACAGTTTCAGAGTTACTTACGAGGCTGGACTGGCCTTGCCTGCTGCAGGTCACAATGCTCTTGACAATGTCTGCGATGACTCGTCCATCCTGGTAGGGGACAACTCTCCTGGAGCTACATGGAGCTACATGGAATGAGCAAGGAACGAGCTTCTCGTCGGTGACGACTTCGGGTGAGAGACCGCTCACCGGTGTCCAAGATCTTTCCCTTTGTGTGTTTACCTATCATTACTATGCATGTTTTGATGCACGTGCGTTTTAGAGCATTAGTTCTTGTTCTAATTACCCTACTTAGAAGGGTGTACCCTTTTATGGGGAGGTTGTGTGGGCAGTCACTGCCTTAATCCAGGTTGTTCTTGCTTTTAGGGCAGGTTGCGTAGTTTTCCAGGGTGACAAACGTTTACCCTGTAGTGTACCCTACTTTGGGGAGGTTGTGTGAGCGATTAGTGCCTCATCTAGTTTCAAGGGTCAGTACTCCTTGTGTACGCTTTATGGGGAGGTTGTGCGGGCGTTCAGTGCCTCTTTCTAGTTCTAAGGGCCAATACCCCCTGGTGTACCCTACTTAGGGGAGGTTGTGTAGTTTTCCACAGTTAGTACCCTGTGGTGTATCCTCCTTAGTGGAGGTTGTGTTGTTTCCGGGGTGTGTACCCCGTGGTGTACCCTTATCAGGGGAGGTTATGTTGTTTTCCAGGGTTACTACCCTGTGATGTACCCTATTTAGGGGAGGTTGTGTAGTTTTCTAAGGTGATTACTCTGTGGTGTACCCTACCTAGGGGAGGTTGTGTAATTTTCCAGGGTCAGTACCCTGCGTTGTTCCCTATTTTTGGTGGATGTTGTTTGGTCAGTTCCTAGGGTTACTACCCATGGGGCATCTTTTCATGTTGACACTATGCTCCGGTCGAAGTCCACCTGCTTGGAACTCGTGGCCAAAGGTTTCATGTTCGTAGGACTTTGAGTGAGAAGCTTCTCTCTAGTGTTTAGACCTCTTCCGTTACCCTTAACGGACCTTTTATCCTAGTTTTCCAGTGTCAGCATGCCTTCTACCCTAATCAGGGGAACTTTTGTTCCTTTCCAGAGCGTTTTCTCTCTGGTGTATCTTTCTTGTGGAGGTTGCACTCTTCCGGTTATCTAGAGTGAATCTTACCCCTGTTGTACCTTTTCTTGGGGATGTTGTTTTTCTCCCAAGGGTCAGTGTCAACACCCACCTTTGTTTACCAGGGTGACTACCCTGTGGTGTACCCGCGTATGGGGAGGTTGTGGGGGTGACCACCCTTCTCTGTTGCATTGGTTTTTTTCCATCTAAGCCTTGCTTTGTTTTTTTTCCCTAAGGGAGGGGGATGGGGCGTGTAGTAATGTTATTTGCAATTTTAATGTATTCAGTTATTTTTGCATCTTAACGCATTTCTGTTCATGCCAGTGGTATTTCTGATACCTCATGTAATACACCATTAGATATGTGCATCTCATTGTTGTACTTTCATGCTGATGTTATATTTGTGGTATCTTATTTGTCTTTTTCTTTATTTCTGCTGTTGTTCCCTAAGGAAGGAGGATGTGTAGTAAATTACTTCTCTACTATTCTCCACTGTACTGCTATGTTAGAATGTACCATGACATCATAGAATGCCTGAGTTGCCTCTCTGTGTTTAGAGTGTCAGTTAGTCAACTCAGGCTGAGCTGCTAGGAGCCTGCTCCTGGTGGGGCTGCATCTGTACCTTCTATCTTCTCCTACTCACCTTTCCTGGAACCAAGCTACAATAAAGGATTACTCTACTTATACAGCTGGACTGTGTATCTTCCTTTACAACATAAACCAGACATTGCATCCCAGAATTACAGCAAATGGAACATCGGCTCTGCAACATTTGCCGCACCACATGACCATGGATAACTGTTGGAAAGTGGATTATTAGTAGTGGTAAAGTGTCCAAAACTTACTCCAAGGGTCTGGAAGCTCCAAGATGGTCCTTGGAAGTTTCGGACTGCAATTCCCACAATCCACTTGGACAAAACCCTTACAGATCCACTGGTAGTACTCCAGGGTGGGGATTCTTGGTGGTGATGGCTCATGTGAGCTCTGCTAACCTGTAGCTTGCAGGGTGTCCACTCTTTAGTCCTTTTGAAGCAGGTTTGATCCACAGGGCTGTAGTTCCAGATTGAGCAGCATGCGCAGTCAGTTAGAGTGCAGGGCCTGGGTGATGCAAATCAAACTTCCAGCATGGACCCTTCATGTTGCTTAGTTTCAAGCAGCAGATCTGAGAGGCTCTGCCCTTCTCAGATACTTATTCCAAGTTCTCTAGGTCAAGCAGAAGGGCACTCCTGTCCAATGATAGTCTCCCAGAGAGCACCATTTCTCCAAAATTCAACATGGCTGATTTTCCAGCAGAGAGACAAGAGCTGGCTAAACAAATCTTCAAGCTGGTTCATCTCCATATTGTCCTTCCCCCCTTGCATCTGCTCATTCCTTCCTTAATCCTGCCATCTGGCTGGGTTCAAAGTGTAGGGGTGTAAATGAAACTGGCTTCTGCTGCCTGTCTCCTCCTTCTATTGAAGATTATTGTTTACAACCCCTCCCGCTGCTCTGGCATGCCTATGTAGCAGAATGGCTCTCTAACCCCAGGGGCTACTTATCACCTCATCAAAGCAGCCTGGCTAATCCACTCAACTCTGACCAATCAGGACAGACTGCTGGAAGGCTGAATTTTGGCTTATAGACAAGAAAGTCTTATAACTTCTTGTCTGTACATTTTAGGATACATTCAACAATAGCATATTGTTGGATTTATCAATACTATTCTAGGAAGACCTTGAATTATATTTTTATGACATCCTAGACGCTTTTCTTTAATAACTTCTTGCCCTGTTAAACTATATGGCTGGGGATTTGCAATGGGGAAAATTACTTGGGCAATTTTACCAACATCAGGGCTTATAAAACATATTGTATAAGGGCCCTGCCTATATCTACACGACCCCACACCCCTGGAACACCTAGGGGAGACTTTAGGGGTTCTAAATATGTAAAGATATTGCAGATCCTCACACCACAGTGCTCCTAGTACAAAGTTGATTTTGGGAAGCACTTTACTACAATGTGGGGAGTGAAATGTGCAATTTCACTAAACCCAAGGCATATAAAACCTGTTTTATAAGGGTCCTCCTTATAAATACCTGATCCCCCTCCCCCCCACCACTGGAACACCCAGGGGAGATCCTGGGGTTACTTGATATGCCAAAACATTGTAGTTTAATAATTTCTAAGTGCCCCAAACACCGAAGTCGAGTTTGGCCACAATTTGCATTTTAAAAGCAGTCCTGCAACACAGGGCTACTTTTAAACTGATATCTGGCCTCAGCAGTGCACACATGCAAGTGCAGAAAGGGCTGCTGGCCTCTAAACCGCCATGCCTTATTATATACTAGGGCATTAAAGGCAGTTTTGATCCTCTGCCCTATTATGTACTAGGGCCTTATAGGGGAGGTCATGCCAATCATAGGGGTACCTAACCCATAGTGTACCCTAGTGTATGTAGGTGTTTTCACTGTATTCTAAGTGTCTTTTCATCACAGCACTGGCCCTGGGCCTTGTTAGGCAGAGCCCAGGGACAGTCAGTTATCAGCAGTACCTGTCAGCACAAAAATGGGGGGTGCCTAGGGCACAAGGATGACTTTGCAACAATAACACAAAGGAGAACAGAGAAGAAGGAACCCATCCCCTGGAAAGCTTGGAGCATTCTTCAGAATCCAACCCACTTTAAGCCTGCACCACAACTGGACAAGCTGGCTCTACAGCACAATGGCAGACTACACAGGGCCTTCTACGGCAAGTAGTGAAGTGGACATTGTGTGCCACTTTTGCCACAAAGGAGTACCTTTACACAATAGCTGGATCAAAGCATAACCACCTTTTTTAAAGTAATATTTTATTAGTACGTTTTCAAAATACAGGATTTATGTCATAAATCCAGAGTCTAGCAACATAAATCATATCAAATATTCAGGTTTTCTGCTTCAGGATTCAGAAGGTAAGCAACATACATTTTCCATCCGGCAAATAGATGCTAACAATTTATACAGATATATGCTCAATATTAAATAATCTCATTTCTGATTCATTCACCAGCAAACGTAAAGCAAAATGTATTTGCTTCCCATTGCTTAATGTTTACACATTTTGAAGATTCCATTAAAACCAAGGACTTCACAATGCCCTAGGCTTACTCGTGTCCTGTGAAAATATGGGGCAAAATGTTCTAAGAATCAATTCGATAAAAATGGTTGCAAATTGACCACCAACTTTTATTGAGTCGTTTCTGATTTTGCAAACTGACTTATGTACTAATAGATTGATTTGCAAAGTCAGCCTTCGAAGTGAGCCGCAATCCAAGCTACCTCATTAATTTGCATGAAGTAGGTCGCAAATTGCAACACACTGTGATTGGTTACCGGTGGCCTGCTGCGTTCACCACCTGCAGTGCTTTTCAATAAAGCAATCTTTTTATTTTTTATTTTTAATGCAGCCCATCTTCCCCAAAGAAAAACGGGATGCGTTTTAATTTTTTTTTTAATTTGTACAAATATTTTTTAGGATTAGGCAGGGGTCCTACTCTTATTTTTTTTGTCAGCATTTACAAAGAGGAAGGGGTATCATTGAAACCTCTTCCAGTTTACTAATGGGTTACCTACCACTACCTTTCAGTAGCCGGTAAAATATTAATGTTTCACGACAAGATTTTGATTGCAAACCATTAGGACATCCCATTGCAAAAGGCCGTTTTGCAGTCCTAAAGGGTCTGATTTTGCAAATCGAACCATTTCCGGCCGCAAAAGGGCCCCTGGTACTCAAAAATACTGCTTAGATCAAATAGTCTCTAAACAAACGTGAAACACAGTAACTCAGCTATGTTGCAAGTAGATATATTTCCAGGGAAAATCGGCCTGGACTATTAACTCTCCTCTCGAGAGAAGAAACGATAGAAAGAACAATCACAAAGAGAAAACATCAGCCAGTGCAGCTGAGATAAGTATGTTGAGACTCCTTTCTGCCAGTATTTCATTTTGGAACAGGTGGCAGACAGAGAAGTGGTAAATCAACCGCTCCCAATTCTCAGCAAATGGCAAGTTTACTGGAGACCTCCCCCACCAACGAGAAGAAAAGTTGTTGTTAACTCAGTGTCCTGACTGCTTTCAGCAGCTCATGGTCTCTTTGCTCTCATCTGCATCGTTTTCAGAAACACTAAAAAATAGCCTGTCGGACAGAATGAGTCACAAAGGCCTTTTTTGCAAATGTCAGAGTTCATTTTTTATTCGCTTCCACGCAGCTCGTATTTTCTATAATTTGTCTCGGACTTCAGGGAGTGTCAAATGTCAAACGCATTTAATTCAAGACAATAACTCAAGTAACACATGTATGAGACGTTTGTGTCCCTGGTGTTAATTAAACGCTGGCCTCGTAGGAGAATCTGTGCCTCTATTCTAAAATGTACCACTCTGGACTTGTGGAGCTGTGATAGCTATGAGGAAGTGTCACCAGAAAAAAACTGGTACCTTGTGTAAGAACCAACGGCAAAGTAGTTCAAAAAGTACACGGGTAGTTTCACTTGGTACTGCCTTATCCACAGGATATCCACCAGCAGTGCAATTCACAAGCATTGTGATGGCATCTCTCACTGAGACAAACCGGGTTTATTTCATGAAAATATTGCTCACAGGGCCAACATGGTATGGGTGACTAGCACGCTGGTGCCCTACCCTGGTTGAATGCTTTTGAAATACCAATTGAATTTATGCTGAAAAGGGGCAATGAAGTATTGACATTGAGTGGGCACAAGTGCAAACACAAATAAAGACGGATGCCTCTGTGACTGAGCAGAAGGGGAGCCTTTGTCCTCCCAACTGCTACTTCTCTATGTTTCCACATTAGGAAAACGTAAGATTTCAATATTAAAATGTAAAAATGAGACCATAATTCAGTTACAAACATCAATATATACTATTATTAAAATAACGGTTCTCATTTAGATATATAATTCTATAAAATGACTCCAACACTGTGTGTGTTTTACCTATAGGACCGACAAAATCCCTCTGGGTCCTTTATTAGACTGGTTAAGGCATAGAAAACTAAAAGCAAGAGAAACAAAGACGGAAAAAGAGTGATAAGGTTCGGCACAATGCCTCCATAATTTTAACTCATAGAGCTCAAGGCACTGTAGGTTTCTAGAAACTTGTTCTAAATATTTTTTTCTGTAAACGAGGAAGGCCAATCATATTATCAAGCCTTGCCCGAATTTCCATTGTGCTGATTTGTGGCCTACCCTGCATTCACTTTGATTGTGGTTCCTACATTGATGTGTGTCAGACTGCTATCATTTATGTTGGTGTCAGACTAACTTACATGTGAAACATGTAGACATGGTCACACAGTTTGCTTTTATGTAGGTGTACCCTTGATTTCATGGATGACTGCAGAAAAGGGAATATAACAAGAGTTGTCTCAGATCCTTAGCGCTGTACTCTTTTTATTCAATCCTGGCCTTTTGGGTGACAGAGCACTAACTTGGGATGGATAAGTCAGTTTCAGTGACTGTTGATAGTTCTTTACCTTTTTGCTGAGTTTCAGCCAGCATTGTGCACCACTTTCTAAGGGTGATTGGGTGCAGCTGTAATGGTTAATCCTTCTCCAATCGGTCTTACCATTTCCCTAAGGAATCAGTCAGCACATTTTGTTGAATAGTACCTCGCTGGAGGAATTTCTTGTGTGATTATTTGAAATATAAGATTGCCAGCAATTTGACTCATATAGCACCGAGAATTGCCATAAGATACATTTTCAGCAAGCCGATTCCTTCCAGGTTTACGCCCATTCGTTTCAGAGACATTACAACCTCAAATGATGATCTGGTAAGAGGTCAAGGATATTGGGAGATGTTTAAAGCAATGTTATAGTTAAAACAGCTTCCAATAATTGACACTGTGTTGCATGCTATTTAGATACGTTTACCTCATCATATAAAAATTACATTTTACTGTCCTTCGATTGGATGTCATTTGAATACTTAAGCCATTTGCACCTATTAATTATTTGCATATCATCAGTATCTAGCAACAAATCTGGCCATACCCAGGCTCAAGACACTTCCTCCATCCCACCCTTCCAGCTCCCTGATCATACCCTCCAAACAGGAATAAGGGACTCGCCAACTTCATTGAAGTTCCCAATGAACGCCCAAACTGTCCTATCTCCAAGACCACTTACTCAACTGTACAATCCATACTACATAATTGTCAATCTCCAGTTAACACTGCCTGTAGCTTTCAAACACAGTTTTAGACCTCAATCTTGACATCCTAATCCTCACAGAAACTTGGCTGAATGACGCTTCAAACAATGTCCTGGACTACTTTCTTTCTTCACATTATTCCATTCTCCGTTGTGACCGTGAAATCAGACAAGGTAGTGGTATAGCAGTAATTCATAGGAGCATGCTGAGCTGCAAATTACTTGCAACTGATAATTTACTTTCCTTCCAATGCCTATCTTTTTTTAAATCGGTGCCCACAAAGCCTTTACTCTCAGAATAAACAACATATAATATAAAAAAATGTGTAAAGTATTTAAAAGTACCCAAAAAGTTAAAAAGTCAAATATTCAACGCAATAAAATTACCACTCCGATTTATAAAAATAGAGACAAAGTTAATGAACAAATTGACATCAAAAGAACAAAAATTCAATGAGGGCAACCGGAGATATGTATTTTTAAAGTTTTAAATAAAAATAGCTTCAAAAAGCATTATGCACCAATGAAGGCCAACTGGCTTTGGAGACCAGGACGTAGGTGTGATTTGAGGCCCGTGATGGAGCATGGGTCGGATACTCCAACGTGGTTTGATCCAGTCAGACGTTTTACTTTGGGACTCTGGGTCATCATAGGGGACTGAATCAGGCTTGCTGCATCTGCAGACTGCTAGGCTCCCTACCACTGATGAGGTTACTGACAAGCAGATAGCTGAGGTAAAGGACTCCTCATGAAGGTGCATCCTATTCATTGACTGGTCAAGGATGTCTTGGTCAGTTTAGGTCACAATAAAAATAAGTTAGCCTTTATGATCACTTGGGCTCTCGTCCCCATAGCTGTCAAGGACTGGACGCTTGGACCACTTGTTCAGTCCCCTTCTAGATTGCCTGAAGAAATGGCACCTCATGTGGCAAGTGAAGAAGGTAGTTCAAAGTTGACATCTTTCACCTAGCACTACATTCCATGGTCTAGAGATAATGCCATTCTCGGAGATACTCCAGACATCTCAGGGAACACCCATCCAGGTGGCTACAAGCGTAGCAATGCTCCTCCCTCTTAGACCCACACGTAGGTTCCAGCAAACTCTCAATTTTATTCTCAGCACAGATTTAGCAATAGCTCCCTGTAAATCAAAAAATTAGTGACTGATTCCTGTTCTGGGCTGACTCGTGGGTGTGCTGGCAAGCTGATTGTCGAAAAAACCTAGCCAATTTATTGCAGTCATCAAAGCATTACACTCTGCACCAAATTCAGATGGTATTTGGAATTAATTTCTGGAACACTTTTTATCTTCCCTCCAAGGAGCATTTTCAGGGTGGCTCAGAGATCACAGTCAGGTAGTGTCATACATGTTGAATTCAACCTGTGCTCATGAGAATATTGATTACAAGAGATTGGTGCTTGGAAGTGACATGTAGATCTGGTGGAAGTACAATTTTTGGCTCAGCAGTGCAAGAACATGAGACACAAATTATTTCATGGAAAAATACACTTTAAAACCTCTGCAGAGCTAAGTTCATGTGCAATTTGCAGCAGGTGGCACCATTACAGCTTGTTCATTAACACTGCACCTCTGATCCTGTCCAATGAATCCTTTTCATAGGAGCATTGCTAGACACTGCAGGAGGAAAGGTGTCTCCCTACTTGAAAGGAGGGTGTCAATGCAGAACGCGGCAATTCATTTCAGGCTTCTTTCCTCTCCTTGGTGGTTGTGAAGTGTGCTACGTCTCGTGGCTCTCATTTCTTGCTCAAAATATACGATTTCAGCTTGCACTGCACAGGAACCAAGAGATGGATCCCCCAAACCGAATGAGTGTCCATTTTGGAAGAAGGGATAATAGGTAAGGAGTAATGGCAATCTCTAGAAAACATGTGGTTAGTGTTCCCTCCCTTTCCAGAAACCTAGATTTATATTAGTATGTTTGAGGGCCATGATTTGCCAACTGCGATTCTATGACACATCGCCTGCAGAAGACATGTCTCTGCATAGCATTATTCTGTAACTAATGGTGGCTTGCCTCCCTCCAAGTCAGCGGCGTAACATTAGGCCCCACAGCTTCCACTGTGCGGGGGGTCCCCGAGCTCCACAGGGCCCCCTCCGAGCACAGTACACAGACTGGGTCTGGGAGAGGGCCCCCCTCCATGTACTTTGTAAGGGGCCCCCCTCAAGTTTCGTTATGCCACTGCTCCAAGTACTGTGACGGAGCCAATGGTGGTAGGTGATTCTTGTGTCATCCAGGTACACTGGGTCATCTAAAGCTTTTATTGTTGCAGTGTACAATTCTCTGCCACCTTTACTACAAGAGTATAGATGGGTGGGAGGTGTAGGAGTACAAATACAAATTCACTGCAGTGAGTAACTCATACCTTCTATAGTAAAGCAATTACTTAATGTGGTTTTCTAGTCTACTTTCTCACAATTAATGTCCCCATAAATGGAGATTGTTTGCACATCATTTGAATCAAACGAAATGTCCTTACTTATGCTCATATCCTTAACGATACTCCATATCATTTCGCCTTATCATCCCTTATATGTCACTGAAAAATATGCATATTTCTGCATCCTTCTATATTCTAGCAGTTCATCCGTTCCTTTGTCTTAACAGGTTTGCCAGCTACTCAGCAACACTGATCCAAAAATCAAGGCCTCCCTCACTGTTTCCTGCTTGGGAGAAGGTGACTGGTGCAACCTTGGACAGTCCAGTTTTCAGGAGATTATTAATTTGAAACTGAACCCTGAACCAATCCTGCCTGAAATGGATGGCGTCTCTGAGTTTGCAGAGTATGTCTCTGAGACAATTGATGTGCCATCTCCCTTTGACCTATTGGAACCTCCAACATCTGGTGGATTTCTAAAGCTGTCTAAACCCTGCTGTTACATATTCCCAGGTGGGAGAGGTGATTCAGCTCTTTTTGCGGTCAATGGATTCAATATACTGGTCGACGGAGGCTCTGAAAGAAAGTCCTGCTTTTGGAAACTGGTTCGACATTTGGACAGAATTGACTCTATTCTCCTGACACATATTGGTGCAGACAATCTACCGGGGATTAATGGGCTGCTTCAGAGGAAGATTGTTGAGCAGGATGAAGAACAATCTCAGGGGTCCACGACATACAGTGACTGGATGAAGAATCTAATTTCTCCAGAATTGGGGGTAGTTTTCTTTAATGTCCCTGAAAAGCTCAAGATGCCTGAATCCACCATGAAGGTGAAGAGAAGCATTGAAGAGGCATGCCTTACTTTACAGTACCTAAACAAACTGGGGATGAAACCAGAGCCCCTGTATAGAGTTGTGAGCAGCACTATTGAGCCCCTTACTTTGTTTCACAAAATGGGAGTCGGGAGACTAGATATGTATATTCTAAATCCTGTGAAAGATAGCAAAGAAATGCAGTTCTTAATGCAGAAATGGGCTGGAAATAGCAAAGCAAAGACTGGCATTATTCTTGCCAATGGAAAAGAGGGTGAAATCTCAGTTCCATACCTTACATCTATCACAGCGCTGGTAGTTTGGCTACCCGCCAGTCCCACAGAAAAAATTGTGCGTGTATTGTTCCCTGGAAATGCCCCTCAAAATAAAATTTTGGAAGGTCTTGAAAAGTTAAAGCATTTAGATTTTCTAAGGTATCCAGTGGCCACACAAAAAGATATATCTTCTGGAATGCCCCCACCTGTTCTTAAACAGACAAAGATTAGACAAAGAACTGACAGCAAAGAAAGCCTCAAGGCACTTTCCAAACCCTCTACAGGAAAGTCAGGAAAGAAAGAAGAAGCAACCGAGGAACTGGCTAAAGAGTTTAGATCAGAGTCTTTGAAAGAAATTAAAGGTGAGAAAAAAGTCAGGGAACTCATTGAGAAAATGGTAGAGAAACCCACAAAAGTTGAAAAAGCGAAAATAGAAACAAGTGATGCAGCAAAAGCAGAGAAGAGGAAACTTCTCAAGGAAAAGGTAGGAAAAAAGCACCCCAAAGAAAAAGTGTTTAAAATGGATGAGAAGAAAGACAAAGAAAAGAAAGAGATTAAGAAGGAAAGAAAGGATAATAAAAAAGATGAAAGTAAAAAAGAAGAAAAGAAAGACTTAAAGAAGGAAGATAAAAAGAAGGAAACAAAACCCGAATTAAAGAAAGTACCCAAACCAGATTTAAGACCGTTCACACCAGAAGTGAGAAAAACTCTCCACAGAGCAAAGCTTCCAAGTAAAGTTAAAATAGATCAAATTAAATCTAAAGTTGAAAAAGATGTACCAATGGAACGTAATATTGTTACAGTGCAGCAATTAGCTATAAAGAGACCTCCAGCAGTGGTTGATATAGTTGAGCATAGGTCAGCTATGTCTTCACCTGAAGATCTCACTAAAGACTTTGAGGACTTAAAAGAGGAAGAGAAAGTGGAATTGATGATGATTCCAGATGTATTCACCACTGAAGCAGGTGACTCAGATACAAAACAAGCTGAGGACATTGAAAAGCAACATCATGACATAGAAACATTTGACAAGCATGAAGGAGAAATAATATTAGCAGAGACCATTTCAGAGAAGACGACTCCAGTGGAATCCCCAGATGAGGGAATCACTACAACTGATGTGGAAGGTGAGTCTCCAAATGAAGAAAAGCCAATGCCCAAAAAGGAGGAAACTGCAGAATTAAGTGAGAAATTTGAGGATGAAGGAACCGCAATGGAGGAACCTACCGATTTGGGAGAGTTTGAGGAAAAAGTTAGGCAAACAGAAGAAACATCAGATGTTCAGACGTTGGTATTGGGAGACAGACAAGATATAGCAATAACACCAAGTGAAGAACATTCTGTGGAAATCAGAAAAGAGGAGGGAGATGAGGGGAAGCAGAATGTTGGTGATGATAGGACAGCACAGGAGTCAGAAATAGAGCAGCACACGGAAAGAGGAGAGGAATATGACAAAGAAAGTTGGCATTTGGTAGAAAAGGAATTAAAAGAAGAAAAAGAAGATCACTCAATTTTTTGTAAAGAGGAGATGAATTCTATGAAACCGCTCTATCACCCAGAGAATGAGGGTATGGATTACACACCCAGGATAAAGGAATGTGATAGAGAAGAGGCAAATGCATTTTTAGGTTCTATTCCTGAAAAGGAGGATCATGTTCCTTTCACAAAGCTGCCTGAAGAGGACTTAACCAAAGAAGTACAGTACCAGAACAATGTCCATGTGTCCTCTGGAGCTGCTACAGAACAAATTTCATACATCCAAGATGAAACTATTCCTGGTTATTCAGAGACAGAGCAAACAATTTCTGATGAAGAAATACATGATGAGCAAGAAGAACGGATTCCTCACTTGAAGTATGATGTTGGAAGTTATGATATTTCTGTCCCTGATGAACCTGGATCATTTGATGCTATTCACGGTATTGAGGCCATGTCTATTCCTGGGAGGGATGCCAAGGCCTATGTTGACCAAGAACCTGAAATTGCTGCATATCACGCTAATATTATTGCTGCACCCCTAGCAGAAGAAGAGCACATTTCATCAGCCACTTCAATTACTGAATGTGATAAGCTTTCCTCATTTGCAACGTCAGTGGGTGAAGATCAATCTGTGGCATCCATCACAGCTCCGAAAACAGAAGAAACCGGCAAAAGTTCTTTAGTAATAGACACACCAAGCAGTATTCCGTCATCCCGCACAGATGCAACTCAAGGGTTAGAGTACTTGCCCTCTGCCGGAACCATTTCTCCAACATCATCCTTAGAAGAAGACAAATGTTTTAAATCTCCACCTTCTGAAGACTTTCAGCCACATGTTGAAAGAGTTGGGAAAATGGATATTCATGAAAAGGGTCTTGATGATGATGAAGAAGAGGATGAGGAGGATGAGGAAGCAGATGAGACTCCAAATTTTGAAATGCCGGAAAGGGGACATTATAGTACACTAATGTTTTCCCAACACATTTCAACAGAGACTGTTTCAAGTGAAGTACTCACAGAAATGAAAGATACTGAAGACGTTCCATCATCCCCAGAAGAAGTAAAGCTACCTTTATATCAAGCAGATAGCAGTTTTGGAGAAATTGAAGAGAGGTGCATCAGCCCTGATGACAGCACTGTCAAGATGACCTCGCCAACACAGTCTGGACCAACCAGTGCTGGGCACACCCCTTTCCATCAGTCCCCGGTGGAGGATAAATCCGAAGCAATGCAAGCAGAGCTATTTGAAGTGCAGCATGGGCCTTCTCTTGCTACTAAGGATGACAATGGGGTAGCAACTTCAAAAATGGCAGAAGGCGAATTTGAAGTAAAAAATGAAGACCAGTTGAACTCATACATTCACATCTCTGAGAAGGAGTCTTATGTATTTGTGGAGGAGAGGCCTGATTTAGACAGCATGTTGGATTCAATGTCTAAAGAGGATGATTTTCCATATTCTAAGGAGGAACTTTCTCTCGATAGACATAAACAAGGAGAAACAGTACAAAGTGAAAATGATGCCCTCTTTGAAAAGTACTCGTCTACAAAAAAATACTCACCAGAGACAGAAGAGGAAGATTTCAGCCCTCAAGGTGCGTCTCCTGACTTTGAAAAAGTATCATATCTTGGTGAGCCAATTTCTACTAGTGGCATTTATGTGGAAGACAAGAAAACCAGTAGCTCTAGAGAACAAAGCCCAGATCACCTTTTCAATGAAAGTCTTTATGCAGAAGATACAGTATCCTTTTGCTCCAAGGAACACAGCCCAATAAAGGATGAAATGCCAACAGAGCTGTCCAACACAAGCATCCAACAAGTAGATATGAAGCCGTATGCAGAAACAATTCCAGGAAAAGATGATATCTCTTATCCATTTTCCTATATTGAACATGACCCAGAGTACACTGTCAAAAGCACAACACATGAAGATGTGAAGTCTTTTATAGTGAAAGATGAAACTATACTTACAGATGAGTGTTACTCACATGGCTCTGATTATGCATTGTCACTAGGGGATGTGAAACAATTGCATTATTCTGAAGAAACTTTAGTTCAAGATGATGTTACTCCACCACCCACATCAAAAGATTTCTTGTTAGAAGATTCAAAGTCTCTCTCTTACACAGAAATTACTCATGTTCCACAACAGTATGCCGACTTTCCAGAAGAGGAAAAATCAATGGAAGAGGTGTATCACCCCACAGGAGAGATCAATGCAAAAGATAAATATTCCTTAGAGATGGCCTCACAAGAATTTCCTCCAGGGGACACAAAGCCAATGTCTTTCACAGAACATGTTTCACTTCAGGATAGCAAAGCACTCGAAATGTGTAGTGACGAACAATCTGCAGAATGGTCACACCTTGGCTTTACTAAAAAGAGCACTGTTGAAGAGGAAGATATATACCCAGAAACCTCCCCCACAGAAGTCTCCCCTCAAGCTGTTAAGTCGCTGAAGTTCACTGAACAGGTCACCGTTGAATATCAGTCCCCTGAACTTTCCCCAGAGCAGACTCCCATTAAAGACGATAAATATGCTGGAGTAGATAATATTTATTTTAAAGATTATGCCACTGAAAAGAAAGTTTGGTTTACAGAAGAAGATGAGACACAACAAGATGAGACAATGGAGATAGAGGAAGAGATAGAGGAGCAGCAGCAAATTGAAGGGAAGGAACATATTACAGAAGAGAGAGAAAGCAGATTAAAGTACATTGAGGAAAGGGAAAGCACATTCTTGGACGAGATTGAAGAGTGTGAAAGGAAACAATCTGTCTGCTCAGTAGAAGATCAAATGATCCAGAGTTCTCTTTCCTACAAATCAACTCCTGAAATGCAAGAAAAGGCAGCATGGGGATCAGAATATCCTTATTTTGAAGATGAAAAACTCCAGCTAAAATCTGGGAAACCTTCTGCAGAGGACAACAATCAGTGGGGTACAGAAACTGCAAAGTTCTCTCAAGAAGTAGATCCTCATTCTAACTTAGGGTCATCACTTTCAAATGAGAAGATTGCAATTAGAGACTCTCCGGATCTTTCTTTGGGTGTAGATGTTGAAAGATTCTCCATGAAGACCACATTGCCTCTTTCTCAATTACAGCCAGAAAAATCTGAAGAGACAACCATGGTCTCTAAATATGTGTCACTAGAAGAAACTAAAGGGGGCATATCTACTCTAGAGAAGCAACAGGAAAACTCAACATTTAAACAAGAGCATGAATACTTTTACTTGGAAGATGTGGAGAAGGAAGCATCACAATTATATGCTAAGTCGCTGGAGCAAGCACGGGCAGTGTCACCACCACTTACATCATCTGGTCAACCTGATGATGATGACGATGAAGGCAGCATGCATTTATGGGACCCAGACAGGCCTCTTCTTGTAGACGAGTGTGTTAATTCTTTACAAGCAGAAACAACTCGGATTGACTCACAGGAGGTGTTGACCTATAGCTCCCTTTGTCAAGATACATTAGCATCTGCTACTAAATCAGAACTAGAGGAAAACATTGAATGTGAAAGTAAATCTCCAACCACAGAGACTGACACAGCAGAAATAAAAGAAAAAGGGACAGCCTCTTCTGCTTTTGCATACACTTCCAGTAAAAACGAGTATGAATACAGTGAGGCTCCTCTAATGGAAAGCACAATTTTACCAAAAGAAACCGTCCAGGTCTCTCTAGGGGGATACCATCAGGAGGAGGAGACTTCGCCAGTGAGATATGAGGAACCACCCACCTTCAGGCAAACATACTACAATGAAGAGAACAGTTCAAAGAAACCTTTTTGTACTTTTGAATTATATTCCCCTGAGAAAGAGCTTTGTGAATCCAAGGAAGGAGGCGCAATGGAACACCAGAAAGAAAGAGAACCTACCCCATATCCGGATGACAAAACATTTCAGTATGCTGACGTTTATAAGAAAGTTGCACTAACTGGATCCATTACGGAAGAAGTAGAGTCACAAAGCATACTGTACATTGACAAGGATCGGTCAGATATCACTAGTGATGTTTCAGATGAAACGAGCTGGCTAGAGAAAACACAAATGTCAAACAATGAGCTGCTTTATCACTTCTCCACAAAAGAAGAAGAGTCTTGCCTCTATACCTCTGCTGAAAAGGAGCTCTCGTCCCCTGTTTCTCCCAAAGACAAAGGTGATTTGACAGCTTTTGAGTATACAGACATTCATGAAAAACGTTCAGCTACTCCAAGTAAAGAAGCTGGAACCATTAATTTAACTCAGAAAGAGATGAATGACATGCAGGCCGAGTTGATCCTTGATAGTATAAAAGTAGGTATATCTGATGCAGCAACACATCAGTCACCCACAAGCAGCAGCAAAGAGCTTTCACCCCAAACTGACCACGACAGCATTGTTGATCAAGGACACTCAATTCCACTCACTGAAGCAGTCCATCGGGATGAAAATATAGTTTTAAGCAGTCATGAGCATGTTTCTTTGTCACCAAAAGATCCTGAGTCCAAAGACCTGTACTATGAGAAAACAGAGACAGTGGAAGAAAGTGCAAGTGACTCTGAATTAGAAAAAGGTGCCAAGGAGCAATCTGAGAAGGAATCCAAGTCTCCGGTTTTGTGTTCGGCAATTGAAAAACCTGGTGAAAAGGATGTATACACAGATGTCTTGGAGATGGAGAAAGCAGATCTCTCAGAGTTTACTCTTCTTGCTGAACATAAAGATTTTGGGTTGATGTGTTTAACTGGTGATGCTGACTATGCACCTAGGAAAGTGCCAACATTTTCCAATGAAAGTGTCACAGAGATTACTGGTGTAGCTGTTTTAAGAGACATCTGTGCATCTGAAAATGAGCAAAGTTCCGATGAGGAGAGGGCAGATTATGGACAGTACTTGCAAGGTGACCGTACTGAAACAAGGGACAACCAGGAGACAGGGACAATTTTAGAGTGTCACAGGGATACTAGCTTAAAATTCCCAATTAAAGATGATCTTGAAGACAAGCAGTCACCCTCAGCAATATGGGATGCTGCAAGACAATCTGGATCAGGGTATGAATTCTCAATTTTAGAAAGGCAGGTAGAGGCACCTATGCCCATTGATATTTCCTGTCACCAGAAACCTGGAGGTCACCAAATTGAATCACTGACAACTGGACATGATGATAAGCCTCTAAGCTCACCAACATTTGATGCTTCTTCTTCAGACAGATGTAAATCAGATGATTACTTAGAGGTGACTGAAAAGGTTAGTGGT
This sequence comes from Calotriton arnoldi, assembly GCA_963921515.1. Taxonomy (NCBI): domain Eukaryota; kingdom Metazoa; phylum Chordata; class Amphibia; order Caudata; family Salamandridae; genus Calotriton; species Calotriton arnoldi. Next base: position 836,155 of record CAWUFW010007821.1, read on the forward strand.
TTAGAGGCCTCCTTAACCAGCTTTTCAGCACTGAGCTCTAGTGCGGAGGATAAGGTTTCCATGCTTCCAGCCAGGGATATATCATATCTGAAAGATTTGCATGTAGATGAATCCCACAGTTTTTCAGAGGAGTCCACTGAAAACACCACCCCTGTGACACAGAGTACAGCAGAGGGATTATACTCTCACATGCTTTCCTCTTACTCAACTGCCCCTGCAACAGATACAGAGCTACCTGCCCGGAGTCTGTGGGACGTGTCTCCATTGATTCCGGCCGACTCGGTCAAGTGCTCTGCTGAGACCGAAGAGGACACATCTTTCGATGAACATGATTCCACGTGCACGTATAACATGGATGATGGCACCTTACCTTGTAGGATTGACTGCAGTCGTACAACATCCACTGCCATGGCAGGTGAAACTCTAAGACAGACCTGTACAGCAAGCTTAGAGCAACTGCCATTTTCTGACAAGCTTATGGCAGTGACATATTTGCCTGATGTGCTGACATCTTTCCCCCCCCATCAGCAGGAAGAAGCGGCAACAGAAAATGGTCCCACTGAAGTGAACACAAGTTCACAACAACAGCAGATAACTCAGTGCACAGAACAGGAGGGTTTTTATGCTGCAGAAGGAACATACAAACACATCTCTCCAGACTCAGACAGGCAAACATCTCCTTTTTTTGAAAAGGAAGATAATGGAAAATGCAGCCGTCCTTCATCCCTTGTATCCCCTGAACATGAACTTCAGTCCTATAGAAGTGAAGACCATGGTGATGCTTCTTGTGAAATGGAACCATGTTTGGATGCCTCACGTGAACATGATGAAAGGTTTTCATCATGTGAATATAAGCATAGGAAGGGAGAGCTTTCTCCATCCTTCATCAATCCGAGCCCTCATGACATTTCAGAAGACAGTGATGACTCACAAGAGGAAGGGCACCCATCAGTGAAGAGAAGAGTCCACCACACCAGTAGCAGTCGGCCACAAGCAGTTACAGTTGAAGAAACACCTCCGACATCTGTCAGTGACTCTGGATCATCCCAGTCAGATTCAGATGTCCCTCCAGGAACAGAAGAGTGTCCATCAATCACAGCAGATGCTGTGATGGACTCTGATGAAGATGCAGATTTCCTCCCCGTGGACAAAGCTATAGGTAGCTCACACCACAGTAGCGCAAGACAAGGTCATGATCCTCAGCCTGCTCCATTGATGGATCCTTATCCTCACCCTCCTCACCCGGATGTGTGTATGGTTGACCCAGAGATATTACTACAGGAGCAAAACCTGAGCAAAGGGGACAAAATATCCAAAAAAGACATAAAAGAGAAAAGTAAAGGGCTGAGGAAGCCTTTGAACAAACCTAAGTCCTCATCTCCAGCTCGGAAAATCGATATCAAAGGTAAACGTTCACCCACACTTGCAAAGCAGACATCAAGAGACACGAGTGAAAAGTCTCCAAAAAGTACAACTTTGAGGAAAGAAAGGGATGCAGTAGACAAGCAGTCCAAGCTTCGCAGTTCATTGGTACAATCGTCACGAGGAGATGAAAAGGATGAGATCTCCCGGAGCAGTCATAGCAATGTTGGGAAGTCATTGGTGAATGGGATCAAGACAGCTCCAGGTAAGACATGTAGTAATGTGTTGAATTTTGGTCTTTCCATAGCACTCTTCAGTGCCTGGAGAGGTGGACCAGGGTGAACAGGAAATAGGTATGAAAGTTAGTATTGAGACAGGCAAAAGGTTTGGGGTGGATGAATAGAACTAAAGTGTGGAAGTGTAATGAGAACTCAAATGAGGCATGGGTGTAAAAAAGGGAGAGAGGAAAGAGGGAGGGGTAAAAAAAGAATAATAATATGGAAGGGGAGAGCAGGAGGAGAGGGACCAAGAGAAAGAATGGAAGAATGCATCAAGGATTTGGCCTGAGGATCTGAGAGCAGGCAGAAGAGAGTATCTGGAGGATTGAAAAAGGAGGAAGAGGACCAAAGATGATATGAAGCCTCAGCACTTTGAAAAGTGAAGAGGTCATTTTAAAAGTGATTTTAACATTGGTATTCAAAATCTTCAGTGTTACCTTTGTTTTGCACAGTACTTTAAATTATTCTGTTTAAAATTAAAATGGAGATAGAAGTTGTTTGTCTTTTTATTCGTATGAAATCTGAATGTATTTTGTTTCCAACTTACTTCTTTTGTTGAGCATTCCTGAAGTTAAATTAAGTAGATAAATGGTTTAAACTAGATCAACAATAAGTCAGCAGTTTAAATAGAACAAGTATTTCAGAGGTTCACTATTGTTTGGAAATGTTTATACATGGAGATAGGTTGAGCTGAAAGCAGAGGGGGAGGAAGTAGAAGGGAAGTTTGCAGCAATGGAGGAAGACATGAGCGAGAAATCTCAGAGGTGGACACTCTGGACATTTCTGTTGTGGAGCTGCAGAGTACCATGGGACGACATAAGATAAGGTGAGACTTAAGAGAGTACACACCCAGGCCAAAACTTGCATGACTGGGACGATGAATGAGCAAGAAGGTAATTGAGAGAAGTAAGCATGTGTTGAAGAAATTGAGGGGAGCTGCCAATGAACGAGCAAGGGAAAGAATTTGAGAAAGAGTGAGAACAATACAAATGGAGTGGGTTCTTGATTAGGTGAGCAAGAGTAACTGCAGAGTACTTGTTGGTGTCATAAAACATTGTCACAATGGTATTTCTGTCTGCAATTAGTCAACCAGGTGGTTAGGGACTTTACTAGCCGGTAGCAGTGCTATTTAGCGCCAGATCTGCTACCCTTGTCTCTATTTAAAAAACTGTTATGCGGTGGGCCTGCTGACCCGCCTGTAGACAATCACTGCATTTGAGGGGACACAAAGGAAAGACAAGGTGTATTTTGTGAAGAAGTGGAGTGGATAGAACACTCAGTTATTTTGAAAATGAATCTTGATCTGTGTGCAATGCCTCTGACGATGATGATGATGGAGGACAAGTGAGGGAGGGTTGCAAGAAATCGTCAAAGTTGTGTTGAGTCCACAGTTGGGGCAATAAAATGATTCCAATGTCACATTGTTTAGAAAGCAAATGCTATGTGTGAGACACAATTAGTAAAATGTGCCATCATCAAACGAGTAGAAATTGAGTGAAATGTTAGAGAAATTGCCCCATCAGGAATCATGGAACTGGTTTCCCTTCTAGTTTTAATGCTCAAGGCTAGATCACTTATTTATTTTAGAAGTCTGAATGAAACGTCCAGGTGAAGAAGACATTTGATATCATGCAGTATGGCATGGGTTGGGACAGAGTTTGGGTCAGAGTCGGATGCTGAGGTGAAGAACCTGACATGTTACCATTGGCTCTCTGAGTAAGGCTGGTTTGCAACATTGTGAATAGCAACATTCAATGCTCTCGCTATCCAATTACCATTGTCTCTTTTAACCGTTATTTTACATAAGACTACTAGAAATGTGTGCCAAATCCATTTTCTCTATAGTACATAGGTGAAATTAAGCATTGCCTATGATCTGTTGTCCTGTCTGTTTGAACACTGCCTGTTCGGTGATAGGATTTCTTTTTTCCCCATTGGACAAGGAGGAGACTCTGTTGCATCAGAATCTATAAATTGCAGCACCCCAAAGACAGCATTCTTTCTGATCTAATGACAGGTGGTGGGCATACAGTACCTGAGTACGGGGGAGTCCGGGGTTGGCGGATGGAGTATAGTACATCAGGTTGGAGGATGAAATTACCTTCGCAACCCTGACTGAGTATCGGCTGCCAAATTTGCAGATGACTGCCAGCCCAGCTGTCATCTCTATACATTAAAAGGAATTGCTGTGACAGCGGTTCCATTCAATGTACTAAAAGTCTGGTGACTGGCTGTCATTGGTTTTGACGGCCATCTGCCAAACTTTTAAAAAAAAAAATCACAAAAAAAAAAAAAAAGGAATGATCCCCACACCTGGAGATATTAGATTTTTCCTGGAGGTGTCGGACAGATAAAAAAAGACTTTACATCATCCACCCAATATAGCGCAGGCGATGTAATGACCTATCTCCTATGGCCCCTCCTCTGTTGGGCCATCGGAGGAAGTATTCCATCTACACAGCTAATGGGGGCTCACTCGATGGAATCCTTAGGATCAGTCTGTCTCTAAATGAGGCAGTGGGAGGGAAGGTTTGGCGGGCAGGGTACTATGTCTCGTTTGCAATGGAGTACCATGTCTGCCAAACTCTATACTGGGCTCAGAGTATTCATCCCCACTTCCATCATCCCATACAGATAAGTTGATGAAAAATATTTCCTGTACAAAATAATTGGGATCATCAGTTTTTGATTTGGGTTCCATTTATGACATTATTGCCTGGAAGAGGTTATTGGTATTCATAGTATTAATCCACACTGGAATCCTCCCATACAGATAAGTTGATGAAAGAGATTCCCTGTACAAAATAATTGGGGTCATCAGAATTTGATTTGTATTCCATTTATAACATTGTCGTGAAGATGTTATTTGTCTCTGTCAAAGTCCATTATTTATGATTGAGAACCCACACTGCCTCTGCTATAAATAATATGGCTTATGCAAGGCATTTTTTCTTATTGGTCAGACGAAAACAGAAGGAGTCCCTAGACTTCATTAACAGGAATCCCATGCTGATAGACTTGTTGGAAGACTTTCTTGTATCACTATTGATGTATGAGGCCATTCCAATTGGGTGTTATTCTCTCTGCCGCCCTCTAAGTGGTTTACTGCCTTCAAATAAGACATAAATCTTTATGCTTTTGGCATACTTGTGCCCTACAGGTCATCTCTTCGGATGGTATCACCCAGTTAATAATGCATACATTACAGAAAAATGTGGGCCAATAATTTATCAGTTTTAAAAGATAACACATGGACATCCTTTGCCAGTGGGTGGGACTTGTCTGGGCTAGTGGTTGGCACTTGGAATCAGACATGTGGTGATCCACTGTAAAATTGCCACTCCAATATCTATCAAGTTTGTCAAGCATCATGAGCAATAGATTTGAAGGCTCGTGGCAAAGCAGAAATGATGAGGGATAAATAGATCTCATGCGTTTGAAGACAGATACATTCTTCAGTGAACAGACAAGAGCAGTCTGCATCCCACGGCCAGCCACATAGGTCTACAAACATGGCATACAAGTCCCTTTCAAATAAGCCTCTACTTTGGTGGAGGCCTCCTACTCTAAAACTTTGCCTAAGGGAGGATTATTTGATGATATCCAGTAAGCATATCCCCATCCACAACTGCACTTTACAAGAATCAATGTTTCTCTCTTTTTCAGAGACAGGCTGCTGACCCTCACCAGCCAAGGAGCCACTGATTTAAAAGTCATTGTCAAGCCCATGAGGGAAAGTAATCAAAGTTATGAGTACCTAAAAGCCGTTCAAGATGTAAGCACAAACCGGGCTGGGAAGACCTTCTAACCGAGATTTGTCCTTGGGCCAAGACTAACTATGGCCAAAGCCAGTCGAGTCAAAGAAATGTGGCTGTGATTGAGCCTATCCATGAAGAATCTAAGTGATTTGTTGATTTTCATTTCAGCCAGGTACAGCGAGATAGAGGTACAGCTAGGATGAGCAGAAATGTTGAACATCTCAGAGAGTTCCATATGCTGTTCTGAGTAGGGCTGACCAGCAAGTTACCTAGAGCTATCATCAAATGTCCTAAGGATTTCACTCGCTTCTGAGTAGGACCTTTTGGACGATCACCTACCTTGTCGCTGGATAGAAACAGTGTAAAAGAATTATTCCACACACAGTCATTGACATTATCATCTTTAGCAAAGGAGAATAGGCAAATATTGGCTTTTAAACCTAATGGACTAGCGCAACCTTGTAGATCAAATGCAGATTGCCACAGGCCAGTAATACTGTTTAAGAAGTGATAGAATATCTCTGATATGATCCTCTTTCACCTGATCAATTACCAAAAGAGATCAGACGTGCACTTCTTTAACAGGTAAATGCCCTTATGCAAAGAGCAGGCTAGCGTGTGACCGTGATCATGGATTGCAACATTTATAAACTTAATTAGTTCTATTCTGTTCATAGTGTTCAAAACGTCATAAAGAAGTTTTACTTTAGTTAATCCCTTCACTTCAGAACTTTTTATGAACCTAATTTCTTAAGAAATGTAACCCTGAGGTTTGCTGGAATACAAACACAGTGAATCTGACTCTCCAAAAATTAGAAAACCTAGAGAATTCCAAGTGGCTTACATCTTCACATTCTTTAAATGGTAGATTTACTCATTTTTGGAATTTATAAAAGCTTCCCAGGTTACACCTGGAAACCTTTGACAGTTGCAGGTTGCCAAACAAACTCCTGGAAATCCTTTGTGAATTATTAGTTGTGACAATGCAGGGGTAAGCAAGGTAAGTGAAATTGTTAATAGTTCCCAACCGTACATGTGGAACGGCATTTGTAATATAAAACATTTCCACAGGTGAACCATTTTTCCGTCTGGACAAACCCTTCCCTGTAAACCCCCACCATTTTGGGGTGTGTTTTTCTGATTCCCCCTCAGACAATGGAAAGAGATTTAGGGACTGATTTAGATCTTGGCGGATGAGTTACTCCTTCACAAAGATGACGGATATCCCGTCTGCCGAAATATAAATCCCATTATATCCTATCGGATTTATTTTTCGGCGGACAGGTTATCCGTCACCGTTGTGACGGAGTAACCCATCAGCCGAGATCCAAACCAGGCCCTTACTCATGCTCTTACCATATTATAGGTGCTCACAAACTCACAGGGCATTACAACATTGTAACACACACTGCCCATGCCTAGTTATATATTTACTCAGACAAACAAAGGTCGACTGAGTAAACCCATTTATGCGTGGTGTTGTATAGTGGCAAAATAGTTATTGGTAGGTTATTAGTCACCCTGTGCGAGTTGTCTGTTTCGGTTGCAGATGGACAATGAGGAAAGAGGTGGCGGTATATCCAGCCTAGGTGACCTGATTTGCTCTTTAGGGATAGTGCGGTGAGCTCGTTGTGATTGCATAGCTTGTGTAGGCTGGTGGTGAAGTCCTTCAAGAAGAGATGAGATTTCAGTAGTTTTTACAAAGTATATAGATATAATTTAGGAGCCATTCATTCACCGGCTATTCGAAAGGACAGGCTTTCGTAGTTGCAAAGTTTGTGCTTTGACATTTTAGTTTGAACTTGTTTGACATGGTTAGGCGATGTTTTTCTAAGCAGTGTTATTTAACCGGCTGAATCAGAGAGTTTCAGTGCTTTGTTTGTGATACAGCGATGTCTACATTTGCCCCCAGGACAAAGAGAAGCAGTTGTGTGTAGTTTATATTAGATGTGATTGTGAGGCTTCAGGCTATCCATAAGGTAGGCAGATTTGCCTTCAGACCAGTTGATATGTTCTTAGTGGCATTTCACGCACTGCCACGAATAGTGAGTTGCAATAGAACCACCAGTTTGGGCTGGGCCGGGCTGGGCTGGGCTGGCATGAGGTGCGAAGTATTGATGTAAACTTGCTAAGAAGTGTTAAAGTGCCAATAGATGTTTTGGTAGAACTTTGTTACGTATGTAGCACATTTGTGTGTGAAGAGCCTTTAGTAAGCTATCATGTAGTCCATGTTCTTAAGAAATGTTCTGTGGCCCTAATGGAGCCGAATAAATCCACAAATTGTTGTCGGGAGAAGCCCACTAAGAGTGGTAGAATGCAAGAAAATATGATGTGCTGTTAGGATCATCTCATTTGGACTGCTTGTTGATATAAGTCTTGTATATGGGCTCCATAGTTTATGGGGGCTACAAGAGATCATTTAGTAAGTAGCAAGCTTCTACATAAACTGTTGCATTTCTCTGTTATTGGAACTGTCCAGGTTGATGAAGGTGAATGGATCAAATTCGGTTTGTTGGAGGAAAATGTGACTTTGGAACAGAAGGAAGTTAAACTGTACACTTTTTAGGTCGAGCCTCGAGTAGCGCGCAAGCGCTGCTTAGAGGCGAAGACTTTTAGTAAGCGAGTTTAAAAGCAGTCCCAAAAACGCTCGTGCGTCGTGGCTGGCCTTTTTGGGATGGGTACGCGTGGCAAACATGTGTTTCCAATTATCGTGCCCAGACGCGGGCGCGATAATTGGAAACACATGCCGGCAAAAGGCCATGACGCACGAGCGTCTGGTCAGCTGAGCAGGCTGCCGCGCTCCCTCCTGCCCCCCCCCTCCGCTCCTCTGTGGTGCGCGCGCACCACTGTTTATTTATTTATTTATTTTTTACCGCGCGGCCGCCATTTCGTAGTCGCTCCTAACATCAACTCCTTGTTCTGCTTGCTGCTGGTGCCAAGGTGCAATGCTTCCCTCCCAACGGTGCCACTGCTGCTCCTACCCCCATGCCGCGGGTTCTGTGAGGTCCTACGAGACAAGTGCTGGCATGACCTGCAAGGGGTCCAGCTGCCGCTGTCATGCGACTCGCTCCCCGAGGAAGACGCGGAGCAGTCTTGCGTGCTTGCAAATGTCTCCACAGGTAATAAGGCAAGACGCGCCATCCCTTCTCGCTCTTCCGGGCTGGTAAGAGAAAGCCCAGGCAGCTCTTCCCCTTTCTCCTCCGGCTGCGCCTGTATGACTAGGTCATGTAGACTAATGTGTAGACTCCATCCCAGGCCTATTAGAGAAAGGTAAATATTTGGGAGGTGGTGGGGAGGAGACGGAATGCATGTGGGAGCAGGGAGGCAGCATCTAATGGAGTGACTTGATGGGACATGCATGGGGGCGGGGTGGCAACGGTGGCCGAGAGGGGAGGTGGGAGTGCTGGGGGCCTGCAGGTGCAGTAGAGGTCTCCTAGAGACGGAGGACTAGGCAGAGCTGGAATGAAGAGATCAGTTTGTTGACAGAAGTGGCCATAAAAAGTGCACAGTGTGCCTGAGTATACAGACTGAGGGCCGCTCGGAGTTCTCAGCCATAGCCCTTGTGTATAGTGGATGCTGTGCACTAACCAATAGCCTGTAGCCAATAGGTCTCGCTTTTGGGACCTTATAAGTATTTAGTTACGCAACTGTTGCATGGCTAAACACTTATAAGGTCCCAAAGGCGAGACCTATTGGCTATGCCAATGCTTGTTATATATGTATGGATGCCCTTGGTATTTTAGCATTAGTACACCCATAGCTTAGTAAAGTTTTACTTGCAGAGCTGTTCGGTTTCTTATATCTTAAATGTTTTTAGGTGAAAGAAGTTCAAGGTGGGCAAAGGATTAATCCTCAGATTTACCCTTGAGGAGTTTAGTAGTACAACTAGGATTAAAAGCTTCCATTGTCGGTTTCTATTTGTTCGTTCATGAATCCAATTGAAGGAGAGTGGCGAAGGAGATAGAGGTTTAGATGAATTTGATGTTGAGTGTAATTTTATTTTTGGAAGGGATATGCGAGGGACCTTAGATACAAGAAATGCAAGAAGGGAAACAAGACGTGGTTGGGAACAGGTACTGCTCGGAAGAGAAAGGAATGTTGCATAGATAATAATTGGCTGAGCTGGTGCAAAAGCAAATGTGTGGGTGTAGGGAACATTTCCGTAAATGCCAGAGGTGACATTGAGGGTTAAGGCTTAATCTACTTCGGCAGCGTAGAAATTGAATCAGAGAGTTAGATTTTGTGAGTAGTTTTGCAAAGTTTGTGCACGGGGCTAGTGCATATGTTTGAACCAGTTTTCGTGACGTAACTGCATGACAGCAATTGTTATGGAAGTGTTGGAGTGAAATGAAGATGAGTAGAATGCGTTCAAAAGAAGACACTTGGTGGTGGCTTTTATGAAGAGGAACATGGACCTGAGCAATGAGTGCTGCCACTTTTCTTGTGTGTGTAGTTGGTGTCGCAGAGGTTCCTGTCATAATGCAGATGTGAATCTGTGGGAGGGCCCTTTTTAATCAACAAAGCAGTGTCACAGAGATTTAAAGGCTTGTTTACATGAGTACCTCACTTATTTCATTGTCTGTATATGTGTGGCATGCTAGTTTACAGAGTGACCAGTGAGGATGGACTTGTGAGGTTTGTAGTGTCTGGGTTAGGTTGCCATATTTCATGATGGTGGCTTTTTGATGCCTAGATGACTGGCTACATTAATTGTGCATTGAATGGTTTGGCATGCTGTGCAGTGTGCTAGGTTTAGATTTTTTTAAGCTGTGTTTTCCTTACATTGTGTGTTATTACATGTGTGTGATGTATTAACCAGTCGTGGCTCCTGCAGGTAAGCGCAGGCGGGGAGGGGGCGAAGAGGTCGACAGCCGACGGAATAGGATTTATTTAATTTTCCCTATTCCGTCGTCTGTCAAATTCCCACCCCGCCCCTCCCCACTGCGATTACCTGCAGGAGCAGCGACTGGTATTAACTACTGGAGGTGGATTAAGCTGAAGGTTATGATGACATGCATTTTACGATCTGATACATGAATTACGTGACCGTTAAACTATGTCTTGATATGCAAAGAGCTAAATGATAAAAAGACAGGCATAGAAAATTAAAATCCAAGACTTGTTTAGTCTTAGCATCCCAAATGGCCAGATTGTGGCAAGATTGTGGGGCAGTGCCTCCCCACGGGAAGCATATTAGACTGATTGTCTAATATGACTGTACTGGCATATTTGACTGTACTGATATTAGCATATCAGTACAGTCAATGAATGCTGAAGCTCCTTTCGGAACTTGAGGGAAGAAGAGGCATGCCAATCAGCAAAATGCAACTCCATAAATCAGGATCAGGAGTTCTCAGAGAATGTAGGCATTTTGGTGGAATCATTAAAGCTAAATAGGGGTTATTGTTTCTGCACATACCTTAATTCTGGAGTGAAACACGTTGTTACAGAGATCCAAGATTGCAGTGCCATTCTTAGATGAGCCTAGAGAATGTTGTTTTTCTAGTAAAAAAAAGCTTAAAATATAGCAGTAATGCATAGTCTGGTAGCATCTTAAGTTCAAAAGTGAAAAAAAAAATTTGAGTTGCAATTTTCGATCATCATTTGTCATTGATTTATTTAATTTGAATTCAGCGTGTTAATTTAGTGTAGAAAGAGACATCATGAATTCTAATCTTGGGGATATTTTCTTTGAAACTGATTTGTGTTAAAAAATTGCATCATATAATGTATTAATTGTAAGTGTTAGTTTCCGCTGAAAAGAAACGATACCACAACCTTCCTAGTAAGGAAGCAATCTCTAGCTGGAAGCATTACATGAAAGGAGCTACACATTTGTCAAAAGTATGAATTAATGAATGAATTAATTAATTAATTAATTAATTAATAGAGGGAATGACTGGATGAATGAAAGACTTTTCTAAAGCACACTGCTACAACAGGAAAGGGCGTCCTGGGGCTGACTAATGTGAATAGAGCCAGATGGTTAAATTTGTTGAAACATCTAATGTTTGAAACCCTTCCTAAAAACCAAATAATCTGGTGCAAGCCTAAGAGAGGGGAAGCAAATTCCATAGCTTAGCACTGCAGTCAGAGAAAGAGCGGCCATCAATCCGACTTCTCCATACTTTTGGAACCTGCAAGAGCATAGTCCAAGAGGAGCAGAGAGCCCAAGCCAAGCTACATATGCACGTTCCTGGACAGATGGGTCTGATGTCCTTGCTAAGGGCTTTAAAAGTCAGACAGAGGGTTTTGAATAAACATCTCTGCTCAATGGGCAACCAATGGAGTGTGGGAAGAAGATGTCTGACCAGAGTCTTGCGAGAGAGATTAAGAACATCCTGGGCCACCGCGTTCTGATCAAACTGGAGTCTAGTCACCAGATAAATAGGAAGACCTGAATAGAGGGCTTAATCGAGATGAGAGGAGAGAATAGCTGAATCCCTGGCACATATCGGGCTCCCACAGTTCTTGCTTTTTATCTTGCTGTCTGTGGCACATGTCTGTGGGTGCCCCTCATCCAACTTGGATTCTTGGCTATTTATTTATAAAGTTTTATATAGCGCAAACATGACCCGTGAGGGTATCAGAGCGCTTTACAGATGATGATCAGAATGAAGAACAAGAAAAGCAAAGTACAACATAAGACAGGTACAGACTGTGTAAGCTCACAAATTGAGGAGAGTTACCTCCATAGGACCAAGCTGACATGACAATAGACATGATCCAACATTCGAATAATACTCATCAGTGTAGATACTGAGTCAAATTGTGAGACCTAGAGCAGAAAGTTGTTCATAAGTAAAGTTTTAACCTCTTTTTTGAATGATGCACTTGAGGGGATCAGTCTGATTTCAGGTGGTAGGGAGGTCCAAATTCTCTGGGCAATACCTGAGAAGACTCTGTTGCATGTTTTCTTTTTATGGAATTTCTGTGGTTTCAGCAACAAGGTGCTGGTGCTAATCTAGAGGATTTGCATCCACCAGATGATTATAGTTTTTGTACCAAGCACCTTGGAGTGTTGTAATGTAATGCTTTATGGGTCATGCAGGCAATTTTTAACTGTATCCTTGCCTCATATGGGAGCCAGTTTAGGGATTTTAGAACTGGAGTGATGTGTTTGTTTCTTTTTGTTCCTGTGATGAGCCAAGCAGCAGCGTTAAGAGAGGCCCTTAGAGGTGGCAACTTGGATCTAGAAAGGCCACATACGGTAGCACTTCCATAGTCCAACCTGGGAATAACTAGGGCTTGAACTGCTGCCTTGAAGGCGTCATGGGGGAGGAAGGGTCTTAATTTTCTTAAAATGTTCATTTAGTAATTCGCTCTTTTGGTGGCAGTAATGATGTGCTCCTGCATGTTCGGGTTCTTGTCAAAAGTTATTCCCAGAGATCTCGTGGAATAGATAATGCTTGGTGAGCAGTTAGATACTTCATCCATAATTTGATTTCTGGAGAATGTTTGGGTGGGACGATTAGGCAAAATTCCATTTTAAGGGCATTTAGTTTGAGGTGGTTGCAAGTTAGCTAATTTTAGGTTTTTTGTAAAGTTGTGTTGATGGACCTAATATCTTCTGGGAAAGAGATTTTCAAGTACAATTGTTTTTCATCAGTATTTATGCGATAATAAATGTTGGAAGATTTCGAAATTTCAGCTAGAGGCTCCATGAATATGTTGAAGAGAGTAGGTGAAAGAGAGGACCCCTGTGGGACCCCTAACATGACTGGTGTGGATTGGATTCCTCTCCCCTTGGTGCTTGTCCCCACTGGCTGTTAGTGGCCTCTACGTGTAGTGCTCTCAGCCGGCATAGCCAATGCAGTTGGGGCAGTCCTTGTCTGTTTTGCTGCTCAGGGAAGGGTAGCGGTGGTTGTGAAGGGGGAGTACCACTGAGGTCCCGGCTACAGCTCTCCTCATAGTGTCCAAAGCCTGGAATGGTGGAGAGGCTGTGAGATGGTGGTGCGGGAAGCCGATTTTTTAGAAACTTACCCGCCTTGCGAGTCTCCGCCCACAAGTTGGGGTGTTGGACTGTGTTCAATTGCCTTACTCAGGTTAGATTACTGTGGGATAGTCTTCATCCGGCTCTGGTATCCCGGCTTGCCCCTTCTTTAACTCCACAGAGAATAGGTTTAACCTCTGAAGACGGGAAGCCTTTGCTGGGTCCCTTGTGACTCCCCCCGAGGGCCAGGACATCGTGGCTTCAGTTTTTTATGCAGCACCTCCACACTTACCTGGGTTCCTTCATCACAGGGCAACTGAGGGGCTATTAAGGACTTCTAAATAGGTTGTGGGTATTGGACTGCTGCATCTTCACACCAGATTAGATTGGATAACGTCTGTCTGGAGGTATTAGAGGAAGCAGTCATCGAGGAAGTTTTCTCAAGAGAAAAGGTGGCATCTGTCATTATGCAGGAAGTGGTGAGTAGAGCCTTTGGTAATTGTAAAGCCTTTTAAGAACGTGTACACTAAGAGGATTGGAGAAGCCACATGTTAAGGGGAAACTCCAAATGAAAATGCCTTTGTCAGCCAAAAAAGAGATATCCTGAGGAGGGTCGATACCTAATATTCTGGAAGGGACTTACCAGGTGGAAGGTGTGATCCAAGGGTCTCAGGATATCCCTCGCCCTGATGTGCTACAGAAACCTTCCACAGATTATCCAGTATTCCCCTGCAGCACAGGACCTAGCCCTGCTGGTTTAATCCATAAGAGATTTTGTGGTGAAACAGTTTGGGAGAATATCGTAATCCGATTCATCGGCCAGCCTGGCATTAGCAATTAGGAATAAGGGTAAGGTCCCAGAACCTAGTAAATCCTTTGATTCAGGTGGGAGTTTCCCCACCTCATGTTTGGAGAGAGAGCCTGTAGGCAATTTGGAGCCTCGACTCTCTTCTTCCCCTAGATTGTGGTCACTAGGAACATCAGTGCCTCTTTTAGACTTTTCGTCTACCATGGAGTCAACAGGGTCAATAAAGTCCAAGTTTCTTGCAGATCAGTATGCACTACATAAATTGGGTGCTGAGCACAGTATGTTTACTGATAACGTTTATCATGAAAGTAATTCTGCAACCAATAAATCTAATCAATTGGGACCTCTATGTTGGATGTGTTATTTGTCATTCAGAAAACACTACACAGGACTTTTGAATCAGTGGTGCTAAATAATGACGTATGAACAAAACATATCGAGTTTTTAAAAAACATCTTAGAGGAGCTCAAATCAATCAATGTATGTATGACATCTTTAATCCATCTTGTGGAGCCTCTTACTGACAATGATAAAGAAGGAAGTAGTGCTATAGATCAGTGTAAAGAGTTGCAGGTAGTTTCTGATACATTTATTTCCAAGCTCTCTATGCTAGTTAAAAAAAAGAGGGAATTATATATTTTAAAAACGACATACTCTGACCCATAGAGCTAACAGAAGGAAAAGAGAAATAACAATTTAATAATTTTCCATACAAATCCTTTGTGTTTGCGGGGAAACGGTATAGGAGATAATGGTAAGTGCTCCAAATTAGCTGTACAGTCAAAGATCGGTATACTCATCACAAAAAATACAAACCCCTGTAAACCACAAAAGGTTGAAAATTCCAATAATCCTCTCAATGGTTTATATGGCCCGGACAACTGGTAGGAACATCAAAACTGAGAAAGGGGTCTTTTCTTCAGAAGTGACACATCTCAATATCTCCCGAGTTACATTACCCAAGGAAGAAAGTAAGCTAAACAGGATTAACAAAGCCTTACTAAGGAAGAAATGTCGACACCTAAAAGAAATCCTCCTCAGAAGATGGTTAAGTTCACAAAAGGCCCAAAATTGCATGTTGACCCGCTAATATTATATTTTGATATACTTACTAAAAGGAGTGAAAACAAGGAGGACGATGAAACCATTTAACACATCTAAAGTGTTGTGGACATTTACATTTGTACCTCCCTAAAAGGTATTGGCCCAAGCAACCTACAGCAAGTGGGCTTCATTGAGGGCAATCAGCCAGTGAAATAACTAAGGTTACACTGTTCTCTCAGGCGATGAAGAGAATCATCTTAGCTGCTGAAAAAGAGCTATCTTCAGTCAACTATCTATCAATCTCAGAAGTCTGACCCCTGCTAAACTTTCACGCAGGGCTCAGGTCAAGACAAGTAATTCTCCACTTGTGAGAATCAAGGGCAGGGCAGGACAAGGATAATTTGTAAATGATTGTTACAGTAAGTGAATTCAGAGGGTCACGCATGGCAGTTCAGTAGACTAAGTGATCCAGATAAGGATAATTCCCCCCAACCCTCTAGAGAGTCTCTCACTAGTTGTATGGAATGTTCATGGGTTAAATCATTTGTTACAATCAGAAGCTCTGAAAAAACTTTGCTCTGTGAGAATGATATTTTATCTTTCAAGAAAGCTTGGCTCTGGGGGATAAAATAACAGTTCCATAGTTTATTCAGATCTGTTCCGATGCAGTTCTGAATAATTGAGGGTGCATCTCGGGTGGGTAAATTTTCTTAGTATTAACCCTAATTGCTAAAGAGGTCTCTCAAATATTCACAAAAGGTGAGTGGTTGCATGCCATTAGGACTGATCTGTTTCACAATTAGGCAGCATTAGAGATTATTATAACTCTCAATCGTAAGGAAATCCCCAATAACTCTAATCAATTGTTATCCTTTAGAGGACATTAAGATTAGATTTGTTCACTGCTTACTAATGCTATGATCATAATATTGGGCGACTTCAACATGTTTCTGAAACCCTCCCAGGAAGAAACCCATTTTGGCGAACTGCTGAGCATTTACTCAATCCAGTTGACAAATTTTCCCAAGTGCCAAAGTTCAAGGATAGCGGACACAGAGCAAAAATATCTGGAGAGTTGGCGTTGTTTCTCTTTGAATGGATGTTCCCAATTCGATTCCCCGACAACTCAGACATCCAAACTTGAAAACCTAAAAAGTCTTTTTTTATTATATCTTCCTTCAGGTGTGGCATTTCCCTTTAATTTGTGACTTTCAGTTTTTTGCACTGATAGGAAATGGTCATTTTCCTTTAAGGGCCCGATTGAAGTTGGAAATGCTGACCAGAGATAAAGTTCTGCCCTTAATACTGAGTTCCTAAGACGTCTTACGGCCATAATAAGTGCCCATTATATTCAAATCTTGTTAGATCTGCAAAAAAACATAGATTTAAATAGTCTGTTTTCGTCAACCATCAACCCTATTACTAACTATGAAGCGTATAATACTTGCTCAACTGTTTGAAAGGGAACTGGAACATTCATTCCATAAAGCTTTGTTCTTCGTACCTACAAGAGAAAAAGAAGGCCTCCTGCTTTGATGTCCAATGTCAAGAGCTGAAAAAGAATCTGAGGAAAAGGAAACAGGCTAATATCTCACATATGGATCACTGACACAACATCGGAAACAAAAATATCGTGTGGACAGAATATCGTGTCATAAATATCGAGGACCAAAATATCGAGAAGGTAAATGCAAATCGTTAAGTATAGATTTACTCCACATTTATGTACCATGGCGATATATATATATATGTATATATAGTAAAACTTTGCATACCTATAGAAACTCACCTTCATGATATTTTTGTCCTTGATATTCTTGGCACTATATTTTGTCCCAGGATATTCCTGTTTCCGATATTCTGTCTAAGCACCCTCACCTATTGCTAGTAGTTCATATTGTGAAATATTCCAGAAATATAAAGCAAGGATAAAGCAGAATATAGTTTTATTTATAAAAAGGAATTGAGATGAAATGATGGCAGTAATATCTACATATGATATGTCGAAATTCTGTAACTTATGTGATATGGGGTTCATAGTAGAAACACAAGAACAGGAAGTATGGTGTCTGAAGAGGGATTGGTAGAGCATTTATCGTCAATGTATGCAGGAAAAGAGGATGATGTATGCAAGAAGGTTTTCCTCAACCAGTGTTGAGTTTCTCTCCCTATTCTCTGAATCAGCAGCAGACCACATGATTTGCTGTCAGTTATAACAAAATCCAACTTAAACTGGCGGGCAAAATTTCTCGCTGGAGGGGTTTAAGCAGTTTAAATGAGCTCGGACTTACCCAGAGAATTAGAAAGATGCCATCATAAAACCTATCCACAAAAAGGGCAGAGCCTAACAATTATTGGCTAATCAGCTTAATCGATGTGGGTGCAAAGGTTTACGCAAATATATTATTACAAGCGCTTAGCCAACGGAGTGAAGAGCTAGTACAAGGTGGCTTAAAAGCAGGGTATTCCACTATCAATCATTACTTCAGTCTCTGGACTATAGCACAAAAATCTATAAAAGTTGGGGGCTCCCTATATAACTGTTTTGTGGATTTCTGAGCCACCTTCGATTTGGTGGAACGTTCAAATCTGTGGACCAAATTGGAATCCATGGAGATTCAGGCTACTCAACTGGGGATACTAAAAGAACTCCATTGGAATAACTGGGCCTGAGTGGGATTGGATGCTAGTGGTAGCCTTTCTAAAAAGATAAGTATTAGGAATGGGTTGAACCAAGGATGTGTATTGGCACCTACTCTCTTTGCCCTCTACTTAGCTGACCTCCCAAAAACTTTGAAGTACCCACTCTTTCTCTGCCAAAATGGGGGCCTTTCGCATTTCTTGCCTGCTATATGTGGATGACTTCATAATTATGGATTGGACTCTAGGTGGTTTACAAAAAAAATGGGCGGAATTCGACAAGTACTGCCATAAGAATAAGTTAACCTTTCAATTTTGCTCAAAATCATGGCTTTTGGTAGGAAGCCACATAGTTTTGTCTTGTCCGTTGGGCAGACTAGAATTGAGGTAACCTCTGAATATAAGTTTTTAGGGATGGTCTTCAAAAAATCACTGTTGTGGTCTTCCCACATTCAATCATTCAAGTCAAAAGCTCTATCAACCACCAGTGGCCTAAGAAAATTTAAATGTGATTACAGTCGCCCATAGCACCATCCAGTCCTAGCAGCTTATGAAGCATTGATTCCGTCGCTAGTAATATATGGAGTAGAATAGCTGGGTCTATGTAATGTTCTAGATCGGGATAAGGTAGAAAGTGGCAGTCTAAAAATGTTTTATCATTCCTGAGATGTGCAATGGCTCCAACTATCAGGATGGAGGCCGTGCCACAATCCTGGTCTGTTACCACATTGATATGCACATTGAGGTTCTGGAGCAAACTGATAATATCTGAATGACGTAAAATAGCCACTCTATGTACGGGTGAGACGATTACAAGTGATCTCCACTGGGACAAAAGTATTAATAGATATAGGTGATGGCAGATCAACTGAATATTAATAATTGTAAATTTGGATAACCCTTTACGTATTTGAAGAAAGAATTGTCTGAAATAGGTGGGATAGAGTCAAGAGAAGTGATCTTCGGTACTGAAGACTCAAGCCCTCAACTGATAAGCATTGTGAAGTCTCAGAAGCTAACACTTCCTTTCAATATCTCAACATTTTTCCGAGCTCCCAAGTGCGTAGCACCTTTTTAAAATAGAATAGGATTGCACACATTCCACGCAGACCCTTTAGGTGTACTTTCTTTCAAGAACAAAGAAGTGTTGTGCAGTTGTGGGTTGCAGATGCACTGTAGAAAAGTTTACATACTTTTAGATTGTCAATATTTCTAAAAATACAATATTTGGTCATTTCAAATGCAATTTATGGATGTAACTTGTGCTCTGGCTAGAATTTTAATGTCTTTAAAAGATTGTGTACACTGATCATGTTTTAATCGATTGCTCTGTTGAATTGGTTATATTTTTTTTACAAGTTGTGCTCTTTCAATGGATTTTATGACTTGCTGTTGTATTGTTTAAGAGACATTGTCTCGAATAAACAAAAATAGATTCTCAGTTTTGCTGGTAGTTATCCAATTTTCCACTGCCCTCTTGCACGCAGAAAAGCAACTCTGAATTTCACCCAGCTTGTCTGAGATGGAAACTAAGAACTAGGTTTCATGAGCATATAGGATAGGATAGGATAGGATTAAAGTTTATAGAGTGCTCCATTGCCGAGGCGTCTTGGCGCTAAGTGAGAAAAGAGAGGGAATGCAAACAGCTGTACCGTTTTATGCCCTGGGGAACAGCCACGTTTTTATCAACTTCCTGAACATTAGCCTGTTTGGTTGGAGTCTCACAGTGGTAGGCAGTTGGTTCCCTAGCCTAACTGCACAGTGCGATAGACTCTTCCCTCCCCATCTGGCTCTACAGACTTTGGTGGTGCAGATGCGGGCCGTGTTTGAGGATCTGAGACTTCTCGTAGGAATGTACCAGTGGAAAAATGTACGGAGGTCGGCTGCCCCTCCACCATAAAGTGTCTTGTGAACAAAGCATAAAGCCTTGAATTCCAAACACTGCTGTATTGGGAGCCAATGCAATGATTTAATGGCAGCGGAGGTAGAGTGACCTTTTGGGATATTCAATAATATCCGCGCAGCGGCATTTTGTATAGACTGCAATTTGGCCTTCTGCGCCTTATCAATGCCTATAAATAGTGCATTGCAGTAATCTAGGCGTGATAGGACTAGGGCCACTACCACTGTTTTTCTTAGCTCCTGCGGAATGAAAGGAAACACCTTCCGAAGAAGCTTTAGTATGAAAAAACAAGTGGAGGTTACACGGTTTATCTGAGCCGAGAAGCTAAGTTGGCCATCAAAAATAATCCCCAAATTCTTAACTTTAGTAGATGGAGCTGGACAAACGCCTGCATCTGTGGGCCACCAGGTGTGGTTCCACAGGGACGGTCCGTTACCAAACTCCATCACCTCCGTCTTATTCGTGTTGATTTTAAGATAGTTATTGCTCATCCAGCTCATGATGTAAGTCAGACAAGCATGGAAACTCGCAGCGACAGGCTCAGACTGTTTAGATACAGAGATGATAATCTGTGAGTCGTCCGCGTAAGACACAAACGAGAAACCATGCTGTCTGATGAGACTGGCGAGTGGGGTGACATAAATGTTAAACAGAGTTGGTGACAGTGCCGATCCCTGTGGCACTCCACATGGGAGAAGGAAGGGTTCAGATTGTAGATTTTCCCAATGTATGGCCTGCTCCCTATCCTCTAAAAATGAGGAGAGGAGGGACAGAGCCGCATCCCCAATCCCCACCGCCTTCAGCCGCCGTACTAACACCGTGTGATTCACGGTGTCAAATGCTGCTGATAGGTCCAGAAGGATGAGGATAGCTCTTCCACCCCCATCCACCTGTCTCCGAATCTCCTCTGTTGCCATGACAAGCGCAGTCTCTGTCGAATGACACGACCGAAAGCCAGGCTGGCTTGAATCCAACAGGTTATTAACGTCCAGATATGACGTCAGCTCCTGGTTTATTGACCTTTCAAGAATTTTGGCAGCAATCGGCAGACACGAGATAGGTCGATAGTTCTTGACCTCCAATGGGTCAAGCGCCGGCTTTTTCAAGATTGGTCTGATGCATGCTTTTTTCCAGACCGACGGATAACTCCCCGATTCAATTACTTGATTTAGAATGGGAGTTAAATGTCTGCTAATAGACCCGGAAACCACATGCATAACAGTCGGTGGGCACGGATCCTTCGGGGACCCTGACTTAGTGGATAGCAGGATCTTGTTGACTTCATTAGGAGTAAGCCTGCTGAAAGTGTTAAAATAACAGTGCAGCATCTTGTCCTCCATTGTAGTAATCGGACCGTTTTCATTTACCTGCCTATTGTTCCGAAGGTCGTCATAGATTGTTTGGACCTTAGTCTGAAAAAAATTCGCCATATGACATGCATGAAAATCCAAAGGATCTGTCAGGGGGCCATATAAACATTTTAAAGTGTAGGGCTAAGTGCAGATCCTTGCAGAACACCACAAAGGAAGCTAGTCTCCTCAGACTGAAAGTGACCTAGGAAAACACTGCTGGATCTACCCAATAAAAAGGATTTGATCCACTCTAGAGCATTACCAGAGACTCCAATGTTCATTGGGTATTCAATGAGTACAGAATGAACATCGATGTCGAAAGCTGCAGAGACGTCCAAATGGACTTGGGACGCAGAACAGTTGTGGTCCTGAATTTCTTTAATGTCCTCGACTACAGTAAGGAGAGCAGTCTTGCTACTGTGAGACGCTCTAAAACCAAACTGCATCTTATTGAGTAGTAGGTTGGTTGCCAAATAAGATGTTAAGTGAGCATAGCTTTCAATATGTATAGAGTAAAAGGGTAAGAGTGAAATTGGCTGAAATTTGGACAATACAGTCGTGTCTACAGTCAAGTTCTTCGGAAGAGGAACAATGAACGCATCCTTCCAGATTAATGGAAGTATGAGCAAAAAGAGAATTTTAGAGTATTTTAAATAAGATTCAATGATTTGCTTTTCCTTTTTTCAGTATACTGTCATCTTTCATATTGCTAAATAACATGTAAATGTGAATGCTCTTTCCAGATGAATGTAAAGTGGATTAAATATTCTTTCTGAGGACTGATTTCTTAAACTAATAACAATGCCGCTTAAATAGAGTACAGAGTGTTTTATGTTGAAATAGACAGCAAGTCAGATAAACTACTGCAGCATCTTATTCTGGCTAGATTATATTTCTGTTGGGTTGATGGGTATTCCGGAATCTTAACAACCTTACAGGGAGTACAGGGCAAAATTGAAATTACTCTCGTGAAATTTATGAATTCCTAAATTTCGTTTAACATAAAGTCCAAAAATATTTCACTACAAATTTTCCAAAAACTGGATCGCACAGAAATGTCTCACCAAGAAACATTTTGTGCTTGAATCAAGCACCTGCTGGTATCTTGCATGATTTTGTTTTGTGTGTAACATGCCCTTGATATTGCCACACCACTTTTTGCACTAAACGCATACTTTTGTGTGATTTCATAAAAATTTGCTACATTTTACAGAAAAAAAACGAATTTCACACACCTCTACTTAAAGTTCATGCAATGTTTAGTTCTGTAGAACAAAATATAAAAATGTGTTAATAGTATGTTCTATATATGACCTTTCTCTCTGAATCAAGGGCTCAGTAAGAGGAGCCAAAGAGAAGAGAGTAAGTTGAGTATGAAACACATATTTCGAAGGGGCATTTAACCACTTGAGAATGATTATAACACACACACACATGCACACACACACATGTATATCTGGACTTTTGGTGCTGTGTTACAGTACAGCAGAACCATGATTAAAGAAATACTCAAACCTGATTGGTCGGGGGAGCCTTTTCCCCCAGCAGACAATTTTGGTACCACAGGACTGGTCCTGGTCCCACAATATCGAAACAATCTTATTGGCTGTGGCCAAACCCCCACTGCACACAGGCTAAGGCTAGACGCAGTGCTGGTGTTGGCCACAGATTTCCAAAGGGGCTGGGTGTATGCTCAACTTTGAATATAATTTAAAAAAAACTGAAATTCATGGGCAAAAACAAAGGTTAAAGTGACATTATAATTGTGCTTTGAAATGATATAAGAACTAACAATTAGAATCCAACAAAACCTGAAATTTGCCAGTTAAAGATTAGTGAACTAACTATGCCTTGCACCCCCTCCATGCACTGCTTATGATCTCACATATTACATCACTGATGACATGTTAAATGACGAAATAAAAAAAATACTTGAACCTGATTAGTTGAGGAGCTTTTCTTTCTGTTGGCCATTTCGGTACAGCGTGACCAATCCCATACTTGAATCTTGCCACACCTCCAGCACCAGGACTCATCCAAAACCTGAAGATATGTCAGCTGGCCTTTGAGAGGAGCCAAGTGTTGGCCCCAGGGATCACTCCTAACTAAGGGGGTTAGGGACTCAGCCACTAACCCAACGACATTCCTACCCTCACCCACAACACCTTCACTTCCACTACCACTGTTCCACAACTCCCCCACACCTCCCCGACAGGATTCCTGTGATGAGTTCTTGAGAACCCTTTGAGGGAGATGATCCATAGGAGGACTATGTAGCTAACCATCAGGACGATCATGACCTCGAACCCTACCCTGACAAACTATTACCACCCAACGACACTAGCACTTACCATACGGTAATATAGTAGGCTGAACAGCACGTCAGGTAAAGATGCATACCGGCCAGGATGAAGATGACTTATTGGTCAACACCCTGTCCAGGACAGAATACACAGTGTATTACCTTCCCATGCTGAAGGGAATGCTCAGGTTGGCCACTGACATCTTCAAGGATCATGTGAAGGCCAGAGTGGTCACACTTAGAGTAGAAATAAAGTATAAGCTAGCCCCAATGACCCAGCTTATATTTGTGGACAAGTTTAACCGACTCCCTAGTTGTCCACACTGCCCGAATGAGAGAATCTGCACAGGTACCAGAGAATGCCCTGCCACCTGATATGGAATCCAAGCACATTTGTGTGGCACAGAAGTGGGTAGAGCTTGGTGCAGCTACTCATTGGCCCACTTCAAATTCAGTGGATCTGCTTTTAGGGTACTACCAGAACTACTAGGAGTAAATGGAGGATCTGGTGAAGCATCTCTTAAACGCGGACACATTCTACTTGTTGGGGGCAAAACCTCCCACAATGCCAACATTAGATACGTCATTGACGTAGCAGATACCGCCGTGACAGGATCAACACCAGCATCCTGCATGGCAGGCCTGTCTGGCTTAGGAAGTCAGGGTTTAGACCCAATGCGCAACAGCATCTACTGAATGTCCACTTTGATGGCGAGCATCTGTTCGGCCCCCAAATGAACCAGATGCTCAAAAAAATCAAGAATGACATGGACATTCCTGCAGTTCCTTGGTCCCAGATCTACATTTTGTAGGCAGTAGGTTGATAAACTGGCGTGCTCAGGCCAGAGACCCCCGCACCAGCAGCCCTTGCAGGATCCTCAACAAACCAAGACCTTCCAGAGGGGGGCATTTAGGAGAAACCATCATGGAAGGTAGCTCTGCTAGGGGTGCCACTGCGGACGAGCACTGACTCCCCGTCCCTTCCACCGATCACACTAGACACTTGTCAGGGGAAGACTGAGGCACCTCAGTAGAAGGACATAACATGAGATCAGTGGGTTCTCTTCATTGTACGAGAAGGGTACTGCAGCGAATCTCACACCATCCCTCCCAACTCTTACCCTGCTGCCATGCCATAAACTCAGATCACCGCCACCTTCTAGAGGGAGAGGTTCAATCACTTCTCACAAAGGATGCCATCAAACCAGTGCCTGCACAACAACATGGGAAAGGGGTGTACTCCCTCTGCTTTCTAATCCCCAAGAAACGTCGACTCACTGAAGCCAGTCCTAGACCTCCGGCCATTGAACAGGTTTATTGTCTCTTAACACTTTCACATTGTTACACTGAAGGACGTCATCCTGCTGCTCTGTGATGGTGACTTCATGTCAGCACTGGATCTGAAAGACGTCTACTTTCACATTCCAATCCACCCAGTGCATTACCAGTATCTTGGATTCAAGATATGTGGATGATACAACCAGTTCAAGGTGTTCAGTATATCTATGGTGTTTACAAAATACCTAGCTATACTAGACAACTGGCCGATCAAGAGCAACAGCAAACAACTATGCCTAGCACACACTCAAACAGCGGTGTCCCTACTTAGCAGTCTAGGTTTCAATAGCAGTGCAAAAATGTCAGACCTTCAACTGCTGGAGATCCAGGCCTTAATGGGCTCTGTTCTAAATGCTGGAACAGCATAGTCCAAAAAAAAAAAGGGGGTGATGGCATTCCAGCAGCTGCTGACTTTTTCTTTCAAACACACTGTCCCACACTGTGATGAAACTGTTGGGGATGATAACTTAAGCATTGTGATTGTGTCATACACCAGGTTACACATGCGTCTGCTCCAGGTTTGCCTCTTGAGCCAATGGACACAAGCGGAAAGGCATTGGAAGGATCTAGTGTTGGTAATGACCAGGGTTTAGGTGGAACAGTCACAACCTGTTGCTCTGCAGGCACTTTCTAGACCCTTTCTAGACCCCTTTTTTCAAGTTACAATCACAAGCGATGCATCTTTTGTGGGATGAGGTACTCACCTCCACGAGATGACTGCCCCCTCAGCGTCCAGGGCTGCACATAAACTACTTAGAGCTGTTAGCCATCAGGCTACCTCTCAAAGCATTCTTTAAACTTATTTGGGTCAAGACCTTCCTGATAAAGATGGACAATATAACAACCATGTACTTCATCCAGAAGCAGGGTGGCACCACTTCCCCTCTCTCTCCACACTAGCTCATCAGATTTGGCACTGGGCAACCTGCAACAACATTCACCTGTCGGTGGAGCATCTGCTAGGAGTCTACAACTACTCTGCAGCCTCCTAAATAGAATGCATAAACAAGTCCACAAGTTGAAATGCCACGCCTAAATCCTTGGCAAGTACTTTCAGTGGTGGGGACACTGTCCATAGACCTGTTCAACACTTTGGAAAATGGCAAAACCTCACCTCCAGGTGCCCGCACCGAAAGCCCATGGGCAAAGCACTATGGATGAATTGGTCAAGGATATTTAACTACACTTTTCTGGCTCTCTCTCTCATCCCGTACATAGAGAGGAAGTTGAGGCAGGTATCAATGCTCCTCATCCTAGTGACACCAACCTGGGCAAGACTATCCTAGTATTTGATTTTCCTAGAGATGTCAGTCAATCTGCACTAAAAAGTTTTGATGAATCCGGACCTTCTCACTCAACATCACAGTCAGCTCAGACACTCAGATCCGAGACAGCTGAACCTTATGATATAGTACCTGAATTCCTAAAATTTGGCTTTCTCAAATGTCAGGAGGAATGCATACTTATCCTGCTAAAGGCATGTAAGCCCACTACTTGAGACTTTTATGCAGCTAAGTGGAAAATGTTCATGAAGTACTGTATCTCTAAAGAGGTAAAGGCCTTTACGTTTTCTGTATAGTAGCTTATCTCGCTACCTTCTGCAACTATACAAGGTAGCTCTTGCCTAAAATTCCATATATTTACACTTAACCAATGTTGTAGCATACTTTCAAAACAGACTACGATCATCTCTATTTAATGTGCCAGTCATTCAATAAAAGGTTGATACCTCTGAAGATGCCCCCTGCACCTGTGTGGAACTTTTCATTCAGGTTCACAAAGATAGAGTAGTTCTTCCCAAACCTAAATTCCTGCCCATAACTGTCTCATCTTTTCACATGAATCAGACCGTAGCGCTGCCTGTCTTTTCCCTGCAACCAGAGTCTGTTGCAGTAAGACCATTTCACACTCTGGGGAAGGCGTTATGTATTGATGTTTTTTTGTAATTCCATACAAAATAAGGCCCAAGATTAGGTTTTCTAGACCCTCTGGCGAAAGAGCAGGCTTGTTACTAACTTACCAACTTGAGACAGTAAAGCTGGTGGACTGCAACTCTTGAATCACCTGTGTATTACATGAGAATGTGCGTTTTGGAACAACAATGAGCCCTGTGAAGGATTATTTGTTGTTCATTAGTTCCAAGTCTCTTTTCACCATGAAAAGGCACACTCCGGGAAACACACTAGAAAAATATTTTAAACATTAACAAGAATAGCAACATTGTAATAGTATTTCAGAATTTGTTTGCAAGGAAAGATGGAACCAGTCTCTATTCTCCAATCCCTCAATTCAAGCCTCTAGCTAAGCTGCCCTTGCACCAAAAGGGCCTATAGGAGCTTCCAATATGGTCTCCTACCTGCATACCTTAGCAGAACAACAGATGTGTTTGTTCTGTATCAAGAAGGTTGTTCTCTTTCTCTGTTTTCAAGATGTTATGGCTCTGGGAAACCCACTTGTGGCCTTCATGACATATGTTTACAGCTGTGCTTGCGCCAACTGAGTCTCCCAGCAATTAAAAGATGTCCTCTTTGCCTTGTATCTGTCTGTACCCAGCTAAAATACAGTTTTCTAATTATTTCGAAAAGGGCAGTCCTCACATCAGATTATGTCAAATGCAAGAATTAACATCTTAATCGTGTTACACTTTTACTTAATTATATAAGCCAATATAAATCACTTCAATACATATATGAATGATTACTATACTATTAAACTATACTAAATGCAAAAACACAGTTAAAATTAGTTATGAGTTATAGTGCAGGCTCAGACACACAAAACCAATGAAATCTGCAGGTTATGCTATGCAATGCACACAATGGATGCCACTACTAACATTGCCCTCCATGGTTTGCTCTTGGTAGTCTCCTTTTCATGTACCTTTTTAAAATGTGTAATTTTTGTTTTGTGTTTTCTACATGGCATACAACATGAGTTATGGCATGTGTTTGTGTACATTGCATATTATAACTAGTGCGTTTTGTGCTTTTCATCCAAAACCATGACTACGTTTCTAACTGTGTTTTTTCATTGATTTCTATTTTGAATAATACCCTCTGCAGGTGGTCACCCAATACTGCACATGGTCTTGGATCATTTGTAGCAATGTTTTGCAGCAGCCCCTAGCTCTGTGTCCAAACTGTCATGGGAGGCCATCCCTCGCCATTTGCACAGTAGAAGTTCTTGACAGAGTGTGGCATATGGCCAGGCTCTGCGCCCAACCCACCACAGGCTCCAAACCCCACACTCAACTTACTTAGGGCAACTAGCACAGTAGGCCCAACCACACAACTGGGTACCATTTTTATAAGGGGAGGAGTGGGAACACTGGGTGGTAGGAAGTTTGTGGATCTCCACAGATTCTGGAACTTTCCCTCAAAGAACTATAATGAAAGTGTGTGATTTTGGCCAAAGTTTGAGGTTTGGAGGGCATTTGGGGTAAGAAAACCAGGATCCCTACAAGTCACTCCACGCAGGACTTCCCTGTGCGTATAGTTTTCAGAAATATCTGTGTTCAGTAGGTTTCCCTGGGTGGCAGCTAAGCCCTAGCCAAAATACCTCTGCTACCCTCATCGCCTAAATGGGTTATTTTTCATAGTGAAAATGTGATGTCTCCACGCTGTGATTTGGGGCCTTTCCTGTTGCAGGCAATAGTCCCACCCACACAAGTGGGGCACAGTATTTATCAGGACAACTGTGGGAATGCAGAATA
This sequence comes from Calotriton arnoldi, assembly GCA_963921515.1. NCBI lineage: Eukaryota > Metazoa > Chordata > Amphibia > Caudata > Salamandridae > Calotriton > Calotriton arnoldi. Next base: position 864,585 of record CAWUFW010007821.1, read on the forward strand.
GTATAACATTTATTATTAGCAATTGAATTTCTCTCCATTTTTGGCTTTCAATCAAAAACAAGTGTGCAAGAAAGAACACATTTTGCAAAATGCCCTCTGAATCGCATGATAGTATGGGTAACTACAAATTCAGAGTTGTACAAATAACCACTATGCCTAAACTAAGTATATTGTGTGCATTTCACAAATGCATAGATTTCCTTTGTACCCATTTTTCATTCATTAGATTTTACCATATGAATTGAAGCACAGTCTGTACACAATAAAAAACCATTATAAGGTGCAGCTCAGTTGTTGACTCTGGGTATTACAATCAACAAATAATGTGAGAAGAAAGGTCTGACAGAAGTAAAGGTATATTACATTGGCCATCAGGGCAAAAAAAATTACAGATGGAAACTTGTCCCCTATTGTTTTTTTCCAATTTATTGTCATTATTTGACCCCTCACTGGATTGGGAAAGGACCCCTCACTGGATTCTGAATTTTGCCTAGTTTTCAGAAATGTATAGCTTTCTGGGAAAAATCAGCTCCCACTTAAACTGCAAAACTGTCATAAAAAATATTTTTTTACAACACATTGTTGCACATTTACTTTAATCTAACATGCTTTTAATTTCTGAGTATAACACAGTCCAATTTCCGGAGGGCAGTGGTGCAAGTGAGCTCATTCACACAGCACAAGAAGACAGTACCATTTGAGTAGCCTGTTTGAAGCAAATGTGGTCGCCTTTCTATATTGCAATGCTAAAATGCAAAGCCCAGGGGCGTAACACAGGCCCCCGCGGTGCGGGGGGCCCCCACGCTCCAGGGGCCCCTCACTCTCAGCGGAGCCAGCAAGCCTAAAAGGTGCGCACGCGGCCTCCTCATTAATTAAAAGGTAGTGGGCCGCGCGGACTGCACGCCACAGCATCTTCTCTTCATTCATTAAGGTGCTGGTGCGCACGCCTGGGCCCCGGCCTCTTAATTAATCATTGGTGCGCAGGCCGGGGCCTCGCCGCCTCGGCCGGCAGCCGGGCCTCTGGCAGTGTTGCCAGATTGGGCTATTTCCCCACACAAATGGGCAATACTTTTCCCATTTGTGTGGGAAATACCTCTCCTGGCGCAGTGCAGAAATTTGGGCTTTATTTTGCCCTGTGTGCGCAAAATTTAGACTGTGGCGGCGCCGCCAATCAAATGATTACGTAGCTCCCGAACTCAGCAGAGCAGGGCTGTCAATCATCCTTAGCGCGAAAGCGCTACCTATGACGGCCCTGCTGAATGCTGCTGTCCTGCCCACAAGAGAGTCTGGACCAATGTGAAAACCAGGAACAGCAACAAATAAGGCCTGTCCAAAAGTTAGAGTACTCGCGACCAATCACACAGCGGAAAATTCAGAGCCACTGGAGAATAAGGACCCTGGGTCGCTCATAATTAGAGGACGTCCATCTGGCCCTGCTTTATAGTCTGAGGAACAAAGGATCTACAGGCCGAGCAATGCGGTACCCTGGACCTGCACCAGTAAGGTGATATTTGTTTTTTGTTTGGCACGGCATGTAACGAGGAGTGCCACCTCCTGTTTGTATGAGGCTGTATTAGCAGAGCGGCATCCTCAGGAGCCAGCCTTTCATCCTTACGAAAACGTTTTTATCATCAAGTTCTAAAGTAAATCGCAACTAGCAAAACACTCTCGAGATTAGGCGAATTCAAGATAATACACGGGGGAATACTGTGATTTATTTATGTGGCTTGTCTAGCGCGAACATGGCCGGAGGGCGATAGAGGTAGTTACGATGGACTGAAGAGATAGTTATGGAATTAACTGCTAAACGCATGCTTCAGAATAGACCCGATTCAGGCGGGAGACTCTAGATTTTAAAGCCAAAAAGGCTTTATTTCACCTGTCTCCCTCCTAAAATTGCTTCTGCTTCAGTAGTAGTCAGAGGAGAAAATCGGTTACCATGATTTTATTTTCAAAATCTTCCACTGTCCGGTTCCAAAATGTTGGCATGCATCTAAAAACTGTGTGTGTGTGTACGTGCTTTGTCTGTAAGCATGTGCGTGCAAATGTGTTTATGACTGTAACTGCACTTTGTGCAAGAGTGTGTGGGTGAATGTACATTGTGGGGTGAATGTACAGAGGGGGAAATGTGCATCAAGCGATGGATGACTAAGAAAGTGGGGGATGTGCAGCTAGAGAAGGGTGACTGGGAAGAAAGAGAGGAGTGACTGTGCAGCTAGAGAAGGGTGAATGCACAGCAAGGGAGAGGTGACTGGGAAGCAAGAAGGGGGGGGGGGGCTGTGAAGAAATGGAAGTGTGATTGTGCCGTAAGAGATGGGTGACTGTGCAGCAATGGGGGTGACTGAGCAGCTAGAGAGCGGTGACTGCAACAAGAGAAGGCGGACTGAAGCAGGAGAGAGGTGATTGTAAGATAAAATATGGGGGAAACGGAGATGGGGCGAATGTACAGCAAGAGAGGGTGATTGAACTATGTGTGGAGTGACTGTGCAGCTAGAGGGGTGACTGTATCTAAAGGGCAGTGAGTGCATAGCTGGAGATGGATGGCTGTGCAGCTAGAGAGGGGTGATCGTACAGATGGAGCGGGTGGGTGTAAGGCAAGTGAGTTCAAGGTACTTAGAAGTGGAGTTAAGAAGAGTAATTCTATACTTACCTATTTGCACTTACACTTATGTATTTGCTACAATATTTTGGTGACACAATATTTAAAACTCGAAATTTAGACAAAGCACCCTTTGAAAGTCCTAACACAGCCCCCAGTCATGTCTGTGAGAGGCCTAATGCAAAGCCTGGCTTCATGTCTGTGAGAGGCCTAATGCAAAGCCTGGCTTCATGTCTGTGAGAGGCCTAATGCACAGCCTGGTTTCATGTCTGTGAGAGGCAGGACACATAGGCTCGGGTCATCTTTGTAAAAAAAAGTCTTGAAGTACAACCTCACGCCTTCCTTGAGAAAGGAGAGAGAGAAAAACACACCTGCAAAAGCCATTAGTTAAGGCTTACCTGAGCTAATGAAAGCAAATATAAGCATGCACAAATGCTCCTGCATGCTTTGCATGCACAAATTCTGTTGATCAAGTGGGTTTACCAATGGTGGGGGAAACAGCAAAAAATAGTTGCTTTCTGTACAGAACACATATAGAAGATAAAGAATTAAATGTGACAAATAGCGAGATATTGAAGTGTACTTTTCAGATGTAAAATTGCCCCTCATACATTCCAATGGAAGGAGTTCCTGGAAGGCGGAGTAATACACCAAATGGCCAATTGCATGAGGTTGTGTGTGAATGATGAAGGCCTGACACACAATGTCAGGTGTTGTATGTGGATGAGGGTCTGAAAGCCTGTTATAACGTCTGTGACAGGCCTGACACACACTTTGATGGCATGTCCATGAGTGTGTGAGAGTGTGTGTGTGTGTGTGTGTGTGTCTGTCTGTCTCCACCCTGTTTGGGTTCCGGGGAAGCGTGCTACTCACCGAAAAGCGCTTCAACACCTCATGAGAGGCAGCAAGCACTATATAAATGCAAACCTTTTCCCTCTTCTAACCCTCCACTATCTTTCTCTATCCAAATAACTGACTAACATATTCACCACTCAAATTACTCTCATATTTCACTATACTATTTCACCACTAATTCATTATAAGTTCCAGAGTAGCATGGTACTCGCCGATAAATCGCTTTGACGCCTCGTCAGGTGTAGTAAGCGCTATATAAATGCAATTACAATACAATACAATATCACGGAGCAGAGGTCTGGCCTCTCATCAGTACATACTCTCAGTAAGGTAGGGACTGTTTGGGGTACGATCAGTGCTTTAAATGGGCCAGTACTGAGTACTGGCACTTTTTTATTTTGAGAGGGAGAGTTCCTGCACGTTTCAAGAGAGGGGTAATAGCTTTAATTGGAGAGTACTGGCACTTCTCTGAAACAAACAGGTACTCTGGTACAGGGTACCTGCACTTCTATTTTTCCATTTCAAGCACTGGGTACAATGCTCTCATTGGATAGGTAAAGAAGGGGCTTGGGTGTTTCACTGGAGGATGGGTATAGTCCTTGTATCTCACACTAGGCTGGGAAACAGGATCTGAAATCTGTTAACTGGAAGTCGATGGAGGTTCCTCTCACTAAAAATCTGGCTCTCGCTTGTGAAAGTGGTTTTTCGCTACTAAAGGAATGAATTTCTGTCACTGAAGGTGAAGGAAGGAGAGGCACTATTAACGAAGAAGCTGGTGGTCCTGAAATTGAAGGAGTGGGACTGTGTTATTCAAGGGGTGTGTTTTGTTTGTGAAGGAGATTGGTTATGTTGACACCGCTACAGGGTGATGTTTCTGTCAGTGAAGGAGAGTGTACTTCTCATTGAATTAAGTGTGGCTCGACAGGTATGTTACTGGAGATGGGTGTTTGCTTCGGTAACTGGATAAGGTGTTTGGTCTCTGTTGGCTGGCAAGATGTGATTCCTGCTGGTATCCTGAGAGCCCGTGTGTGGCAAAAGAAACAGTAAGATAATTCTTGTGGTTAAGAATTTGGCCGAAGAGAGCTTTGTTTTTTCTCGTCACAGTTTTGCCTCATTATAAAATAGCGCAGAGGGTCAATGTGGCGGCTGTAAAGGCTGTAATGGCAGCCACATATGGCAGATCTCTTCACACATTAGGCGCATGTCCTCTTTGGTATTGAGTGGTTTGGTTCCGGTGGATTGGTGGTGGTTTCCAGACAGTGTCCAATTGCAGTTCCGATCTGTTATGGTAATACTTAGCTGGACTACAAGTGATTTATCACCATGTGCAATCCGTATACTTGCCATTCAGCCTGCAACTGGCAGTGCAATGGTTATGGTCCTGTGACATTTTGGCACCACTGAGAGGGTATAATTAGCATCCATCCTGCAATTATTACACTCAGCAGTGATAGAATAAAATTGTGTTGACTCCACTGAGCACTATTCTCATGTACCCTGCGCGGTGTGCAGCCGCCCCTCGTGCAATCTAATGGTGGTGTTTCTGTGACTTTCGGAATGCTTGACTGAAGTTTTCTCTTCTGTTCTGTTAATTAGTTTTGAAGTCAGGGGACCCATTTATTGTGGTTTTCATCTTTGGAAGAAACAGGTTTTTACTTCCTTCCTGAAATTACGGTGGACTTGTAGATTTCGTATCTTTGCTGGCAAGGAGGACGAGTGTTTTCCACCTGTACTAAGAATGTAGCTCCACCAATAGTCTTTTTTTAATTAGCAGATGCGATGAGTTGAGGTGCTAGCTTCGACAGTAGTGTCCTTTTCTGTATCATTGGAATTTCACTTGTAGCTACTGTGTGCCTTCCCCTTCAAGGTCTCTATGGAACTGTAAAGTGCCTTAAAGACAGAACATCTGACTATTGATGCTTGCAGGGTCTCCTAGTTTTAGAATAATCTACATGTCATCTGCAGGTTGATTGATCTGATCAGGTAAGGTAGAGGTTGAACAAGACTGGTGAAACGAGTGGCGCTTGTGGGATGCCGCAGAGCAGGATGTGAGCAGCTGAGGTAAATATTGATTTAGATACAAAGCTTTATCTGTTGCTGAGGTGGGAGGTGATCATTTATTTATAGGTCCAGCTTCTCGAGTCACAGTAGTAGTGTCTGATGATAGACAGTATCAGAGGCTGTTGAATAGTGTAAAGGTTCCAGGCCCAGAAGCAAGGGGGTTGAAGGCAACTGCCTCGAGGCCAGAGACCATTTGCATATTTACATACCTTTGTAAAGTGGTTACCTAGACATAGTTTTTTTTCTGGTTCCAGTACCCCTTGGGCCCCCACTCTGCCTATTGCTTACATTTGAAATTTACATTTACTGCTGTAGTATGAGAATGCATTTCATGAAAAGGAATCTAAAGTAGGGTTGCCAAAAGAAAAATGCCAGCCATGTGTTGTTTAAAGACACTGAAAGACCTCGTCTTGACACTAAATAGGGTTATAAATAAAAATGTATGTATTCATTTGTAATGTGACTTTTCTGTCTTTGTTCTCTTTAATTATCAGTCATGTATCATTCAGGCAGCCCTAGAACACAATTAAAAGTGTTTTCTATTTATATTTGCTGTTCGAAGTATGCACAGATAAGTGCTGAAAATACGGCTTTAGGTGATGCTTATTTTCGTCCTGTAGGGGCATCAAAATAATGAGCTGGCAACCCTAATCACAAGACGGGAAGTTTGTTGCACGATCAGCACATTATTTCCTACACCCTCTATCCCTATTAATGCCAGAATAACAATAGTTTAACTTATACCTGAAACCCTACGCCGCAGTCAATAACATGCTGAGTTACTTCAAGTGTCCGGGAATGTACCCTGCATTCAGACAACGCACTCCTCATTCTCGCCCTTCACTTTTACGCTCACCCTGCACTCACAGCAATCTCAATGCACTCACACTGACCACTATGCACTCACACCATTCACCTGCTCACCCTGCACTCAGTCATCACTCTGCACTCGTAGTGCACTTGTGACTTGCGCTGTTCACCCTGTACCTCACCCTGCAGTCACACGAGCACACTACTCACCCTGCACTCATGTCACACTTCACTCACCTGTCCCCCTCACTGCTCAATCTGCAATCTCACTCAAATAAGCCCATCACTAACAATGCATTCTTTCGTACAACTCTGCACTTATGTATGGTCACCTCACTCACCCTGCAGTCGCTCCTCTTACCCTACTCTCACACTGTTGCATCACTCACTGTGCACTCTTTAATCTATGCCTACTCGGACCCATTAACTTTAAACAGTAGGCACAGTATTTTCAGAATGGATGACTCTGTGCAGTAATCATCCAGGTGGGATTTGAACAAAATAAATACCATAAAGGGACCTGCAGAGAGATGAAAAACAAAATAGTGTGCATATCTCTCACCTCGTAAGCCATTGCTAAGCGCTGCATCCTATTGCACAATAAGCTGCATGCAACCCAGTCAGTGGTCCTCATGCACAACATGGAATGGGAACACTTCCAACATAGCATCAAAACAAATACAACGCCCTTCCAACCACACACCCTACACATATTGTAGCTTGCTACTCATGTACGCAAGCGCTTCAGTGCTCCACATAGGGGTAGTAGGCCCTCTATAAATATAACAATACAATACATTCAAGACCGCTCCATTCCCTGTCTTCTTGGCTCTGTCCTTTAGCTCCTGCCTCCTTGCATAGATTTCTGGGTGGTAGGGCACAGTGGTAGGTGGTGGGCCGAGCTGCCGGGGAGGGTGGGGGGACCCTCCATGTGCTTTGCAGGGGGGCTCCCTCAAGTTTTGTTACGCCACTGGCAAAGCCCACTTATTTTTCTCGCCCACGTTCATCTGTGCATGGTACAGTCTGAGTCCTTGGAGTTTCACTGGCTTTAGAGAAGCAACCATCTGTTTGTCTTGGAAGAGAGCATTCACTCTGACCTTCACAAGTGCTTAACTTAACTGCTGAAAGAAAAACACAAGTCACCTTGTAGATAAGCACTGTTAAGAACTAACGGCAGATCCAGCAATCGAGCAACCAAAGCAGGTAGCAGAAATAAAAATCTCTCTGCAAAAGTGCAGTGTATTTGCAAAATAACATAATTTGAAAAAGCATGTTAAAATATGACTAGAAACGTATTAAAATGCAATACAATAAACAGTGCAGAAAACAGTTAAAATTAAAAAAACAGAAATGCATTATAAATTCATTTTTTAATATGTAAAGTCTAGTAAATATATGTATGTCAGGCAACCCTGTATTACATACTTTAAATATTTGGAAGGCAATCTCTGATTTGTAAACAGGATTGTGTGTCCGTTTTAATAAAACACTGCCCTTCATTTTACCTTTCCATTCTAACCTAGTAAATCAAATCATAAACACAGTGAATATTACCAGTTTGGGATATTCTCTTTAAATTAGAGCACTAAAATTCAAGAAAAATCTCATGCACTATAAAGACATACATAACAAGTACTGTGTAATATGGTCCTAAATTGCCAACTCGGGGTTCTTCTGGTGACATTTACAAACCACCCGGACTTTGTGGTGTGAGACTAGAACCTCTTGATTACAATATTTGACCAGACAGACAGCTTTATTCGCATTTGATAAATGCATAAAAGTTCAGAAAAATATCACGGTGCGAAATAGTCAAAAACAGTTAAAATCAACAATTGATTATTTGTTAAAATATCGATGTTCTCAGGCATATCCACCGCTAAAAACCATCAACACACATTACTAAGGTATAAAAAAAACAGACAATTCATTTTCAGCGATTAAAAATAAAAAAAAACAAGTTATTACGACAAACAAGTTAAAATAGCACCACTCCTACGCAAGCTCTTCCTAATCCTAGAGCAAACTCTGGCTATTATATTAATATCCTTACAGCAATTCATTTTCAGTAATTAAGCAATTAAAAACAAACTAATAAAAATTATCTAATTAAATGACCCCCCTCTCTGAAGAACTTTTCCTGGTTCGCAGGGCTGAGTATAAAATGTTCGCAGTCATAAGACAGACGAAAGGGGTTTCCAGGGTATTAATAACTGCAGGGGCTGAAAAATGAGAGGATAAACTTAGTTTTGTTAACATAGGAAGGATACATTTTTTCCTTTCCGTTTTATAAAAACAGCAGAAGAATAAGATATGCAACATAGTTTGTGGGGATCGGTCATCACAACGACATAGCGATAGATGATTTAATGAATATGCTTGAGCTGGGTAACCTACCATCAAGGGGAAAAAGTTCAGTCTCATCCTAGTTAATAGATAACGGTGCATGTTATTGGAAACAGAGGAGAGGTAGAAATCATGTCCCGTGGCCACTCTAGGCAAGGTCTGGTAGGATACAACCGTGACTTTACTTTGATTACGTTGCCATCTTTCTAGTTCACACTTATTGACAAAGGCCTCTCTTAACTTGGATTTAGAAAAAGACAAGCATTTTGAGGGTGATGTATACAGGAAAGCTAGGCCCAGATCTGTGAAGGACTTCTTAACATATGCTAGCCATGGCATACTGTTGGCTCGGTCAAGATTGATTATATCTTTTATTACCGCTTGATTTATCATAACTGAGTCCTTTTTCCAGATTCTCAACCATAAAAGGAGTGGGGCCAGTTTGATCGAGTCGGTAATAAAAGGGAGGCCAAGTTCTTTGTGGGCAATCAAGTTCGAGCAAGCCGTAGGGACTGAGAGCAGCTTTTTAACAAATGTATCCTTCGCTGTCTGCAGGGCACCCACTTGAGCTGTGCCCCATATTTCAGCGCCTTAGGTGGCTATGGCTACAGATTTTCCCAGGTAGACTTCTACCATTTTCCTACATGGTTTTTTACCCAGGTTAGAGGCAAATTTCCACAGAGCAGCTATGCTTCTTTTCAACATGTTTGTTCTGTTTTCTACCATAGCATGCCAGTTAAGTTTAGTGTAAAAAAAGAGACCTAAGTACATAAAAAACTCTACGCATTCCAGGACACCCCCATCTAATTGGAGTGAAATTTACTTTTTTCTTCCCAACCCCACTGTCATAACAAAAGTTTTCGATTTGTTGACAAACAAACCCAGTTCAGCCATATAATTTGAGTATGTGCCAATCAAACGCTGTCGGGCCAGGGGTGTCCTGGCCATCAGAACCGCATCATCTGCATAGAGAAGACCAGGCAGCGATAGGTCACCTGCAAATGGAACGTCCCTACACTGTGCGGTCAAAACTTCGCTAAGTTTATTGGTATACAAAGAAAAAAGAAAGGGGGCGAGGACACACCCCTGTCGAACCCCCTTTTCAATTCTGAACAATTTCGTACATTCCACCTGTTTTCCAAACCTGATTACAGCCCCTGCCTCTCTATACATCTCCCTGCTAAAAAGGATTATGGAGTTGTCCACGTCCATCGACTCCAAAAGAGCCCACAATTTTGTGTGGCTTACGCAGTCGAAGGCAGCGGACAAGTCCATAAAAACCATATAAAACTGACCTTTTTTTGCATGGACATATTTCGCTGAGAGCAAGGCGAAATTTAAGCCTTGATTGATCGTGCTCCTCCCCTTTCTAAATCCGTATTGGGTCTTGGCTAAAACATTATTTTCAGATGCCCACTCCTCCAATCTATTTAAAAGCAATCTCCCAATTAGTTTGGCAGTACTGTCCAACAAGGAGATTGGGCGGTAGTTTGCGGGGTTCGAGGGATCCCCCTTCTTATATATAGGGATAATCACGAATAGTTTCCAGGATGCCGGGGGACCCACTTTGGTAACAGCATTAAAAACGTGGGTCAGGAGTGGGGCCCACACATTTTTATGTACAGAGAAAATATCCAGTGGAACCCCATCCCGCCCGCTGCCTTTAGGGCAGATGATTGGGAGAGTGCAAGCTCAATTTCCTCTAAGGAAAATTCCATCCCTTGTTGGCCCACTGTCAAATCCTCAGTTTTTTTTGTAGTGCTATCCCTCTCTACATTAAAAATGTTCTGGAAATGAGACAGCCAGGTGGATTCATCTATGTGAAGATCAAGGGAGGTGCCGCCCTGATCCTGTAGAAAAGGGGCATTTGCCACCGTCCAAAAGGCCTTGCTGTCTTTACTCCTAGAGGCCTCACACAAGTTTTTCCATGCTTCATCCCGCAACTGCTTCTTTCTCACCTCCCTGGCTGTCTTATAGTCAGCTCATAGCTTCCTTATCAAATCTTTGTTTCTGGGGTGTGTTTTAAGAGCAGTGCGAAGTTGTTTGGAGGCCTTCGAACAGTTTATCTCGAACCATCTTGTCACCGGTGGAGTGTTACTTGTTGCTGGGCGTGAAAGATTAGAACTTATGGATGTTAAAATTCTTCTAAATACTATTACTACTTGGTAGCTGTCAGTGTGGGTGTCTAAACAGCATTGGATGTAGGGTAACACCTCCTTTATGACCGTTGGGAGAAAGGAAGTTGGATCTATTATTTCCCACTTAAGTGTGAATCTGTTTTTTCTGCTCAGGATAGGTTTTGGGGCAAATATAAGGCTTGTCTTAGCAGAGAGATGCCAAACAAAGCAAAAGAGAAGGAAAGCATGATCACTAAATTCTGTCAGCTCAGCCATAGAGGACTTAATACATCTCTTAAAATTAGCTTGAATAATTGTAAAATCAATTGTCGAAATAGCCCCGGTTCGTTGAAAGGTAGGGAGGGGTTGACCTATAGAGGGGTGCCATGGGTCCCAGCTTAATAAAAAACTGTTTAAGACCTTTCCGTAATTATGATGATTAAAATGGACAACCAGCGAGTCATTAGTGTCAGTTACTCCGCAAATACGTTGGTCTGATTTGGTGCAACAATGCACATTAAAATCACCAGCCCAGATTATAAAAATTGAACGTGGGTGGTGCGTTAACAGGGCTACCAGTATTCCCCCAACTCATCTGTCACCTGTGTGGGATTCTGAAAGTTATTATTATAGAAATTAATCAATAAGAAAACAATTTTCCCAGAGCCTTCAGCTATGAAAGTAAGGCGAGTTATTGGTAAAAGTCACCTTACCCAGGGGGATCGTGTTTGCTATAAGTGTGAGTAGGCCCCCTTGGATCTGCCTGCTGCTGATGGAAGTGCTGGCGCAGCAAAAGAGCGGTAGCCATTTACATAGACAGACTGCTCTGCCCAGGTTTCCTGAAAGCAGATAATATCAGAATTCATAAACACTTTATACCAATTTTGGTTATATTTTTTGTTTTCATACCACGCTATGTTCCAAGAGAGGAACATTGTATCCCTTAAGGGCTCCTGAGAGCAGGTCGTCATCGGTTCAGGTAAAGAAGATATAGGGCCAATTGGTAAGGGTGTGTTACTACTTTGTGTGTCTAGAGCAGCCGTCTGTGCCCTCTCAGTGGGTACCAAGCCAGAGTCCGTTTGATATTCGTGATGAGAAATAGACTGAGGAGGCGAATGATTTAATTGAAAAATGAGTCAATCACAAGCCTCCATATCTTCCAATGGAGAGTGCCTATTTGAGAGGGGAAGAGTATCAAAAGCCAACTGATCTGGCTTGTGGCCAATTCTCACTGAAGGTTAGCCCTGAATGTGTGTGGTGGAACTACATACTAGTGCAGGCCTATAAAAGAAACCCAAAGGGACTCTATGAATCTGGGAATGAGATGAGGGGGCAGCCAGTAAACTTTCCAATACGTCTCTCACTAGCCTTTCATTATCGAAGTTTAAGATGACACAGTCATTATTGGTTGTTTTTACATCAGACCCAATCCACAGCGTTCTTCTGGCCATAATCATATGATTTTGGATAAGATTGCCACTATTTGAATCTTGTGTCATCCAGTGCCGAGCCTTGGCCATAAGCTGGAGTGAGGACTCTCTTTGATTGAGTCGGAGTAAAGGCACATTAACTAAATTTAAAACATAGGGACAAACTGCAGGGGGAAGGTTCATAAATTGTTGATAAGGTCTGCCGTGGGCATGGGGAGAGGGAAGATTTACATTAGCCTGTAACCTTGAAGAGTGGTGTAATTGCCCCTTACCTGTAGTATCCTGGATGGTCACCTGTGGTGGGCAGCACCTAGGGACCAAACCTACGTGGTCTGAACCTGTAGGATCCATACGGTGTGCAGACAGAATATCGAGTTTAAAATATTGAGTTGCACAAATAACGAGTCAGAAATATCGTGGTTCAGAAATATCAACAGCAAGAATATCGTGGTCAAGAATATCGACTTAAGGTAAGTAATATGGATTTAAAAAATATCCAAGTGTTTAATATCGTTTGCAGAAATATAGCTGTTAAAAATATCGATTTTTTAATTAGTGTTATGTATTTTAGTATATGTTTTAAATGTATGTGATGTATTTTTTTTGTATAAGAATTGTTTGTATTTTTAATATGTGTTACATTTTTTGTAGTTATTAATTTTTTTTATTAGAATTGTTAGGATTTAGTTCCGCAGCGGGTTGTGCGTTTATAGAGGAATAGGGTGGGAAGTAATTTAATTATATTAAATTAATTTATTATTTATTTATTTATTATTTGTTTAATTGAGATGTTATAGTGTTAAATGTGTAAAGAAATTTATTATTAATTAATTATTTGTTGTTAATTAATAATAATTATTTAATTTGTAATTAATTATGGTAAAAGTGTAATTAATTTTAGGTGTGTGTTTTGGTGTTTATAGGTGTAAAGGGTGAGAAGTAATTTATTTTTAATTGGTGAATTAATAATTGGTTGTTAATTAATTGTAATTAATTAATTGGTAATCAACTATGGTAATTGTGTAATTAATTTTAGGTGTGTGTTTTGGGGTTTAAAGGGGTAAAGGGTCTAACGTAGTTTGTTTATTTTTTATTAATAATTATTTGTTAATTGATATTAATTAAATTAATTAAAAATGTATTATGGCAATTGTGTAATTAATTTTAGGTGTGTCTTGTGGTATTTATAGGGGTAATGGATGGGAAGTAATTTGTGTTTAATTGATTAATATATAGTTGTTAATTAATGTTAATTATTTGATATTTATTTTGGGTAATTGTGTATTTTTTTGTGTGTTGTTTTTACTTATAAAGGGGTAAAGGGTGGGTTTTAAATACATTTTTATTAATTTATAGTTAGTTGTTAATAGTAATAGTTTTTAATTTAAAAATAAGTTTTAATTGTGTTTTATTATTTTATAGTTTAATTTAGGTGTGTGTTGTGGACATTATAGTGTTAAAGTGTGTGTAGTTAATTAATGTTTATTAGCTTTTTTTATTAATATTTTTTTAATTGATTATCAATTATGTTAATTATGGAAGTAAATTTAATTTAAAATGTTGAAGTGTGTTGTTATTGGTGTGGTGTTATAGGGTAGGAAATAAAATAAATGCATTTATGTATTAATTAATGTTTTTGCTTGTAAATATTTTCTAGTTTAAAAGATTTTTTTTTTTAAATTTATTTATTATTTTTATATAATATTTGCAGGTATTTGTTATATGTAATTAATATTATAATATGTTTTCTTGTTATCTATTTAATATATTTTTTTTAAATTTGTAAAATATTTATTTATTTTTATAATTTTTCTTAATTTTTAATATATATATCTTTAACTTTTGGAGTGTGAATAGTAATTTTTGCCTCTCCGCTATCCAACACTTTCCCTACTGTTGCAGTCATTGGAGTGGGAATAGTAATTTTTACCCCTCCTCTATCCAACACTTTCCCTACTGTTGCACTCACTGGAGTGGGAATAGTAAATTTTACCCCTCCGCTATCCAACACTTTCCCTACTGTTGCACTCACTGGAGTGGGAATAGTAAATTTTAACCCTCTGCTATCCACCCTTTCCCTACTGTTGCACTCACTGGAGTTGGAATAGTAATTTTTACCCCTCCGCTATCCAACACTTTCCCTATTGTTTCACTCACTGGAGTGGGAATAGTAATTTTTACCCCTCCGCTATCCAACACTTTCCCTACCGTTGCAATCACCGGAGTGGGAATAACATTTTTTACCCCTCAACTATCCAACACGTTCCCTACTGTTGCACTTACTGGAGTGGGAATAGTACATTTTACCCCTCCGCTTTCCAACACTTTCCCTATTGTTGCACTCACTGGAGTGGGAATAGTAATTTTTGCCCCTCCGCTATCCAACACTTTCCCTTCTCACTGGAGGCTTGGTCAGAAAACTATCTAAAGAAGTTAAAGTTACCTCCTCTGTCGTAGGCAACTTTTTCTTTCCCATGTTGGACCAGGAGATTTGGAGCGAGGATGTTAGGGGGGGCCCAGCCCAGCCTCCTCCGGGCTCCGACGGGCGTGGATGGGCCCACCCTTGGCCCCACACAGTGGGACCTCGCAGCGACCTTTAAAAACTTCGGGGTGCGGGAAAAGTGATGTGGTGTGCGGTGGAGCCTGGGGGCTGTAGTCAATGGCCCTGCTCAGCTCGAGAGTGTCCCCCACAGCGGGACTTCGCTGCGACCTTTAAGCGTCTGCGGGCGCAGGAAAAGTGATGCGGCGTGTGGTGGAGCCTGGAGGCTGTAGTCAATGCCCTGGCTCAGCTTGAGAGTTATGATGTGTCCTCGGCTCAATTTTGCCCATACAGACCGTCCGTGAACTCAGGTTCATGCCCGTCGTCCGTTTCTCATTTATTCTTTGGACCATATTACGAAGGTACCCCACCATTAAATGTTATTTCTAATGAAAGTCACCATTTATGGAATGCAGTGAACAACATAGCCCACGCCCCCCACCATGATCGGAACACCTCATTCCGCAAGAACATGAAAAAAGGGCTGCCTACCAACAGCAAATATGGTGGGCGCATGAGTTATGGTGGCCATTGTGTGTTGAATACCCTAACTGACCATTTTCATTGTTTTGTCTTCTAGGGACCATAATTAGCATTGAGATGTGTTTTTAGCCAGGGAAATTCTGGGTTTTTCCTTTTATATTATGCTGCAGTCACCTGCCATATGCCCATTTTGCATTGTGTACAGCCTTTGGGCATGCACAGCAGGATTTGGTCAAAATGCTAGGCACAGCTGCCATCAGCTTATGCACACGAAATGGGCCTTCACCCAACCATATCCTTGATTGTGCAAGGCCTTTTTTTCTAACAATCAATATGTGAGCTTGGGAAAAAGGAGGACTGTTACCAAATGCAAAATTGCAGCTGACTGTTGGCAATTTCCATCACAATAGGGGTTTTCATCATATTTGCAATTTTGCAGTAGCAGATTTGTTATTTTTCTGTTTTATACTCCCATTTTCTATGCCTCTCAGTGCCTCCTCATGCTCTCCCTAGGTAGAGTTTGGGCATCTCTTGTAATGCCTCCCCTTTCCTGTGGATTTCTCCATGGCACTAATGTTGCGATTTTGCTTATTTTGCTCAAGATGGCTCAAATAGCAGTTTTGATCCCCTTCATCACCCAGTTGCATATCCGAAACATTCAAATGTCATTGACACAATTTGTGACTTTTCGAATTTGCAATTTAACAGAAAATATATACAAAAGTGTTAACCCTTTCAGGTCCACCCAATGCTTTTTTGTAACTCTAATTTCACAAAAGCTTCAGGACCCCGTAAACACCAAACAATGAAAAGCTTACTTTCTGAATACTGCATTCATACCAAATTTGATGTTAAATCCATTCAAGCTGTTTTTGCTGTCGCAGTGAGCAAAATTTTCAATGGGAGTTAAAATAGACGTCTTTTTGGACCCCGTCCCTTAACTTTTTTTCCCCGTCATTGAACTGCAAAAACATTGGCATGCCAGTCCATAGCTATATGCACTAAACGAGTGCTAAATTTGCTGATGATCCACCCTGGGGACCAGAGATTCCAGGCACATCAAAAAATGCCTTTTCAATGGAAAGTTGTCTGAACCACAACCACACTGTGTTTTAATATATCGTCACTTGAAAAACAAAATTTAAGGTTAATAATGGTTCATGTAAACACAAAACTGAAAAAGCCCTGAAATTCACCAGTTTAGTGTGCTGCACACCAGATTTCATGCCAACGGCATGTTTTGCTCCTTGTAGACAGGCTTTTCGTTTTACACACCATCGGTTAAGGGGTGTACTGAGCATGTCGGGCAGGATTTATGGTGTACACTGTGTGTTGCACACAATAACTGGTTAATTTCAGGGCTTTTTTATTCAATTTTGTGTTACACCACATAACTGTGGATTTTTGCAGTGAAGTTCATGTTTTTTTCGATGTACTGCATTCACCTGCCATGTACTCTTTCTGCAAAACAATTATAACAATAAATGCCCTTTCAATGGAAAGTGTGGCTGAAATAATATATATATATATATATATATATATATATATATATATATATATATATATAACACAGTGTTGCTAATACCTTTGCTGCCGTTTGATGAATCTCCACAAAACTTTCCAAAGAAGTGCTACTTTACAATTAGTTTTAGCATGGAAAGGTTTGGGGTGATCTGTCATGCGGGGTCCATTTTCATTTTCATATGAACTTTAGACACAGCTATAGGCCAAACCGCTGAACGGATTTACACCAAAGAAAGCTTGACCTACGTCCAGAAAGAGCACTTTTTGTGTTTTGGTGTAAATTCGTTCAGTAGTTTTGAAAAATTAAGGCTAAAAGAATTTTATATATCACACAGTGGAGGATCCGCAGAGCCGACAGATCTCATCCTGAGATCTGATCGGCTGCCACCACATCAAGCAGGAAGTGATGGCACCATCTAAGGACTTGGCGCGATCTTAAAAAAACTGCTAAAAAAGACATAAGGGGGCAAGGTAGGGATACCCTGACCCCCCCTAGGCCTATTGGTGGCCTGGGGTAAAAAACATTTTTGTTTTAATTTTGTCGCAAATTTACGGTAAAAGTTTTTGAAAAACCTGTTTCTATCAACCTCCCACTCCCAGGTGGGCTAGGGCATGGGGGGGAGGCATGCGTATATTTTGGGGGGAGGGGGGAGTGTGGCACCAAGCTTCCAAGAGACCCGGGAAACACATCCCCCTGGGTTGATAATTTAAATAAAGGGGACCCTTCCCGAGCCGGGAGAGGCCCCGGGGACCCCATCCCCAAGGCCGGTAATTTAAATAAAGGGGAGAGGGCTGCAAGGCCCCCTACCCCAAGCCAGGCGAGGCCCCTGATACCCCATCCCCCGGGGCCATCTTTCAAATAAAGGGGAAGGAAGCCACGTGGCCCCATTCCCTGAGCCATACAAAGGCCCCAGGTACCTCAACCTCAGGATCCGACTCAGTAACAGTATCCCGGGGTCCCCAACACCCAGGACACCATCTATTTCCTTGCCTGCGGGCAGGGATACATTTTTGTTCTCCCACCGGGTTGGAGCACAAAGCTGCTCCCCCCAGGTCGGAGAAGAAAACATTTTCCTGCCCCCGCTCTCGGGCAGGGAAAAGCATTGAATTTCTCCCACCCTGCGGGAGCAAAACAAGACTGCTCCCGTGGGGTTGGAGCAATGCCGGGTCCTGCTGCACCCACGATGGGGAGCAGCACCGGGGCACCCCACTTAAAGAAAATCATAAACTCCTACAGGGAGTTGGCCCGGATGCGGGGGGCCTGGGCATATCCCGGTAGCCACCAATGCGGTACTAGATGTGGCGTGCCCCAGATGGGCACCATGGCACACTACTTTAAAGTGTTTTTTTTTTTTTAAATGAGACTGGCGGCTTTTGCAGGGAGCCGGCAATGCTGCGGGGGCCCTGGGGTTCCCGCTGTAGCCCCATATACAAAAAAACAGTGGGTGCCCCAGGTGGGACCAGGGCTGCCAAATTGTTTTTTTGTTGAAAAAAACTAAAAGTCACAGTTGCTTATTTATTATTCACTGCTCCTTATAGGAGCGCTCCATAATGCCCTGAGAGGGCTATTTGCATATAATTTGTTTTTGAGGATGTCCCTAGAAGGGGCTGGGCCATCATCCAAAAATTAGTTTTTATTGTTGTGGGGGCGCAGGGTTTTCTGCAGCCCCCCAGCAGCACTAGAACAAAAACTTTTGTCTCCTGGGTCATTGAAACCATGACCCAGGAGAACTTACCATATTTTTTGTAATGCATTACCAAGGCTGGAGCTTTTGCTCTTCAGCTAGGACTGCACTGCCACCTAGGGGCCGATTGTATGGTTGAAGTATTACATAAAATGCAAGGTCTTTATGTAGTTATGTTTATGATTGTATTTTTGGGGGTGTAAAATGTAGAAATTTAGATTAAGAGACACTTTTGGGTGTGCAGTGCGGGGGAGGGGAAGAGTTTGACAGCCTGAGGAGAGAGGTCGGTCGCAGGATCTGGGCACAGGCCAGGCCCTGTGACCAACACCCTGCCAAGCATGGCCAAAGTCAGCACGCAACGTGGGGTTTGCTGCCTACAGGGAGGGGAGCAGGGCCGTGGTTGGCTTTACTTATGGTAATAAAATATAACTTTACGTTAAAAACAACCATAGCAATTCACTAAAAAAAAACAAAGGTTGAAGTAACATTATGGGTAGGTGAAATGTTAAGTAGCAATGTAACGTTTTAAACTCTAAAAATCATAGAAAGTCCCCAGTAATAGTTATAGTTATCTCAAGTAACTATAACTCGTGCCCTAAGGCAACTATAGCTCGCGCCCTCACCATGCACTGCTAATTACAGCATATATATATATATATCGCCACACTCCGCCTCAACGTTCCTCACAGCGGGAACAAACGGAAGACGAACCCAGATTTGGTGTAAGTTTTGTTTATTTTTCAGTGAGCCACCAATGCTGCCATGACGCGTTTCGGCCAGACTCGGCCTTGATCACATGATGTCATCAGTGATGTCACTGACCATGTCATGAGTGATGTAATATGTGACGTCATCAGCAGTGCATTGCGGGGGCGCAAGTTCTAGTTAGGTGAACTAACTATAATGGGGGAATTTCTATGGTTTTGTACGAGTGAAATGTCCAACTAACTATAACTGTCCCTAAAACCTATGGTTTTTTCAGTGAATTTCTAAGGTTTTTAAATGCTAATTTCTAACTATAACGTGCCTGAAACCTATGGTTTTTCAGTGAATTTCAAAGGTTTTTTAAATGCTAATTTCTAACTATAACGTGCCTGAAACCTATGGTTTTTTAAGTGAATTTCAAAGGTTTTTTAAATGCTAGTTTCTAACTATGCCTACAGAGGTAGGACATGTAAAGAAAGAAGAAAAAACGCAGAGAAAGAAGCAAAAGAAATGCAGAAAGAAGCAACAGAAGTCCACAAAGACGAAGAAAAGTGCAGGAAGAAGCAAGACATGTGCAGAAAGAACCAACAGAGGAGCAGAAAGAGGCCTTGTTGCAAAATCATCCTGTGCCCACAACTTTTTCAGACTGGTACTGGTGGTAACTGACTGAGTAACCAGGCCTAGAGCCAGTGCTATGCTAAAAGACACTTAGACTACAGTGAAAACACCTACATACACTAGGGAACACTATGCGTTGGGGTACCCCTGTGATTAGCATGACCTCCTCTGTAAGGCCCTAGTACATAATAGGGCAGGGGGATTAAAACTACCTCTTAAAACGCGCCACGGGGCGCGTTTGCACAGTGGTGAAGGGAGGGGGGGCCTGAGGTGACATGTGTGCAAACACGCCCTGTGGCCGTTTTAAATCCATTTATGGCCCCGGGGACACCATCCCCCGGGGCCGGCCTTTGCAGTGTTTTTTTTTTGGGGAGGGGGGCGCGTGGCCCCCCTCCCGGGCGACTGCTAGCCCTGGGGACCCCATCCCCCGGGGCTGGCCCTCTCCGTTGGGGACCGTGGGGGGAGCCCCAATGCCCCCACGGTCCCGCCGGCTCCCCGCGTCCTGTGGGAGCCGGCATTGCTTTTCCACACGGGGAGCTGCTAACATGCAGCTCCCCATATGGAAAAGCAATTTGGTTTGGATTTTGAAAGCAAGAGCAGGTTTCCATGCTTTCGCTTTCAAAACCCTAACAAGTTTGCTATGGCAGGGCGGGAGCCTCGAGGCTCCCGCCCTGCCATAGCAAACAGCAGTGTCCCGGGGGTGGGCACCCCGGGACACTGCAGCCGGCTCGGCCCTGGGGGGTGGCGGTCCCCAGGGCCATCACAGGCTCCAGGAGGGAGCGCGGCCCCCCTCCCAACATTTTCAAAGCCCCGGGGAGGTGGTGGTCCCCGGGGCTCTGGGGGTCCGTAACGGACCCCCATATTTAAATATTTAGTGCGGGGAGGTGGCGGTCCCCGGGGCGTGTGGGGCGGCTCGAGCCCCCCCACACAGGTAAATTATTTTTAAAAAACAAGCCCCGGGGGTGGCGGTCCCCGGGGCTTGGGGGGCCTTGGAGGCCCCCCAACATTAAAAAAAACAAGCCCTGGGGGGTGGCGGTACCTGGGGCTGCGGGGGCCCCCCTGAGCCCCCGCAATTATGTTGAACATGCCCCCTGGACCTGGCCCACCCGGGGGCTAAATATTAACGAAGCGCGGGAGTCCGCGCTTCGTTTTTTTTTTTTCACGGCAGGATTTGCGGATCCTGCGCGAATTTCGCAGTTTAAAAAAAAAAAATGCTTTTTTCGGCTCTGGGGGTCCTTGTGGGACCCCCTGAGCAGGCCTAGGGGGTCAGGGTGTTTCTACCCTGCCCCCTTTCCTTGTTTTTAGCATTTGTTTTTCTCTATTCTTGTGACTCGGTTCTCACAAGATGGCTGCCAACACTTCCTGGTTTGGAGTGTTGACAGCCAATTAGAATAAAGCTCGTGGTCGGGAGGGTGCGCGGATCCTCCATGCCTCTATATATCGAAACTTTTATTTTTTGATTTTCTCAGCAACTACTGAACAGATTTACACCATTTAAAAAAAAGGGCGCTTTATGAACCAAGCACTACCTTTTTGCCAAATTTGGTGTAATTCCGTTCAGCAGTTTTGGCTGTAACCGTGTCTAAAGTTTCCTATGGGAAATTGATTTTTTGACCTCTATTTTTTGATTTTCTCCGCAACTACTGAATGGATTTACACCATTTAAAAAAAAGGGCGCTTTCTGAACCAAGCACTACCTGTTTGCCAAATTTTTTCCTCGGCCCCCGCTTGCCGAATCACCCCGAAACTTTCAAGACAGGAGCTGACCGGAGCGCCCCACTAGTTTTGAAAATTTCGTGATGATTCGTCATCCGCCGCCAAAGTTATTGGGAAAACAAAAAACGCTTTTCCTAAGGAAACTAGGTCCTAACTATAACTATCTACTGGTGACCGCCAGTAGATAATATATATATTTATGTATATATGTATATATATATATATTCTGAAACTGCTGCTCCTTCTGTCTCCCCACGCCAGGTGCAGAGGATCGCATAAATCCCCAATTCTTTAGTTCAAATAAAGCGATCACTCAGAGTGTGCTTTCACCAGATGATGGTTTTTTAATCCAGTAACGCGTTTTGCTTGTCCAGCAAGCTTGTTCACACACTGTATTGTGGGTAATGACTGCAATACATACAGAGTGTAGAAAGTGAAAATGGACAAAGTTGAGATAACCACTTACACCACAGTGGCATCCATTTTGTAACGTATAAATGGGGTATACATTTAAGGTTACATCATGTATTGGACCGCTCAGATCATTGCGTAAATAGCATACCAGCAAAACAGATCAGAATCAAGTGTTCCTTTATATCAACCAAAGTGTAACATCATACTGAGAATTTATCAGAGAACCAGATGGTAAAAGTTCCCTGTAACAACATGCGCTGCAATAAGCGTGTTTTTAAGTGCCACTCGATATTCCAGGTCCTACAGTGAGGCTATGGGGCGCGCAAGTGCGCTAGGGGTAGCGGGGGCGCGATGGTGAGGTGTGACCGCAAAGAGCCGCAAGTGCTAGCATGTAATTCAGTCCAGATCCTGGCAAGTGCCCAGCACGTGGAACGCGGAATAGTCCACCCCCAACCTAGAACGGGGAAGTCCTCTAAAACTGCAAGTGCTAGTGTTGTGTACGGAGAAAAGTACACTCAGAGTTACTGGCATGGATACCCATTTCTTCGTCCTGGTTAAGCCCGTCCGGGCATTTAGTTTGTAAATTAATAATCTGCCAGGACTCCCTTTTCCGAAGATGTAGTACTCTATTCCCTCCTCTGTGATTCTGCTCGATCTGTTCTATAGCAAAAAAGGTTAGGAGGGAGGAATTAGAGAGGTGGTAATCTGCGAAATGCCTAGCTACTGGATAGTGAAGGTCTTTGTTGCTGATGGCTCTCATATGTTCCAGGACTCTCTTTGGTGGCTAGTGTGGTGCTGCCTATATATCTCTTCTTCGGAAAAGGGAGTCCTGGCAGATTATTAATTTACAAACTAAATGCCCGGACGGGCTTAACCAGGACGAAGAAATGAGCATCCATTTACATGAGTAATGCATAGAATTTCATGAGTAATTTTTTGCCATTTGATGAGTTTGTTGCAGAGGTCCTGGGAGGGTGTGACATCCGTGGCTTCGCTGGGGGGTTTGGTGAGTTGCTGGATGATGCTGAAGAGTTCCTTCGAGTTGCTGGAGTTGGTGAGGATTTTGTTCCGGATGAAGGTCCTTTTCGTGGATCTTATGTTGGTGGTATTCTGTCATGGCATTCTTGTAGGTGATCTGATGTTCTGTGTTTTTGCTGTTCCTCCATTGTTTTTCGAGCCGTCTGCAGATGCGTCTGGATTCTTGGAGGTCGGTGGTGAACCAGGTGGCCTTCAAGGGGCGTTGTCTGTCGGGGTTGTGGAGGGGTGCGAGCTTGTCTGCGCAGGTGGTGATCCATCGGCGTAGTTCCTTGATGGCAGAGTTAGCGTCCGTCGAGGCGAGGGGGGGTCGTGAATGAGGGTGGACTTGAGTTGCTCCTCTGTGACCTTGCTCCAGTTCCTTCGCGGTGGGTGCGAAGTGGGTTTGTGAGTGGTGGCAGTGTTGAAAGAGAAGTGTACGCAGTGGTGGTCTGTCCAGAGAGGCTGCGTGGTGTGGCCGAAGCAGATGTTGCTCCTTCCTGCGAAGATGGAGTCGAGGGTGTGTCCTGCCTTGTGGGTGGGGCTGGTGACGCCCTGTTTCAGTCCAATGTTGGCGTGGTTGTCCAGGAGGGCGGTGGAGTTGGGGTCACTGGGGTTGTCGAGGTGGAAATTCAGGTCTCCAATGAGTATGTAGTCCATGGAGGTGATGGCATGGGGTGCGATGAGGTCGACGATGGTGGTGGTGAACGAAGTGCGAGGCCCGGGGGGTCTGTAGACGAGGGTGCCACAAAGCGTAGTTCTGGGGCTGGTCTGGATCTGGAATTGGAGGTGTTCGGTGGTGGAAGGGGAGATGCTGGTGCTGGAGGTGGAGAGTCGGAGGGAGCTCTTGTGTGCGATGGCAAGTCCTTTTCCTGGCCGGTTTGGGCGGTCCTTCCTCTGGATCTTGTATCCGTCAGGAATGGCGGTGGCGATGTTGGGAGCGGGGAGGTGGTAGTCCAGGTTTCCGTGAAGAAGGCGACGTCTGGCAAGAGGGTGTCGAGGAGGTCCCAGATCTCTACAGCATGTCTGCAGCGAGCGCATGTTGAAGAGGGTGCACTTCAGGGCTCCGGTGGTGCTGTTGTTTGGCGTGGGTGCGGCGGTCGTGGGGGTGCGGAAGATTGTGAAGGATTGTTGGCAGTGTCGGCAGGAGAACTGGCCGTGGGTGGTGTTTGGTGAAGACAGCTGGCAGTTGTTGTTCCTTCTGGGGTTGAGTGCGAGGAGGTCAGCTGAGTTGTAGCGGTGGGTGGCCGGAGGGCCAGGGTTCCTGGGGCTGGTCGTGGTCTGGTCGCGGACGGGCGCAGACGGGCTTGCCTTTGGCGCGCCTTCGGCATGCCAGCGGTGCATCTGCTGCGTGGCCGCACAGCGGCCACCATTAAATAGGGAAGGGGGAGGGAAGCGCAGCTGGGAGGCGGGAGCGGGAACCGGCAGAGGGGAGGGGCAGCAGCGGCGGGAAGAGATCGGGCAAGGAATCAGCGCAGCATAACAGATAAGACAGAAAACGAGCACAATAAGAGAAGAGACACAATAAGAGAAGAGATACAATAAGAGAAAGGACACAATAACAGAAAAGACAGAAAAACGGCACAATAACAGATAATCAGAAAAACGGGCACAAACACAAGACAGACAGCAGCGGACCAGCAGAAGAGCAAGGCTCTCCCACTGGACCACCAGGGATGAGGCGCAGGCAGGAGCCTGCGGGTGGAGGAGGGCCTCGAACACCTACCTGCACAGGGCACTGCATAGGGCAGCGGCACAACAGAGGAGCTGCAGGGGGAGAGAGCAGGTCTCTCTCAAGACATAAAATCCACAGAAAATTCTGAATATGTCAAAAGAGTGCTGGAGTCAAAAAGCAACACCAAAGTATAGATGCTGCTGTGTGGACGGCTATGGTAAGCCGATAATTATCGCGTATTTAGGTTGTGGCACCTTCCTGAGTCCCGTCAGTATGGACGCTTGAATAGAAACATTGTCGGTGCTAGGTGCAGTTGGAGAACATCAGCTCTGTGAGACTTTTGAGCCTTGAAAAAGTCATCAAACGACGAAACACGTGTCGGCTGTTTCATTTTTGGATTCAAATCAGTTTGAATGTCTAAGAAATAAAAGCTTTTGGAACTACAGATCTACACGGTGTCTTCATATTTGGACTTTAACTTATGCACTACCAACTTTCTGGGGTCGGGGGGGTTATTGTGTGCCCCCACTCTCCCCTGAGTGTGTATCCACTTGGGTTGGAGTGTTGTGTCGTGTTTCAACTGCACTATCCTTCACTCTTTTAATGAGACTTTTAATTTCCTTGTAAGCCCATATTGCTGGGAGATGCCTGGCCCCCTTAGTGTACCTTTTCCTTGGTTTGTTCTGTTTTGCCTCCTTGTTTTGTTTCCTTGTAGCACCTCGGTGCCGGAGTTGCCTGGCTCCCCCGCCCCGCTTACCGCTGCATCACGCTCTCTCCCTGGACCTGAACTCACCGAATACCGAGTGCAGGGCGCGGCGAGTCGTCTTGCTCCATGCCCCACTGCACCTGATTGGCCTGCTCTGGCCAAGCCCCCTGAGGTGGTCTTTTTCTCCATGCCCGCAGCGCAGACACATCGCTGGCGTGCCAAAGGCAAGCCCGTCTGCGCCTGTCCACGGCCGGCCGGGGCCAGGGGCCAGAACCCCTACCCGTTTTAGGAGCGACCAGCTTCTGAGGTACTCGGCTGATCGTTTAAAAGTATAGGAACCACTGACCCTGGAGTCTTGCCACCACACCTTATCCACTGAGGCAGATATACTTTGCAGCACCCTTTGTCCGTTTCAATCGACTATATTGAAGGTAGGCTCCAGGAAAGACCACAAACTAAAGCTCCACCTTATTAATTGTAGGTCGCTCAGCAAACACAAATTTGAAACATACGACTATATTTTAGACCATCAACCAGACGCCATGTTTCTCTCAGAGGCATGGGTGAATGAGGCCTCTGCCCCCGAGTTATTGCAAGCTCTTCCTCAGGACTATGGCATCCGCAGCCAGGATCGCCCTATTAAGTGCGGAGGAGGGATAGCCATTATCTATCAATTATCCCTAAAACGTACTTTCAAAACGGCCAATATTGACAACAGCGAAGCAGCTTTCTTCTCTCTGGCGGCAGCTGACGATCACGCGATCAATGGTTTTTTGATTTACCGGCCCCCAGTTCTGGCCACCAATTTTATTTCGAGTCTAGTGGAAACAGTGGTTCAATCAGTGCTGCGCCACAATGACTTGACGGTTCGGGTGACCTTAACCTACACTTTGATGACCTTACGAGCAATGAAGCTCAATTGCTCTGCCAGGACCTAGCCGCTCTACAGCTAGAGCTGAAATCCACGCGCCCTACCCATAAGCTGGGTCATATATTAGACCCCATCTTCTCCAACTGCCCAGAGTTGGAGGTTGAAGCCCCGACAGCAGTCCCCTGGTCCGAACACCATCTTGTCGTGTTTTCTATTCCACTAGCTAAAACCCCCTCACTCCCCCCCGGCCAGAACCTGCCCGACCACTGTGCGCAGGAAATGGACCAAATTTAACGCTGTGAGCTTCACTCAATCTCTTCAGTAGAGTCGTCCCCAACTGAGAGAGGATATTAATGTTGCCAACACAGCAGTGGATGAGTGGATTGTCGGAGCACTGGCTGTAGTTGCTCCCTGGACCACTAACACTCCCCAGATACGAACCAAATCAGCGCCGTGGTTCAATGAAGATCTCTTGAAAGCAAAGAAATCCTGCAAGCACTTAGAGCACCAATGGAGGAAAGACTTCTCCGATAGCAATAAGACTGCCTACAAGTTAGAACTAAAGAACTATCATACCCTTATCAAGAAAACCTGTGCTGCGTATTACAACGACAGAACAAAGCAAGCGGATAATTCTCCCAAAGAACTGTTTTCCATCCTTAAGGATTTATCCTCCTTAGAGAGAACCGTGGCTCCTGCCACTAGTTCTCCAGAGTCATGCAACCAGATTGCTGACTTCTTTGCCTTGAAGGTATCCAAAATATATGACTCCTTTCCTCATGAGGCCCGTAATGGCACACTTCCTCAACCTGAGAGTATCCTGGAAGTCGAGGGTAATCCCCTCTTGGAGTTCTCCCCTCCAACGTTGGTAGGTATAAAAGGCATAGCTTTAAGCCTCCAATCAGCCCCGCCCAAAATCATCAAGGAAGGTCTGGAAGTAATATTGCCTTATGTACATCAACTCCAGGAGCTCTCTTTCAGCTGTGGGGAGGTCCAGTGCAATTGGAAACAGGTGGTTGTCCTCCCCTTAAAAAAAAAACCATTCTGCTGACTCCTGCACTACTTCTCTAAAATAGCAGAGAAGGCAGTGAACTCGCAATTGGTTGTGCACATTAATCGGCACAACCTCTACTATCTCAAGCAATCAGGATTTAGAGCGGGTACTCTACGGAGTCAGCACTACTTCTCGCCACGGAGATACTACGTAGGTGTGCGGATGAAGGTCAGACTACAGCTCTGGTCTTACTTGACCTTTGCGCAGCGTTCGACACGGTATCTCACAGACTGCTCTTGCAGCGTCTTAAGTCTTGTGGGCTTGAGGGAGCAGCCCTAAAATGGATGTCCTCCTTCCTCCAGGATCGCAGCTTCCAAATTGTGCAGCGTCCGTACATTTCCAAATTCATCCCACTCTTGCAAGGGGTCCCACTCATTCCTGAGCCCATCTCTTTTTAATCTCTACATCGTACCTCTGGCTGAGACCATGGAAAGACACAATGTTACCATCATGTCTTATGCGGACGACACGGAGCTTATTGTTACTTTGTCCCAGAATTCAGAAGTTGCAGCTACCCAGTTCTCCTCTTGCCTGAGTGACCTCGCTTCCTGGATGTCGAGCAACTGCCTCAAGTTGAACGGCAGCAAAACTGAGGTCCTGGTCATAGGGAAGTCTCCCTCCATCTGGTCCTCAGCTTGGTGGCCCCAGACTCTGGGCCCCATGCACATCCCAAAGGAGGAAGCCAAAAATCTAGGAGTCTGGCTGGACCCCAAACTTTCCTTTGAAACTCACACTAGGAAGGTTACAGGGAAATGTTTCAGGATGTTGAGAAAAACCCTGGACATTCTCCCTGTCTCGACCAGGAAAACCCTGGTTCATGCTCTTGTAATGTCCCAGCTGGACTATATCTTGGAGCAGCAAAAAGCGTCTCCACAGGCTGCAACGTATCCAGATTGTGGCACGCCTGGTTCTTAACTTACCTAGAAGAGCCTTGTCCTCGAAAGCCCTTGATGCCCTGCACTGGCTACCTACTGAGAAAAGAATTATTTTGAAAGCCCTGTGCTTTTGCCATCGGAGTCTGCAGGGCAAAGGCCCTAGCTATCTCCACCATCTTCTCATTCCTCATCACCCTGCCTGCCATCTTAGGTCAACAGGTGCCCACCTGGTCAAAGTCCCTAAAGTCTTAGGAGCCAGAATGGGTGTGCGCTCGTTTGGCTACCTGGCAGCCAAAAATTGGAACGCACTACCCCTCTTTCTCTGAACTGAGCCATCAGAAAATATTTTCCGGAAAAGATTGAAAACCTGTCTCTTTCAGTTGTGAGATTTGCGTACATCATGACCCTGTTTCTATAGTACTTCTGTCCTTCCAGCCTTTTTGGTGAGTGGCTTCCAGCGCGGGGACACACCAGTTGGTGTAATCAGGCGCTTTATAAGTGGTTTAATGTATTATTATTATTATTGGCTGGCCAAAACCTGAAAAGAAATTTTGCAGCAGCCTTTGCAGGACTTAGTGCCCTGCCCTGAAAAAGCTTTTAAAATAAAGAATATAAGGGGCAGTGTAGGGATACCCTGCCCCCCTTAGTCCTTGGAAGGGGGCAGAGCCCCCTTGCCCCCCTTGGGCCAAAATTATATTTTTCCCATGCTCCTGCGAAACTGTGGTAGAAAAAAGCTGCCTTTGTTTTATTATAATGACCCCCGGGATGAGGTAGGGCCTAGGGATTTATTTAGATTTTTTTTTAAAAAGGCTGTACCATCGTGGGCTCTCTGCGCTGCCTGTAGAATTTTTTTTTTTAAAAAGACATTGCAGGAGGGGGCTCCCCATGCTGTCTATATTAAAAAATAAAAAACATGGCAATGCGGGAGAGGAAGGCATAGCAGTTAATATGAAATGAGCGGAGTAGCCACTCATTTCATATTCACTGCTTCTGTTTGGGAAGTGCCCCATAACACCCTGCAAGGGCTTTACATAGTTTTTTTGGTTTCTGGCAGTGCCCCAAAACGGGCTTTGGTACCACTTACCATTTTTTCAATATTATGGGGGGGCTGCAGGAAGTGCAGCAGCCCCCCAGCAACAGTAAATTAGTCTCCTGGATTATTAAATCCATGACTCCTGGAGAACTTACCATATTTTTTTAAAGGACTGGTAGCTGGAGCTTTATGCTTTTTTAGCTCGAGTGCAAGCCCTACGTCCAACCTCACGCCAAAGGCTGTGCATGACACAGAGTTGGCTGCCCCTGGGGGGTATTTGGAAGTGTGGCCTGGCAACAGGTGAGGCCCTGCGGCCAACCCAACTCAACCCAACACCAGGCCAGGCCAAAGGCCATGCCCCACGTGGGGTTAGGTTTATGTCTGGTAGTAAAATATTATGTTACATTAAAAAAAACTAGGAATTCACTGAAAAAACGATAGGTTAAAGTGGCTTTAAAGTTAGGAATTGTAATTACTTTACATAAAAAAAAACACCGTAGAAATTCAACTGAAAAAAACAAAGGTTAAAGGGACATTATAGTTAGGTGAAAATGTCAGTTAAAACTAGGGGTGGGCGGATTTGCACTACGCGGAATTCCGTGTAGTTGCATAAAAACTCAGTGGAATTCTGCTGAGTTCCGCTCCGCCCTAAGGAAGACCGAGCAAGGGAAACTCTGGTAAGTTTAATATAAGGGGGTATGCAAAAACCAAATTAGAGACTCATGGGTAACTACCAAAAGTGGGCCAGTGCACCACTCAATGAAAGCTAAAACCACAGGGCAAACACGCTTGCGCAAGCCATTTGCACTGCTCTAGCACAGGCTCGCTGAACTCCATCCCCGCGAGCAAGGAAGTAAAAAGAGGCCTGTTGCACATCGGAATTATACAGGCTTGTTGGATACCAATCTAGCGAGCTCGAATTAAAGTCGGGTGTCTCACCGCTAATGAAGGGGGCTTGTGGGACCCCATACTCTCAAGAACGGAACTAAAAAGTGGGTTGCTGCTCCGCAGGCTCATGGGATCCCATTCTCCTTCCGCGGATCCTAATCCAATCGGCAGGAAGCGCCACCACCGCCATCTTCCTCTCTCTCTAGCCCTCGCTCTGGCCTACTCGGAGAGCCTGGATGTTTGGTTGCACTTCACTTAGGGTCATAGTGAAAAAGCGCCACGCGCAGACTGCCAGGACAGGTAGGTTTCTGTCTCTAGGGCGCACTGCGCATGTTGGGTATGAAACACTCATTCAAAATGTAGGGGTGGGCGGCGTCGGAGTTTTTGCCGAACTCTACGCTCCCAGCAGGGCATGAAGTTGGCAAAACTCCGCAAACTCCGCTGGCGGAGCGGAGTTCACTGCCCACCCCTAGTCAAAACATATTGTTTCAAGTAACAAAACCACAGAAATTCACCAGTTATAGGTATCGCAAGTAACTTTTACTTGTGCCTCAAAGTAACTATAACTCGCGGTCTCGCCATGCACTGCTAATTATCTCCCTTATTACATCCCTTGTTACATGTTCCATGACATCATTGATACCATGACTGCAGCATTTGGAATTACATCACTATGCATGGTGGGAGCACAAGTTATAGTTACTTTAGAACACAAGTTATAGTTACTTGAGATATTTATAACTTGTGAATTTAGGTGGTTTTGTTCGTTTAAAACAAAATCTCCTTCAGACACGGCTCAGCAATGAAAACCATTAGGGGCTATTTGTGTATGTTTTCCCTTTTCTAAGGAGTGTAAACCCAGGCAATGCAGTATTTGCCCAAGTAACTTATTACAAGTTTTACATACCAGAACTCATTCAGAACAAAACACCCAAGGGGTGTGCCAGTTGCACAATAGTCATAATCTTGCCATAATCACTATTTGGGCACAAACAGAAGTTTGCTCCTTAATAGGAATTAGTGCTGTTCTGGGCATATCACAGGGTAGAAGGTCTGACTATCAATCTTCTTCCTATATGCCATCTTTTCCTCTTTTCTCATCTAACCTACACATCCCTCCCCCAAAGAAATTTGGTGCCAGCAACTATGTTTTGAAGTTTTCCCCTCAGCACCTTTAACTTCCATCTCTTTTCCCTGTCCAACACAAAACTATTGTTAGTGACAGGAAATTACCAAAATGAAAATACTCAAGGATTTAACCAGATTGACATCATCGAGAAAAATGTCCATATTGGATCATTGGTTAGGACATTACACTGACATCAGGACCTGCAGACAACTTCACCCTCACCAGCCCATCCATGGGACTGCTTGGCATTGATATCTGCATTACCACCCACTCACAAATCACGCCCATGTTAAATACATTCATGAAGAATGCCACTCTGGGCACAACAATGCTAAGCAAGAATGATAATAGTATGGGGGCAGAGATGTGCACACATCAGTTTTGTGCAAGCTTAGAATATTAAACTCCCCTGCCCAGAAAAGCACCCTCAGCTACAACAAACCACAATGAAACAATATTACACAAAAGTGCTCAGAGACCATGAAAAGCGCCTATTCTACGCTTTCCAAAACTGTCCAAGATAAGACAATAAAACAGAACAAAGTCCGAGCCTACAGCACACCACATAACACACCACATGACACAATAATATGTTATCTCCCAGTACATCAAAATGCACCACATAACTTGACACCGTACCACAACAGATCACGCTAAGGTGCATCATATCACAACAGTCAAAAACTGGCATAAAATATCAATTCATAGTATTTAACATCAGACTATCCAAACCCACAACATGCTACATCACACTGCAAAAATAACACCCTTCCACAAAAAAACACATATAACTCCACATGGTATAATACCATACCACTCCATATTAAACCGTCCAAAACCATATCACAGCACATTCCAACATCCAAAGCATATCACACCACACTACATTATATCAATCTATATCACACTGCACACATGACATCAGACAATCCAACACCACCCAACGCTGTATTGAAGCTATGCTGCATCACAGCATGGCACACCCTGCTACACAACATGCTAGTGAAGACACACAGATGGTGTGTAGACAATTAGCCTGAGACACAAATAGGCTGAGGACAAACTTTGATAGGGGACAGCTTTGGGCCAGGAAGATGTATGTGCTAGGTAGACTCTGCAGGAGTGGCTTCGGGGCAAGGATTATCCGGACCAGACACACAGGTAAGGAAAACAACACAAGAGGAAGACACTGAAACAGAGTCTGTATAATGGTGTAGAACATGCAGAGGTGTGCTGGAATATGAAAAGTCGGATGTTATCATATGTAGAGTCAGGGAGGCACAGGATCAGGAAAATGAGGGACAAGGGTGGGGGAACAAAAGATCAGAGGTTTGTGAGTTAGGCAAGGCACCAAGGGGGCACTAATGCAAGGAGACACAAAACAGGAACATCATAATTATGTGATAAGACCATTCTGATTGACTACCAGATTTTCATTCACAATGTCTGTGGGCACGGACTGGCTAGCACAAACTGCCTATCAAGGTGTAGGTGGGCAGTTCAGCAATTTTTTATTAGTTCATTGCCTGCTGGAGCATGTCATCCACTCTTCCCCCTGCTCCGGTCCACAGATCTAGAAGCAAATCTCTGAAAATGCAGTGAATAGGCCATTATCTCTGCATTATGTAGTGGCACAATAGTTTTCCCAGGCACATTTCTAATATGCCAACAGAAATGCAACCCACCATATACTTTTATACCACCCTTTCGAACTAACAACTATATTATGGTATGGGTTACACTCCTGCATGTGTTGTACATGAGGACTGTGCTGGTTTTCCTTTGTGTTACAAATGTCCTACTATTTCATTCCTTTAGTTATTGTCCTCTCAATTTATCTTTTGCTAGTTTTCTCTTTTCTTAAGCCATGCTTTTCTCTTGCACTACTGCAGTTGTGTGTACACATGTGGAGAGTCTCTTGGCCCAGGAGAAGTATACCTCTCTGCTACACTTGTATTTCCAGCAGTCTCAGTACATTTATCAACCAAGCAATGGCAATGCCAATAGATCTGGCATATAAATGAAAGTGCCTTTTGTGACACTGCTGGGTGTAGACACTCAACAAGTAATCATAAATGCACTCTATCACTCATCTTTGTACACATGCATCAGTTCCTCAATCCTCTGACCCATCCTCCCAGTAATCCTCTGACACAACTACAATAAAACACACACAAACTCAACAACATGTGTAAAATAAATGAAAGCAATACAAATGGAAAAAGAAAAAATGCTGCCTTTTAAAGAATGCAGGCATATATTTGCAATAACAAAACTAAACATAGCAGTGGATGTCTGTCTTGCAAAAGTATTGTAAATAATCTATTGTTGTTTTAAAATTCAAACATGGCTGTCACATATAGAACCAACGTTGTGGCCAACTTGGACTGGTAAAACAATGAAACACTATGGACAACAGCATTCCATAATGCTCTCCTGGTTTAGAGGAAAAGGCCACGTGGAATGTGACGCACTGCAGATTAAATGAGCGGCAAGAAAGCAGCCTATTAGCACTGCATGGAGAGCTGTTGTACTCTCTTAAGAAACATTAAAATACCAATAGGAGGATAATGTAAAAGAAACTATAAAAGGAGAAAATTCAAAAATAAAGGACTGGCCAACCAGCCCGGATACTGTAGCACACTCATTGTCAGGTGGATGTATACACGTGATCAGAAACTGCCATAATTCATAGGGCTGAACCATTACTCCATCCAGTTCGCTCTCATAGATGGAAGCAAAGTGTAAATGATACTCAGACAGAACCAATTGCAGAACAGAGTGGACCAAAGGTCGATTGGGCCCTTACTACTAAAAAGCATCACCACCAAAGACTCTAAACCACAGTTCAGTTGCAGCCTAACTGCAAAAAGACGTAATCTGAGACTAGCTGAACGATCATGGAGACTCTCTCTGTCCCTCAAATGCATAAGATCAATGAGGAAAACCTATAACACACGCATCAGAAGTTCGAAAGCAAATTTCTTTAGAATCTAACTAGATCAAGCCAGAAACCGACCTAAAAAACTCTCATAGTGGACAACATGCTAAAAATGCAGAATCAGAACTAATCATGCCTTTTAATCCTCCTAGACCTATCATCTGCTTTTGATACGGCTAAACATGACAGCCTCCTAGACTTACGAGAACAGAGGATGGGGCTATCAAGGTCCATCTTAAAATAGTTCACCTTGTTTCTCCACAAAAGAACTCAAAGAATCGAGGTAAACCAGCCCATGTCCAATGCCACACCGGTCACGTTAGGGGTCCCACAGGGGACCTCTCTTTCACCTACTCTCTTTAACGTACTCGTGGAGCTTCTAGCTGACATTTTGAATTCTTCCAACATTCATTATCACATGTATACTGAGGAAAAACAATTGGACTTGAAATTCTCTTTCCCAGAAGATATTAGGTCCCTCACACAACTTTACAAAAAACCTAAAACTAGCTAACTCGCAACCACCTCAAACTAAATGCCCTCAAAATTGAATTTTTCCTAATCGTCCCACCCAAACATTCTCCCGAAATCAAATTATGGATGAAGCATCTAACTGCTCACCAAGCATTATCGATTCCACAAGATCTCTGGGAATAACTTTTGACAAGTCCCTGAACATGCAGGAGCACATCAGTACTGCCACCAAAGGAGTGAACTACCAAAGGAACATTTTAAGAAAATTAAGACCCTTCCTCCCCCATGACGACTTCAAGGCAGAGGTTCAAGCCCTAGTTATTTCCGGGCTGGACGATGGAAGTGCTACTGTATGTGGCCTTTCTAGATCCAAGTTGGCGCCTCTAAGGGCCTCTCTTAACACTGCTGCATGTCTCATCACAGGAACAAAAAGAAACAAACACATCACTCCAGATCTAAAATCCCTAAACTGGCATATGAGACAAGGATGCTGTTAAAAATTGCCTGCATGACCCATAAAGCATTACATTACAACACCCCAAGGTGCTTGGTACAAAAACTATAATCATTTAGTGGATGCAAATCCTCTAGATTAGCACCAGCACCTTGTTCTGAAAATACAGAAATTCCATAAAAATAGAACTTGCAACAGAGTCGTCTCTGGTATTGCCCCGAGAATTTGGAACTCCCTAACACCTGAAATCAGACTGACCCCCTCAAGTGCATCATTCAAAAAAGAGGTTAAAATATTACTTATGAACACATTTCTGCTCCAGGTCTCACAATTTGACACAGTATCTACACTCATGAGTATTATTCGAATGTTGGATCATGTCTATTGTCATGCCGGCTTGGTCCTATGGAGGTAACTCTCCTCAATTTGTGAGCTTACACAGTCTGTACCTCTCTTGATTATGTTGTTGTTTGCTTTTCTGGTTCTTCCTTCCGATCATCTGTAAAGCGCTCTGATACCCTTACGAGTCATGCTATATAAAACTTTATAAATAAATAAATAAAGGTCCTCTATGTATCTATATGGATATATATTCATATATGTGGATGTATGTATTATTATTATTTTTTATTACAAGATCCTGGCAAATATCTAGGAAGCGAATCTTCTCTCCCTAGGTTTTGTTAAAGGCAGTAACCAGCATCAAAAGATAATTTGACATTTTGTGTAACAAATTGCCTATGTGTAGGCTTTAATACACAGGAATAACAATCCACATTTAAATGCCTGTTGAGTTTAACACATGCTTTTAACAATCAAAATGTCAAGCCTAATGTGTTTATCATAACTTTTTTATAATAAACAGATCAGATCTATACAACAGAAATATTTTTCCTAGTTAACCAATCAGGCCTGTAGCTGTTACCATTGGTTTATCACCATAACCAACTCAGGCCTTCTGTATTGAGCAGAAGCTTTCCCACAAGGCAACCAACAGGTATACAGTCGGAAAATGATGTAGTATACAAAATTACAGTTGGAAAAGCAAAATTTCATCTCTTCAAAGAGGGCATAATAAGGATTCTGACACTACAAATCTACTATACCCACTGTTTGACAGAGGAGGGTTAGCAGCACCAAGATGCTTGCCTACAATGGCCATCCGTGAGGGGAAACAGTCGGAACACCGCAGTCTGAACCATGAGTGTTCCGACTACGGAAGCTCGACCACGCTTGCTTTAATCATGCATATGCCGTAACGCCGCATATGCGTGGTTAAGGCAGTGCTGCTGGAAGACGGAAGCAGGAAGACTCTGCAGTGAGGTGCGTGGGCTGGGTGTAGTTTTTAGGGCTGGGAGGGGGTCGGGGTAGGTTTTAGGGCAGTGGAAAGTGTTGGGGATAGTTTAAGGGACAGCGCAGGGGGTGCGGGGTAGTGTAACTTACGGGTCAGGGTTTTAGGCCTTAGGGCAGTGGGAGTGGAATGGGTAGCTGGGTTAGTTTTTAGGGCGGGCGGGGGTGTCGGGCTAGGTTTTAGGGCAGTGGAAGGGGTTGGGGTAGTTTAAGGGACAGCGCAGGGTGGGTTGGGGTATTGTATGTAAAGGCGCAGGGTTTTAGGCCATAGAGCAATGGGAGGGGAATGGGTAGATGGGGTCATTTTTAGGGCGGGGGGGCCGGGGTAGGTTTAAGGGACAGCGAAAGGGGTTCGAGTTAGTGTATGTAAAGGGGCAGGGTTTTAGGCCTTGGGCAGTGGGAGGGGAATGCGTAGATGGGGTGGTTGTTAGGGCTGTGGGTCGTGGTAGGTTTTAGGGCAGTGGAAGGGGTTGAGGTAGTTTAAGGGACAGTGCGAGTGTGGGGGGGGTTGGGGTAGTGTATGTAAAGGGACAGGGTTTTAGGCCTTTGGGCAGTGGGAGGGGAATGGGTAGTTGGGGTTGTTTTTAGGGCTGGGAGGGTTGGGATTACGTTTTAGGGCAGTGGAAGGGGTTGAGATAATTTAAGGGACAGCACTGGGGGTAGTGGCGACCACAGCCACACATACCCCTTTACCATTCATGCTATACCATGAAATTTCGTGGTAAAGGCAAGCGTGATAAAGGAATGCGTGGTTAAGATGCATTCATGGTTTGGGCTGCGTGGTAGAGGCACTCGTGGTTTAACCATGCGTGCTTCTATCATACAACCATCTGTGAAATTCAATGTAACAAAATACCTATCTGTAGGCTTTAATACAAAATTAGAACAATCCGCCCGTAGATGCCTATTGACTTAAACATATGTTTTGCACAATCATTATGTCAGGCCTGCTGGATTTATCAAAACTTTTCAATATAAACAATCAAGCCTGTAACCTTTATCATTGGCTTGTCACCATAAGCAACTCAGACCTACAGTGTTGGTTCATAAGACTTACCGCCAAGCAACCATCAGGTATACTGTAATAAAATGACAAAAATATGCAAAATTCAGTTATCAAAACAATACAAAATCCCACTAATGGATCCTAATAAAGATTACTGTAGTGTAAATTGTCTATCCCCATGGTTTGTTCAAGTGGGTCACCAAAACCGAAACCCTTGTCTACTACAGTAATCTGCGAGAGTCCATGTAACCATGGGTCTTATGTACAAACCTTTTTTGGAGGTCGCAAACGGGCTGTTTGTAATGGCAAAAAGCATTTTGTAGTGTACAAAAGACAAATTGTGATTCCATTGATTCAAATTGTGATTGTAACTTGTTACCCAATCGTTTTTTTGGATTTGTAGATCGGTATTTAGAAGGGACGTGTTTAGGGCCTCCCTTCCAAATACCTATTATCAGTGGTATGTATTAAAGTTTTGCATCCAAATTCTGGTCAGAGTACGCAGTGGTCCACAGACCACTGCCTACTCTCAAAAATGTTTTAATTTTCTCCTTTTACACGCATCCTGTTTTCCTTTAAGGATAACAGGCTGCATTTACAAAACAAATTGCTTTATTTAAAAGCAATCACAGGCATTGTGGTCTGCTGACCCCAGCAGGCCACCATCCCTGTGATGGCAGTGATTCCTAGTGGGTCACAAACTGCGACCTACCTCATTATTATTCATGAGGTAGGTTGATTTGCAACCTCACTAGGAATTGCTAGTTTTAAATATATTTGTTAGTATATTAGGAATTGCGATTTCCTAATTGTGATTTGTAAAAGCAATTTCACATTTTTGTACATATGGCCCCAGATGCCTGCCTGCAGTCTTCAGCACAGTGTAATAACAATCCACCCTTAAAAGCTGTTTGCCTTTAG
Source organism: Calotriton arnoldi (assembly GCA_963921515.1). Taxonomy (NCBI): domain Eukaryota; kingdom Metazoa; phylum Chordata; class Amphibia; order Caudata; family Salamandridae; genus Calotriton; species Calotriton arnoldi. The sequence continues at coordinate 902,878 of CAWUFW010007821.1, forward strand.
CACATCATATTCACAAAGAAGGGAAGTGAGTAAGTAAAGCCTACTTGCTTTGTATTAGCTTTTCATAATAAACAGATCACATCTATAGAATCTGACATAACCTTTTCCAGTGAACTGATATGGCCTCTACCCTTACACTATATACTGCCTAGTCTTACGGAAGTGCCCATAAGCTGGCAGCCATCAGGCATACATTTATAAAATTAGAAATATGTACAAAATACAGTTGCCAAAACAATATGCAGACCCTTTCAATATGGCTTAGCATGAATCATCACAGTGAAATTCCACTCCCAAGGCTTGTCACAGAGAGTAACCAACACCATTACCCTTGCCTATTGTGGTAATTGGTCAGATTACATGTAACCGAATATCTTTTGATGGCCTTTTGCATAATGTGACAGCGATCCACTGTTAGAGGTCTACTGGCTTTACCATATGCTTTTCACAATGAATAAGCAACGCTTACTGCTTTTGTAACAGCTTTTCATAAAAAAACTGGCCAAACCTGTAGCATCAAGCATAATATTTCCTTGCACACCAATCAAGCCTATAGCTATTTTTTTGTCACCATAACCAGTTCAGGCCTACTGTAATTAGTGTAAGCTTTCCCACAAGTAAAGCAAAATAGTATCTCTCCTAACAGTGCTGAACAAGGATTCTCACAGGGCAAATCTTCGATTCTCATGGGTTGACACCAAAATCCCTTTCCTACTAAGGTAATCTATGAGCTTGCGTGTAACAAAAACGTATCTGTATGCTTTAATTCAGAGTAGTACATTGTATTCTGGATGAGATACATTGACGACGTCCTTGCCATTTGGCAGGGACCGGAAAACACTCTAATGGAGTTTATAGCCTGGATTAACGCCTGTGACAACAACTTAAGGTTCACCCATTCAATGAACAGTGAGACTATGATATTTTTAGACATAGTCATCACTAAAGAGGAGGGGAGGCTGGAAACCAGGACTCACCACAAACCCACTGCAAAGAATAATCTGCTAAGGTTTGAAAGCTTCCACCCGAGAGCCCTCAAAGAAAATCTACCATACGGACAGTACCTTCGGCTGAGGAGGAACTGCAGCAAATTACAAGACTACCGTAACCAGGCTGCTGACCTCACCAATAAAATTTCAAACAGGGGATACCCCGACCATGTATTGCGAAAGTGTCAAAAACGTGCAAGAAATCAACCACGAGAGGCACTCCTGGAGGAGCATGTCAAAGCTAAGAACGAACCACCTCTTACGTGTGTAACAACATATAACACTCTATCAAACCAAGTGACAAGGTCTATCAATAAACATTGGAGTATCCTAAAGACTGGACACTTAAAATGGGACAAACCCCTCTTTTCCTACAAAAGAGCCAGGAGTATTAGGGACACACTAGTCAATACCCGCCCAAGACCTGAGGAACACGAAAAAACTACAACAGTACTTAGCGCTTGGGGCCTCCCTAAAGTCACCGGTCATTACCCATGTGGCAACTGTAGCGTCTGCTACTTAACAACTGCTACCAAAACACTCAATCTGGAAGTAGGCAAAGTATGGACACAAAGGGCACATACTAACTGCAACAGTAGTAATGTTGTGTACTTGATAACTTGCACATGCGGATTGCGCTATGTGGGCATGACAGGGAGGAAAGTGAAACAAAGGATTTGCGAACATCGCAGCACAATCAGGTGCAAGAAAGTCACAACGAAACTGACTGAACACTTCCTCCAAAACAACCATACCACTAATGACATGAGATGGACAGTGATAGAAGTAGTGAAACCTGGCCAAAGAACAACACAACGTTTGTTTGAAAAGGAACAACGGTGGGTCTATGGGTTAGCCACCAACACCATTGGCCTTAATGATAATATTCCATGGAACACTGTTAGACAGAGGTGATAGTTCCACACTCACTGTTCCAACTCCCTGGTACTAGCCCCTTTTTGACTGACCTAGGTGCCACTACACCAGCAATATCACACTGATAGTGTAGCCTTCGTTCATTACACTTGAATTTCTGGATTGATTTTCCTTCCCTCTGTACTGTAAGATGGCATTTCCAATATCAGCATAATATTCTGCAAAATAGACATACCAGTTCTTATACATTTTAGGGTGGCATTGCCAATATCTGTTTCCATTCTGCCACATAAACAAACTTTTTGCGATGCATTTTAATATACTTCCCCTTTTCTTTGTAAATACAGCTGTAACTATCATCATACAACTCGTATTAATCACGAGGCTATGCATCTTAATATACTTCCCCTTTCCTTTGTAAATAAAGCTGTAACCATCACCATATAACTCGTATTATTCACGAGGCTCTACCTTTTGCCCCCACTCCCTTACGTTTAGTTGAGCTACTAATACTTTATCCATACCCCTGAAACTATCGAGTGACTTGACCCGATCCCAGCAACGCCCACAGCCCCGCCCCATTTCTGACGCACACGCGGTCACATGACTGTACCGCATACCACGTGTGCGGAAACAATCAGGGACTGAATTTGGCATTTAACGCTCCGGCAGGGAACCACTTACATCCTCGGGATTCCGTGAGGCCCCATTGCAGGTTCTCCGGCGGGCTCTACAGTTATAGATCGTGAATACTAGTTGTTGCGGGGGGGCACCGCTTTGTCATTTGTCTTTTTTCGTTTTCTTTCCCTCATACAAAGATAAGACTATCTTGAGGACTCTGCTTACAGTAATGGCGGGTTTACTCCGCTTACTACCTCATGTATCCATCTAATTTTAAAGGGAATGTACCTCTGATTCTCGCAATTTTAAACCCACAGAATGCATCTATAACCAGCCCCCCCCACGGTCTCCATGGGGCGAAACTACAATTAGTTTCCTGTGAGTTTATTTTAATACCTTGGTTCCTCCTATTGTCTGTCGCTCTTTATTCACTGGCACTAAGAGCTTAAACATAGCTACATAGGTGATGCATGACTAGAGACTCAGTCAGTCACTATGCCTAACGCTCCTAAACACAGGGAGCCGCATGACACCCACTTATAATCCATGAATGATTGTGGGTTGGAATGGATGATAGGAATACACCCTAGACTCCTACTTAAAGACGCATCACGGAGATAGTGCATGATAATTATGTCACAATAAATATGACATGCATAACTTGCGTGTTTCAAGATCACTCACTCTTGAATAATGGAGAGTTTATATAAAGAGGATGGAGTAACATACTCACAGTAGAAATGCATATAACTGTGTACATATGTTCTGCTCTGTCTCTTTCAGAATTTTTTTTTCTTTTTCCCCCTTCACTGAAGGCTGCAACGTTGCCTAACCGTAAGTCCACGGTCTGGCGAATTGCTGAACCAGGGACGGGTGCGCCTTAGCGTGCGCAGACCTCACGGTTCACACATTTGGTCCTGACGAAAACCTTGTACTTCCACTAAAAGGTTGAAACATGTTGGCCGACAATCTTTTCACTTAAACACTGATACTTCTTGGTCAATAGAGCCATTTTAAGTATCTCACTTGGTTTTAATATTGTCTTGTTGCGCCAAATAAAAATCTTAGGGAGTACAACAAAGACAATTTTAATCCACTCACTTACACCACTTTTTTCACATTACTCAAAAAACCAGCTCCGCTGTAGTTCAGGCGTTGAAGCACACCCAAGTGGCATTCGGCTACTTGGGTGGACCCCGATGATGAAGCATGTCACAAACTAGGTTGGTGAGTGAGGGGTTTCTTAAATAAAGAAAGAATTCTTTCTTTGCTATCGCTCTCCATTTCTCCAAACCACTAGGACGCTGTGTCCTGGGGACACTCCCTCCTTTTGTTTTTGATATATTGACCTTAGGGGACTGGGAGTTTGTTCCAAACGAATAACCCTTACTCTCTCTTTGTTTAGTGAACTGTTGCATAATGTGACAGCGATCCACTGTTAGAGGTCTACTGGCTTTACCATATGCTTTTCACAATGAATAAGCAACGCTTACTGCTTTTGTAACAGCTTTTCATAAAAAAACTGGCCAAACCTGTAGCATCAAGCATAATATTTCCTTGCACACCAATCAAGCCTATAGCTATTTTTTTGTCACCATAACCAGTTCAGGCCTACTGTAATTAGTGTAAGCTTTCCGACAAGTAAAGCAAAATAGTATCTCTCCTAACAGTGCTGAACAAGGATTCTCACAGGGCAAATCTTCGATTCTCATGGGTTGACACCAAAATCCCTTTCCTACTAAGGTAATCTATGAGCTTGCGTGTAACAAAAACGTATCTGTATGCTTTAATTCAGAGTAGTAAAAATCCACCCTTAAATTCCTATTGACTTTACCATATGCTTTCCACAATCAATATGTCAGGCCTACTGCCTATATCATAACTTTTTATATGTAGAAAAATACAGCTTGTAAAACAATATACATCCCCGCTCAACAGTGCCTAACAATAATTATCACAGTGAAACCCCCCAGGGGTCAGAGTGTGTGGCTAACATCAAAATCCTTGCCTACTACGATAGTATCTGAGATCTTTGTACCGAAATATCTATCTGTCAGCTTTAACGCAGAGTAATAAAATGTGTGCCTAAATGCCTATCAACTTTAACATATGTTTTGCAGAGTAAATACATCAGGCCTAGTGCCTTTATAATAACATTTCAAGAACAGTTGTAGAGCCATGATCATTGGCTTGCTGCCATAGCCAATCAAGTTCTGCTACATCGAGTACAATCTTTGCTGCAAGCTAAAAAGTGCAGTTCATGTAATCTTTACAGGGGAGGCCCACATATTCGGCCCCATCAAATCCTGGGACCAACATGTGGGTGGAGCCTAAATCTATCTCTCAGTAGGACTTTAAAAACTCTTTTTGGTTGATCTTATATGCGCTGTCAAGCAAGACCTAAAAGTCCATGTCTGCCCTTCTCCCATCTGTGCTGCTGCCAGATAAAAACAACATGAAATATTTTGTTATCTAAGACACTTTAATAGCATTACAATGTCGTGTGCACCCCTGAAAGTTCAAGCTCAGGCAGCTTGATAAATAAACAAAATGATCACAGATGCGTGGAGGGCAAGCACATTTTTGTGAACACAAACAACGTCTGCACAATCAAAACATGCACTCCTGACTCCCAACATGTGGGCAAAGCCCCTCTCCTGGTGATTCTTACATAAATGTCTATTGACCGCTGCACTGTGAAGCCAGACCACACAAAGGAGTAAGTCAAGAACGCCTTTAGTCTACCAGCAGCATTGTTTCTGCTTTAGCAGTGTTCCTGATTGTGTGGATTATCTGGACTTGAACACGTACTGAATTTTTCCTGATGGAAACCCTTAAATGGTCTTGCGCCATGGACTTGGCATACTAGGGATGTCTGTAACATGTTCTATAGGCTTAACCATGCAAGCTTACATTATTTCTAAACGTTTTAAAACTTTTCATTGCTTTGCATATCACCCTTCAAGTTGCCTTCTGACAACTTGACCGTGTTTAGCATTGTAGAAGAATGTAGTCTGAGAGAGAATATGAAGTTCATAATTTTTAATCGCTTGGCGTAAGAGGTGTGTTTCCAGACTTTCTTGGTACTTTCAAAAGTCTTTCTCGAGGTAGAGGGGAAGCAGTGATAGGTTGCTTAGACTTTACCCTTGTGTTTGAAGGCATGTTTGTCGCATTTCAGGCTATCTGTGTTTATAGTCTAAACAACAAAAGAGTTTGCCTTCTCAAGAGAAGAGCTAGCGTGGAGAATCAAATTTGATTCTTATAAAGCCCTCACTCACCAACCTAGTTGGTGACATGCTTCATCATCGGGCCCCACCAGGAAGGTCGAGTACCTCCCCGGTGTGCTTCAACGCCAGAATTACTGCGGAGCGGGTTAAAGTGACAAGTGCACGTGATTGTGAAGTGATTTAAAAATGACTAGGCTGTATCCGAAAATGATTTTATTCGCCGGTCAGTCAGGCACAAAATAAAAACAATGTGAGTGATGTGATCGCTGAAGAAATTGGTCAGCTAAATCTCACTATGTGTGGTCAACATGTTTCTGCCTCTATGATGCTACTAGCTAGGCATTCGTCAGGACCAAAGTGAAGACCCCGGCGGTATGAGCACGCTAAGGCTCACCCTAACCTGGAGGTCTGATGCGTGAAAAGGTAGGAAAAAGAATCTTTAAAAACCTACTATCATTGCGGGATCCTTCTTACTTATTGGGACCCTGCAGATCTCTGAAATAAAAGAACAAGAACGAACAAACACACAGACATAAGTATATTCAATAAGCATGTGGTCATAGGACGTTCATTGTTCCAGTTTCAACAAACAAAGTGCTCTTCTCGGAGTGCACCGGAAACTATATCTTAAGGAGCTGTCGTGCAGTAGTGAGATATGAATGTGCACATATTTTAGAAGGTTATTGAGAGTGGCAAAAGCTGGAACCACTATAAACCTATCACATTAAGCGTTATTTTTACTTACACGCCTATTGTGACATGGAGAGCCACAGGGCGTCAAAATCAGAAAACGCTAACGTTACTACAACGGGCTCATCCAAGCGAAATTGTCAACGGAAAAAGAAAAGAAAAGAAAAGAAAGGTCTTACACATAGGGTGATCACTAAACACACCCTGGGTCTCGGGAGGGGGTGGTGGCTGATTGGCACACCCTATAGAAAGGTAGAGACAAAACAAAAAATAAAAAATAAATACATAAACATGAAGTTCGGTCCTGCAACAGCAGGCTGGTCACTTATCTGTGTGGTAGGGCTGCTCGAAAAACACTCACGCCGAGAAAGCCAGACACCCACTTGGTACCTAGTTGAACCCTCTGAAAACCGGACCCCGTCGATAGAGGGGCCGGTGTTCCACATGTTTATATAGGGGGTGGGTGGGTATGGAAACGCAACCGGGTATGGAAACGCAACTGGTCATCACAAAATCAGAGAGAGGCCTCTCTACCAAGACCCATTACAAACCTACTGCTAAAAATAATCTACTCGAGTTCTCTAGCTTTCACCCTAGGCCCCTACGGGAAAACCTACCGTATGGACAATACCTTCGGTTAAGAAAAAACTGTAGCAAATTGGATGATTTTCGCAACCAATCAGCTAACCTCACCTCTAAACTGAAGAATCGAGGTTACCCAGAAAGAATTCTGAGTAAGAGTTATAAAAGGGCCCGGAACCAACCAAGGGAGGCTCTTCTGGAAGACAACCCCCGAATGAAGAAGGACATTCCCCTTACCTGTGTTACTACATACAGCACTGCTTCTACTACAGTTAAGAAAGCAATTAACAAACATTGGAGAATAATCACTAGTAGTAACCGGTTATGGGAGAAACCTCTTTTCTCTTTCAAAAGGGCCGCAGTCTCAGGGATTCATTGGTCCACACACGACCCAAAATTGAGACATTGATTGGCACTCCTTCCATAACTGCGGCTTGGGGTTTACCTAGAATAGTGGGTCATTTTCCTTGCGCCAACTGTAGTATCTGTCATCTGACTGCACACACAAAGGTCCTCAATCTTGAACCAGGCAAAATCTGGACACAACGCACTCACACCAACTGCAATTCCACAAATGTGGTATACTTGATTACCTGTCCTTGTGGTCTGCGGTATGTGGGGATGACGACTCGTAAGGTGAAACAACGTATTGGTGAACATAGAAGTAACATCCGATGCAGGAGAATAACAACCAAACTTAGTGAACATTACATAAACCACAATCACACCACTAATGACTTACAGTGGACAGTCATTGAACAGGTGACCGTATGTAGAAACATACCGCAGTCTCTGTTTGAGAAAGAACAGAGGTGGGTCTATCGTCTGGGCACAGATAAAGAGGGGCTGAATGATCATATTCCCTGGAGTACAGTACTCAGAAAATAATAGACTCAGTTTCAATTTTTTCTGTTCAGCCGCATGACCCCCACCGAGTGTGTACTGTTTAGACACTCCCTGTTGACAATATCTGATACACCAACTGGCACATTCAACTATCTATAGAAGTGTTTTACATCTTCATGAACTGGTATAGGCACATGACATGACAAGCAAGCATGTGGTTTTGTTGCTAACGAATACCCTTGCCCCAGCCTTCCCTTTGAATGATAGCACAGTTGGCATTTGACATAGCGTGCCTATCGCTTGTTAATAAAGTTTTGTTGCGGTTTTATCGCACCGGTATTACTGAAGTCAGCGTCCTAGTCCTTTTTGGTGACGCTGTGGGCCACATGATTGAACCTTTCTTCATTCTGATTGGCCCCTCTGTTGCCGTACACGTAATGACGTAGCTACTAGGGATCTCCCGGGACACCGACGCGCAAACCGAGGCTCCCGGTTGCGTTTCCATACCCACCCACCCCTATATAAACATGTGGAACACCGGCCCCTCTATCGACGGGGTCCGGTTTTCAGAGGGTTCAACTAGGTACCAAGTGGGTGTCTGGCTTTCTCGGCGTGAGTGTTTTTCGAGCAGCCCTACCACACAGATAAGTGACCAGCCTGCTGTTGCAGGACCGAACTTCATGTTTATGTATTTATTTTTATTTTTTGTTTTGTCTCTACCTTTCTATAGGGTGTGCCAATCAGCCACCACCCCCTCCCGAGACCCAGGGTGTGTTTAGTGATCACCCTATGTGTAAGACCTTTCTCTTTTCTTTTCTTTTCTTTTCCGTTGACAATTTCGCTTGGATGAGCCCGTTGTAGTAACGTTAGCGTTTTCTGATTTTGACGCCCTGTGGCTCTCCATGTCACAATAGGCGTGTAAGTAAAAATAACGCTTAATGTGATAGGTTTATAGTGGTTCCAGCTTTTGCCACTCTCAATAACCTTCTAAAATATGTGCACATTCATATCTCACTACTGCACGACAGCTCCTTAAGATATAGTTTCCGGTGCACTCCGAGAAGAGCACTTTGTTTGCTGAAACTGGAACAATGAACGTCCTATGACCACATGCTTATTGAATATACTTATGTCTGTGTGTTTGTTCGTTCTTGTTCTTTTATTTCAGAGATCTGCAGGGTCCCAATAAGTAAGAAGGATCCCGCAATGATAGTAGGTTTTTAAAGATTCTTTTTCCTACCTTTTCACGCATCAGACCTCCAGGTTAGGGTGAGCCTTAGCGTGCTCATACCGCCGGGGTCTTCACTTTGGTCCTGACGAATGCCTAGCTAGTAGCATCATAGAGGCAGAAACATGTTGACCACACATAGTGAGATTTAGCTGACCAATTTCTTCAGCGATCACATCACTCACATTGTTTTTATTTTGTGCCTGACTGACCGGCGAATAAAATCATTTTCGGATACAGCCTAGTCATTTTTAAATCACTTCACAATCACGTGCACTTGTCACTTTAACCCGCTCCGCAGTAATTCTGGCGTTGAAGCACACCGGGGAGGTACTCGACCTTCCTGGTGGGGCCCGATGATGAAGCATGTCACCAACTAGGTTGGTGAGTGAGGGCTTTATAAGAATCAAATTTGATTCTCCACGCTAGCTCTTCTCTTGAGAAGGCAAACTCTTTTGTTGTTTAGACTACCATTTGGGGGATCAAGAGTGTTCCTTCTAAAAATTCCCTCTCCTATTGTTTATAGATATTAAGCAGCGTACAGCTGTGAGAGCCTAGGGGAGGTCTGTGATTGCCAGAACCTCCCCTTCTTCCTTTCTTCCTCGCATGTTGCGAGTTTCATACATTTAGACACCATGGCAAATATGGGTCTCACCTACTCTATCTCAGAGGTTGATGCTATTCTAGCTGGCCCATCCATGTTTGCTGACCCTACCATCTCCCAAGCTATCACTCACACCAGTGAGTGGGAAAAATTGTCAGAACAGAAACGAAATAGAATTAGGACAATCTTACACGGGACCATTCTTACCGAGTATCTCCGTACCAACACAGCACCAAGAGGGCTTCTGGTAACTAATGCACCACGAATCTTCCTAGAGGATGCAGTATTCAGAAAGGAATGGGCAATGATCGCGTGGCATTGTACACGCGACTGGCTTGTCCTAATCATTAAGACAGCTCTGCGACTTTCAGAAGCCTTGATGGTTGAAATCCAACAGACGGAAAACCATTTTAAAACTACCTTAACAGGCTTCAAGAAAAAACTGGACGAAGTTAATAAAGACATCACTGATTATAAGGACGGCTTAACCCAATCTAAAGTGATTAAATTCCAGAAAGACCTAAAACGATTTGCCTTTGATAAAGTCTACCCCTATGCTGACCCTACCTACTTACCCCCCACAAAAAATAACTCCAACTCAGACATCTCGGATGATAGCACATCGACCACTAGTGGGTCTAGTAATGGGAGTTTTAGACAAAGACAAAGGGGCGGTAATAGGGGTACACCAAGACAGAACTATGCCCAACCGATGTGGTCACTTTCCAACACCGGGACCCGGTATGCATCCCATGCACTTCCAACAACCACCTTTCCCCCTAATGGGCTGGAATCCGGCCTATATGCCAGCGCAGCCCTTTCATCAGAACTCTTACCGTCCTTTTTTAGAGAGAGGCCGCAGAGGCAGAGGCAGGAGGAGAGGGCAGAATCAAGTTCATTGGGAACAAGAAGACACAGTGGGAAACCACACACGCAGCAAATCTCAGGAACCCCAGGCAGGCACCAGTGCCAGGAGAGTCTAATTACTAATCTCTCCGAGGTAACTCTGTCCCCAGTGGAGAAACAGGTTCTAGAAAAGGGTTTAGGGTTTGTTCCCTCAGCCCGCCTAGACAAGTTTAAACTACATTGTGAGCTGGCGGAATTTTTCAGAAAGCTCAAACTGAAAGCCTATTTTGAGGGTAAAGAAGTCAGTGAACCACAGGAGAATCCAGCTAATACAGGACTGAGGTTGAAATCCTCTTTCACCCCCCCTCCTTATGGGGTACCGGCTGAAATTACTACTTTCGAACAGGCAGTTTTTCTTGAAATAGAGAACTTTGAAGAGGGCAACATATTTAAAAATCTTAGCAAAATGGAATATCAAGCGCTTCAAGGTTTGCAATCAAATACTGCAATCACCATAAAACCAGCTGACAAAGGTGGAGGGGTGGTAATTCAGAATAAAGGGGACTACGAGCAAGAATGTCAACGTCTCCTTGATGATAGGAAGAACTATACTCCCCTTACTACTGACCCCTCCCTAGAACTCAAGATCGAAATTCAGCAACTGGTGAAAGAGGCAGAACAAAATGGTTACATTACCAGTAAAGAGTCTGCTTTCCTGACTGAGGGGGAAGGTGTTATACCCTATTTTTACACTTTACCTAAAACGCACAAAAACAGGACACCTCCTCCAGGGCGCCCCATTGTTTCGGGTATCTGCTCCTTACTCGAGCCTTTGTCTCGGTTCTGTGACTTCTTCTTAAAACCACTTGTACAGCAGTCATCTACGTACCTTAAAGACACTAAGAGTCTTCTATGCCTTCTACAAGAAGTGACCATTGAGGAGGCTTCAACTATACTAGTGACACTTGACATAGAGAGTCTATATACCAGCATTCCCCAGGACGACACCATCAGGGTCCTGGGTGAGGCACTGGACGAAACAGTCTGGGACTATCAGACCCCTAAAGAATTCATTTTGAGGTGTGCCACGTTGGCTCTCAAGAATTTTTTTTTGAGTATAAGAATCATCTGTTCTTGCAATCAACTGGTACTTCGATGGGCAGTACCTTTGCCCCAAGTGTGGCGGGTCTGTACGTCTACAATTTCGAACGCAGATTCATTCTCTCTGGCGATAATCCCTATGCCTCTTCCATAGTTTTTTGGAAGAGGTATATTGATGATATCTTATTGATATGGAAAGGACCAGAGTGCGTTCTTAATGACTTCCTTTCCTGGATTAATACCCTTGACTTGAACCTAAAATTTACCCACACCTGTAATCAACATGAGGTGGTATTTTTGGATGTGGTCATCACAAAATCAGAGAGAGGCCTCTCTACCAAGACCCATTACAAACCTACTGCTAAAAATAATCTACTCGAGTTCTCTAGCTTTCACCCTAGGCCCCTACGGGAAAACCTACCGTATGGACAATACCTTCGGTCAAGAAGGAACTGTAGCAAATTGGATGATTTTCGCAACCAATCAGCTAACCTCACCTCTAAACTGAAGAATCGAGGTTACCCAGAAAGAATTCTGAGTAAGAGTTATAAAAGGGCCCGGAACCAACCAAGGGAGGCTCTTCTGGAAGACAACCCCCGAATGAAGAAGGACATTCCCCTTACCTGTGTTACTACATACAGCACTGCTTCTACTACAGTTAAGAAAGCAATTAACAAACATTGGAGAATAATCACTAGTAGTAACCGGTTATGGGAGAAACCTCTTTTCTCTTCAAAAGGGGCCGCAGTCTCAGGGATTCATTGGTCCACACACGACCCAAAATTGAGACATTGATTGGCACTCCTTCCATAACTGCGGCTTGGGGTTTACCTAGAATAGTGGGTCATTTTCCTTGCGCCAACTGTAGTATCTGTCATCTGACTGCACACACAAAGGTCCTCAATCTTGAACCAGGCAAAATCTGGACACAACGCACTCACACCAACTGCAATTCCACAAATGTGGTATACTTGATTACCTGTCCTTGTGGTCTGCGGTATGTGGGGATGACGACTCGTAAGGTGAAACAACGTATTGGTGAACATAGAAGTAACATCCGATGCAGGAGAATAACAACCAAACTTAGTGAACATTACATAAACCACAATCACACCACTAATGACTTACAGTGGACAGTCATTGAACAGGTGACCGTATGTAGAAACATACCGCAGTCTCTGTTTGAGAAAGAACAGAGGTGGGTCTATCGTCTGGGCACAGATAAAGAGGGGCTGAATGATCATATTCCCTGGAGTACAGTACTCAGAAAATAATAGACTCAGTTTCAATTTTTTCTGTTCAGCCGCATGACCCCCACCGAGTGTGTACTGTTTAGACACTCCCTGTTGACAATATCTGATACACCAACTGGCACATTCAACTATCTATAGAAGTGTTTTACATCTTCATGAACTGGTATAGGCACATGACATGACAAGCAAGCATGTGGTTTTGTTGCTAACGAATACCCTTGCCCCAGCCTTCCCTTTGAATGATAGCACAGTTGGCATTTGACATAGCGTGCCTATCGCTTGTTAATAAAGTTTTGTTGCGGTTTTATCGCACCGGTATTACTGAAGTCAGCGTCCTAGTCCTTTTTGGTGACGCTGTGGGCCACATGATTGAACCTTTCTTCATTCTGATTGGCCCCTCTGTTGCCGTACACGTAATGACGTAGCTACTAGGGATCTCCCGGGACACCGACGCGCAAACCGAGGCTCCCGGTTGCGTTTCCATACCCACCCACCCCCTATATAAACATGTGGAACACCGGCCCCTCTATCGACGGGGTCCGGTTTTCAGAGGGTTCAACTAGGTACCAAGTGGGTGTCTGGCTTTCTCGGCGTGAGTGTTTTTCGAGCAGCCCTACCACACAGATAAGTGACCAGCCTGCAGTTGCAGGACCGAACTTCATGTTTATGTATTTATTTTTTATTTTTTGTTTTGTCTCTACCTTTCTATAGGGTGTGCCAATCAGCCACCCCCCCCCTCCCGAGACCCAGGGTGTGTTTAGTGATCACCCTATGTGTAAGACCTTTCTCTTTTCTTTTCTTTTCTTTTTCCGTTGACAATTTCGCTTGGATGAGCCCGTTGTAGTAACGTTAGCGTTTTCTGATTTTGACGCCCTGTGGCTCTCCATGTCACAATAGGCGTGTAAGTAAAAATAACGCTTAATGTGATAGGTTTATAGTGGTTCCAGCTTTTGCCACTCTCAATAACCTTCTAAAATATGTGCACATTCATATCTCACTACTGCACGACAGCTCCTTAAGATATAGTTTCCGGTGCACTCCGAGAAGAGCACTTTGTTTGCTGAAACTGGAACAATGAACGTCCTATGACCACATGCTTATTGAATATACTTATGTCTGTGTGTTTGTTCGTTCTTGTTCTTTTATTTCAGAGATCTGCAGGGTCCCAATAAGTAAGAAGGATCCCGCAATGATAGTAGGTTTTTAAAGATTCTTTTTCCTACCTTTTCACGCATCAGACCTCCAGGTTAGGGTGAGCCTTAGCGTGCTCATACCGCCGGGGTCTTCACTTTGGTCCTGACGAATGCCTAGCTAGTAGCATCATAGAGGCAGAAACATGTTGACCACACATAGTGAGATTTAGCTGACCAATTTCTTCAGCGATCACATCACTCACATTGTTTTTATTTTGTGCCTGACTCACCGGCGAATAAAATCATTTTCGGATACAGCCTAGTCATTTTTAAATCACTTCACAATCACGTGCACTTGTCACTTTAACCCGCTCCGCAGTAATTCTGGCGTTGAAGCACACCGGGGAGGTACTCGACCTTCCTGGTGGGGCCCGATGATGAAGCATGTCACCAACTAGGTTGGTGAGTGAGGGCTTTATAAGAATCAAATTTGATTCTCCACGCTAGCTCTTCTCTTGAGAAGGCAAACTCTTTTGTTGTTTAGACTACCATTTGGGGGATCAAGAGTGTTCCTTCTAAAAATTCCCTCTCTCTCCTATTGTTTATAGATATCTGTGTTTATAGCCTACATTTCTTTTGCCCGTGACTGTGTGGTTTTGATGTTTTAGTTACTACGGTGTCAAAATGGATGGATAAATAACCTACTAAAGCAATGAACGACAGAAATGGAGGAATGGAGAATCCAGTTTGTTGTGCCATTCTATATTCCACGGTCTCACTTAATTCACTTCTCACCAAGGTCCTCTGTCGTACCATCTTACCCCTTCTGTGGTCTCCACACATCGTATTTCCTCACTCATTCCTGGACTGCTCACCACATCCATTCTCTATACCTCTCTTTTGATACAGTGCTTTCAGGCATGATGCTCTCTCACCCCACTTCTCATCACTGTTGACAGCCTTTCCCCTTGCCAGTCTTGCTCTGGCACAGTTCTACCTCTCTCCATTGCCCACCCATGCTTGTTTTAGTCCCCCACTTGTTCCTTTTCCAACTCCACTCCTCAGCTTTGTTCTCTGCCCCTTTCCCTTGCTCACCCTCCCCCCTCCACCCCTCAACACACCCCATCTGTCCCTTCAACATTCCCCTCCTGCTCTGGGCACACTTCTTGGTCCCTTCTCCCTGCGGATCACTACCCCTTTTCTAGCTCTTACAAGCCCAATGCGGTTGGTAGAAGACAGGTGCAGGGGTGTCCAGGACGATGTTGAATGGAGGTGCAAAGAGGTGCTCTGTGAGACTGTTCTTTCATCCAGGCACTCCCGGGCATTCTACTAAAAGTCACACATGGGATATAAGAGTCTGAGTCCATGGTCGTCTTTTACGTGATTCTGAATTGACCCCAGTCCCAGTGTGGAGCCCTTTGAATCTTTTCTGGTTGCACGTATTCATTTTTCTCCTTTTTTTTAGTTTTGCTAATTAGAGGGAAGCCATTTCCAACATCTGCCCATTTACCTCTCATGCCAGTTGACCTTTGACTATAAATATAAACAAACAAAAAGTAAAAATAATAGGAACAAAACAAGCAAACTAACAACAAATATGATGAGGAGGGATTAAGGAGAGATAGGTGCAAAAACACTTCTGGTACCAAATGGCACAAAACAACAGACAACACAATAATATGGGATTACAAAGAAGTAACCCAGTCACCCATTATATATGTTAGGTAATTTGTATTAATCACAAATCACACCAGTGACTACTTCCAAGTAATCAAAACTAATACAATTATTAGGAAGTAAAAGGCACCCCTAAAAGAGCCATTCATTGTAGAGGAAGTAAAAAATAAAATGAAAAAGCAAGACCTCTTTGGTGACTAAGCGGAATGATTAGATGATAAACATAAAACAAAAGCTCCTTGTGTAGGACAATGACTTTACTGATCTATGATTTTGATATGTTGTCCAGTATGTTACAGAAAAAAAAACAATGATGGTGACTGCAAATAAAATCTGCCCAGAACAAAATACATTTTGGGAACATCAGCAGAAGACCAACCCAAGGGGCAATATTATTTTGATTGGCGATGCTGGGTGAGGAGCTACAAGAGAGCTGTCTGAGATTAACCTTGGCAGAGGCCTGGAGAATGAATAGGTCTAGTTCAGGAAAAAAACACTCAGAGGCTCCAGTTTAGTTAGACCCTCCAGAGATGGCTGGTAGGTGGCACATGTACCTGATCTGAGTGATGAGCAGTGGTGCTGCTTGGTGGATCCAGCTTTATCACAAGGACATGGAGACAGTGTAGAGTTGTTGAAGGATGTGAAGGTTGGAAAGTGGTGTAGAAGCAGGAGTGAACGCATATATAGGTGTATCTTGGACCCCGAAAAACACTAAAGTGGTAGAGGACAGTCTTGGAAAATCTTGGGGGTATGTAAGGATCCAAAAGAAGTACCCTACAAATGAACTTGATACTGCTGTGATGTAGTAAACAACTAGGAGTCCAAACAAAATAGAGCATAACCCCTCAAGCCAAGGAGAAAGGGTTTTAAAGCAAACTACTAAATACTCCCCTTAGTGAATATTAAAACATAACATCATCAACACTCCACTGCCACTCAATCTCTCCTCGATCATATCCATGAGCCCATCGGCAACTTTGCACCTTGGTTCTCCAAATGAAATACAACTAGATTATTTAAAAAAAAAAAAATTACACTAGAATTAAAATAAGCTCTCTGTGCTATTCCCACAATGCCAAATAACTGGATTTGCAATCCGAAAACAGACAATCGCCTGAACAGTGGCAGGTAATACAGCTCAGTCCCCAATTCATTTATTAGTAAAGGAAATATAAAAGTACCTTTAAGGCTGGTAATCAATGCCAGTGGGCCAGAAGGAAGACAGAATCCCTAAGGTTTGTTGCCTGAACAATATAATGTGTTTACAAACAGAAAAATAACAAAGGGGTTACACGGTCAAAGGTCTATTGTTTTCAGAAAATACCAGTTAGAGCTAAAACAGGCAACACTTGAACAAAACACTAAAAGTCTCTATTTTGCTTGCTGAGCATAATCAAGCTTCCACAATTAAAGCAGTACAGAACAGAATTCTGGAAGAAATAAAAAATTAAATAGCCATAAAAAAGCACTTCTTATAGACCCTTACCTAAACAATATCTTAGTCATGCACGTGTGGGGAGTAAAATGTGATTAAGCCAGCAAACGAAACGAGGACCAGAATTACAAGCATTCCAGGAACCAAAGACTGTCCAAGCTGAGAGGCAAAAGGACTCAAAAGCTGTTTGATGAGTTGTAATGCAGGCAAAAGTGGCAGTCAAGCAGCCGCAGAAACAGCAGGCTAGCGCACTATGTCCAAGACTTCTTTAAAGAGCTCTTACAATATCCTACAAAGCCTGAGGGCATCCTTGAGAACATCCATTGTGAATTTACTTGAAGAAGAAAGATTCGTCCCAGATGTGTTAAGTACATTACTTTGGTTTAAAGTAACAAATTAAACAGAAAGCAAGGAGCAGAAAAGTGTTTCTGTCAGGAGAGAGCATTGAGTTGTCAGGATTTAGCCTGTTGTATGCTAAACAAGAGAAGGTATCTGGGAAACAGTACCATTTGTCTTCAAAAAGATATTACATTAGGGCAAGGCTATTTCTTCTCGATAACATTTACATTTAGAGAGGAGCTCCTCGCATTGACATTGAGAAACAAAAGAAGAAGGATGCTGGCTCTTCGTGAAGATGAAGAAGCTGGTGATTCGCAGTAGCATGATCAATGTGCATTGGGATGGGTTAGACCCAAATACAGCTCAGAGGAACAGAAAGTTACAAGACCAACTTAGGGGGAAATGAAATCTAGAATGAAAAATGTCTCACGGACAATGACAGAAGAGCATCCTCACCTTAAATCTAAAGAGGGCCATTATTGGCTAAAGCATCAGCAAAGCACCTTGTTTACCGAGATCACTATGGCCTTTATATAAGGCTCATGAAACTGTGCTTAGGAAGGAGGGGATGGGGCCCATAGCCTACTAATTGCAGGGCCTTGAAAGAAAGTAAGCATGCCAAAGTCCGAAAATGCAAATGTTAAAACGATTCCAAAGTAAAAGAGTATTATATGTGGGGACGTTGACATGCTAGTTTTACGTTCGGTGCTATGTGAATCACAAAGTAGAACACTTTGCTAAAGTAGTTGAATGTACTGATTTGAAGGACAGGAACCAGAAAGAAAATACCTGGTGGTTGCTGAACTACTCGATCCACTAAAACAACATATGCAAAACTATCAATCAGTATTTTAAGGGAAAAAAGTAAACGAATGCCCCAGATGACTTTCTAGGAAGCAGCTTTAAAAGTAATTTGGGGTGCATAAGAAAACTTGAGTGCAGCATTGAGAAAACACAGAGAGGTTAACAGATTGGAACTACAGTCCAAACACCATGAATTGAAAAAGAGAACTATAGAGGAAAGAATCAAACACCTGCTCCCTCACAACCAAACAATCCTATATGACAAAAGGATCAAAGAAAATGCGTTTTCTGCAAATAACCTTAAAATGAGGCAAAAGGATCTACACAACAAGTGTATTACAACTCATGGTGGACAAATTACATAGAAAGACAACATTGTTGAATGTTAGGCCATCTACGCTAATCTATATTCTAAAGAAAATCTCATTGAAACATTCTAACAACTAAAAAAGGTTGACATCCCCAACTCAAAGAAAAGCTAGTACTGGAGCTAGTGGTTTACACATTAGAGGGACAGTCCATCATTGTAAAGCCATTACTTTCTAAACCTATGTCTCGAAACCCAATGATTTTTCATTTTTATATCGAAATGTCATGAAAGGCCCAGAAAATCATCAAGCAAACTTTAGAAATCTGCTCATTTACATGTATGAGAACCACTGCAGAATCAACCTTAGCGTGAATTCCAAAATCAAGCACGGATCCAGAGTGTTTCACGTTTTGCTAAATTATAGCTTCAAAATGCAAGGTAAAATTTTAAGCAAAATAGAAAATCTCCTCCAGAAATATTACTTGACAATGTATCCATCCCTTCCCCTAGAATTAGAACAAATTAATGCGAGGGCCACACCAGTGTTCGGCGCTGTGTCCAGAGGTCATCGATAGGGACCAAAAAACACAAAGTAGCTCATTTGATAAATGATATCATATTGACTAATTAATTAATTAATATAGTTTTGCAAAGTACACTTATCTCAGGAATGTCAGTGCGGTGTACATGAAACTGAGTTGAGAAGACCTCACAATACAAAGAAATCGGTAGGACGTAAAAGGGCTAAGTAACAAACAAGGTACATAGTACCCTGAAAGAAAAGTCGAAACAAGAGGCAAAGGCGTAGAAAAGGATTGAAATTGGAATGTGCAAGGCAGGAAATAGAATAGGGCTTGAGAGAAAGAGAGGCATGGTACGATCAGGAGGTGATGCGGAGAGAGTAGTTAACTAGGAGAGAGGGAGAAGGAGAAGACATATACAAGGAAAGAGTTGCGGTGAAGAGATAAAGAGGGGAAAGGTAGATGAGAGAGGGGAGCGATGAAGAAGAAAAGAAGAAACAGGAAAGATATTTTGAAATTATCCAGATCATAAGGAGCTAACCAAATAGAGCATATGTATGATGAGTAATGCAACAGATGCACTGCTGTATAGCAGCATGGAGCGTCATGGTCCTTGGCCTGGTCTTACCAGCATATATGCACTGAGATGCTCTTCCGAAATCCTCCGGTGCCTGAGTCCTCCTTTGCAGAGGATGTCAGCGGTATGCACAGAGTGCGGGCACTGTGTGGTGTGAGGCTTTGTGACTGCAGTACTTACACTATGCAAAACGCACAGGTAGGGTCAAGGCAGAATATATGTCCTAGAGAACTCTCAGGAGACTTGAAATTGTGGCAGCCAACTTGTAGTCACATAATATCAGCTCTCGCGTTTCAGAGCATTCCCTGCGAAACAGTTGAGATACTGATATTGTCGCAGCGGGATCATCTTTGTTAGGAGATTGGAAATCATTGCACGTGTATGTGGACTTACTGGACACAAAGACGAATTCTGGGATCAGACCAGAGATCAAAGATTTAAACTTTGATGTTCACACTAGTTCTGGGGCCATCCTTTCCAAGTATTACAAACTCTATTGCATATACTATTTCACTAGAGGAACAAGAGGAATACAGTGCTTGTACAGACCTTGTTTATGTTACTTTTGACTCACATATGGTATGGCGGCATTGCCAGTGGCTAGGAAGTGAATCTATGTAATCAGGCAAAAAAGGACACAGTATTGAATATTCATTATGTTACAGCTGAGGAACGTGTTATATTGAGAATAATTCAGTTCACAAACTTGATTTACAAATCACTGAGACAACTTCTCTTTATAAAAAGTTTTAACACCAGAGTTATGCATTGTAGATAGCAACACTTCTGCTGTGCAGAATGAGCTCAGCTTTAAGAACAAGTAGAGTCAAGATATCCAGTGCCTCTGTTTCTCCCTCTTTAGTCCCATTCTATGTTCCCTGTGTCTAATGCAGACCAGGAAAAATATAATTTGCAATGTTATCAATGGGCTTAAGTAAGTGTGGCTACTAGCATTACTACTGTTGGATCCATATTACCAGGGTAGTGCAAACCTGACATAAAGCAGTCCTTTGCCTGTAACTGATGCCTTTTAGGGATGTCTACCTCTGGCACTTCTCGGTCCTTTCTCAGACAACTCACTAAATTGTACAGTGAGCCGGCCTGTTGGCATAAGCTTGAAATATATGTTAATTGGTAAAGTAACACAATTTCAAATGAGGTTTCTTCACAGATTACTGTATGTATTAGAGGCCCTATGTAATAGAAGCCTTTGATACCCAATTCTGGCACAAGATTCATGAAAAAAATGTTTAAAAACTGGAAGACAGGTAAACCTCAAAGTGTATATCATGTACAATCACTGAAACCCAAAGTGTAATATTGCAGAAACGAATGGATATCAATATATATTAAATTGCACCATTGGGCACCCCAGTCTGCTATCAGATAAAGGAAGATCAGAACAAAAACAGAGCTTCAAATAAATAGACATATACAATAATTTCTCTATAAGACATTATAAAGAAAGAACAGCATAAGAAGTGTTGCCATATGATTAAAGTAAGGAAGGTATTACAGAAAGAGGCGCTGTTAGAAATGACATCCTTGGTGTAGTTTTCCCCCATCTTTTTTCTCTGCCTCCTGTATTTTTGCTGTGTGCTGGATTTCGTTTTTGCTGGTCTAGATGCTTTGGGCACTTTGCCACTGCTGATCAGTGCCAAAGTGCAAGTGCTCCCTCTCTAAATTGTGAATATGGATTCTTGTTTCCATGATTGGCTTGTTTGACTTACTACTAAGTCCCTAGTACAGTGCACTGTCTGTGCCCGGAGCCTGTAAATCAAATGCTGCTAGTGGGCCTGCAGCACTGATTGTGCCACCCACACATGCAGACTTTCAAAGGGGTCTCAGACCTGCCACTACAGTGTCTGCGCGCAGTCTCTACTGCCATGTCGACCTGGCAAGTGCACCCACTTGCCAGGCACTGACCTTCCCTGTTATTACATGTGAGTCACCCCTAAGGTAGGCCCAAGGTACCCCTGTGGGCAGGGTGCAGTGTGTGTGAAAGGTAGGACATGTACTGATGTGTGAGACATGTCCTGATAGTGAAATACAGTGTATTTCGTTTTTCACTATTGAAAGGCTATCTGTCTCATAGGATAGAATGGGAGTTGATTTATAACATCTTATAAATATAACTTCCCATTAGGACAAGGTAAAAAGATGGAGTTTATTATGCCCGAACTCAGATTATAAAAATGCATCTGTTAGTAAGGATGATTTTTATATTGTGTGTTTGAAAATACCACTTTTAGAAGGTGGGTATCTTCTTTCTTAGCCATCCACTGTGCCTCTGCTGGTTTGTAGATTGACTGTCTGACTTTGAAGTGAAAGGGGCTGGGGATGTGCATTCACTGTAGACAGCGACTGGGGGGGTTGAGGTGTGTCCTGCCTTTCCTGGATGAATCAGGGTTGGGCTAAATAGACCTGGGCTGCATTTAGAGTAGTGGGAGTAGATTTCCTTGCACCTGAATGGGCCTGGTCTGCCTTACACAATGCTGTCTCCACCTCCTGTAGGGAAGCTGGACCAGAGAGGACAGAACTGGTTTGGACTAAGCACAGGGACTCTCTGCCACCAGAGAACAAAGGAAAATGCTGTATAAATATTGGGGCCCAGACCCCATAACTTTAGATTACTTCTGAACTCAAGAGGAACCTCTTCCAAGGAGAAGAGCTAGGAAAACTGAAGGAGAAGTACTGCCCCTTTGCTGTGTGCTGTGTGGGGTTGGCCTGCAGTGGCTGTGTATGCCAAGGAGAGGACCAAGACTTTGCTGTGTGCTGTGTATCCTGCTTGAAGAAGATCTCCAACGGCTTGGTGTAGAGCTTGCCTCCTGTTTTGAAGTCTCAGGGACACAAAGACTTCATTTCCTCTGTCCTCCTGCACCTGAAACTGCTGTTTCAGCTGCCACAGAGGGAAACTGCAACACCGACGCTGGCGAGCGATGCAGTGACATGCAACAAAGCCGTGGACCCCGCTCGTGAAGTGCACGACGCACTGCCCCGACTTACACCATAGCCCCGACACCTGCTGACGCTGCACTGCACCGACTCTGACGCCGTCACAGAGGCCACTGCCTGCACTGGAGCCGAGGGCACCGCTCGTGATGCACAACTAGGCACCGCCCCGACTCGCACCGCTGCCCCGACCTCACCGACGCCGGTGCTTTATCATCGCAGAGCCAATACCTGATGTGGGTGACCTCCCAAATCCATCGACCCCACATCGTCGTAAGGAACTAACAACTGCAACGTCACCTCCTCGGCAACAGTAAGGAACCAACGCCTCCCCTCCCCTGCATCGCATTAAGGAACAGACGCCTCACCTCCCCGTGGTCGGAAGGAACCAACGCCGCTGGGCGCCAACGAAGCATCACCTCCCAGATGCCGTGCACCGTCTTTGTTTTCATCGTTTGCCAAGGTACTGTTCTTTGGGGTCCATGTGACTCCGGGCCCGACGCCACTCACCTCGCTGTCGGCGCGTACTTTGAGACTTTCATCTGTCACAACGTCGTAATAGCCCCAGGTGGAGCATATCTTGACATATGTATGGTGGATTTTTGTTGTTTTGGTCTTGTTTGGTTTAGATAAAGATTACTTATTTTTCTAAAATGGTGTGGTGTCCATTTGTAGTGTTTTCACTGTATTACAGTATGTGTGCACAAATGCTTTACACACTGCCTCTGAGATGAGCCTGTCTGCTTGTGCCAAGTTACCAAGGGGGTGAGCAGGAGTTATCTAAGGGCATAACTCCCTTACCCTGACTAGAGGCAAGAGTCCCTACTTGGACAAAAGTGCAAACCATTGCCAACTAGAGACCCCCATTTCTAACAGGCGCCAATAGCATTGTGAAATAAAATGAGACCTGTGCTTACAGATCTTGCATCTCAAAACTGCTCATAGAAAAAACGAAAAAAGTGTGTTAAAGGTGATAGCTCACCCCACTTAGGTTAAATTACACTTATGTATGGCTTTCGGGAAATTGTAGGAGGGATTGTGGCCCATGATGGGGGCATGTTGCATTTGTTTTGGACATGTATGGAAATTGAGATCTTTTGTGGTGAAGACCTCAGAGGTCATCCATAGGGAACAAAAAACACAAAGTAGCAAATTTGATAAATTCAATTATATTGATTAATTAATTAATTGATTAATTTATATAGTTTTGTAAAGCACACTTATCTCCGGAATGTCAGTGCGGCGTACATGAAACTGAGTGAAGAAGACCTGGCAATGCAAAGAAATCAGTAGGACATAAAAGGGGCAAATAACAAATAAGGTACATGGTACAATACCAACTTAAAAAAGAAAAGTCGAGACAGGAGGTTATTTTCATTGACCTCAGCTCAATCAAAATGGTGACAACCTTGCAGCTTCTATTGGACTCATCAGTTCTGATTCTGAAATCCAGTTCAGGAAGGCCCTAAAGACATGGATCTATGGAACACCTGACGAATCTTGCATTGCCCCCATCTAGGTCTTCATCCTCCACTGCTAAGTTTGCTATCTGTACAGCGCCAGGAGGCTCCTTTGGGAGTGACAGTTCGCGCTCTATAAATGCCACATTTCATTTCATTTCATTTCAGTTGTCCTACTTGAGACTATGGATGAGGACCGAATCTTTGCAATGAATTCCAGCATGGGCAAATGATGACTGTTAGACCTGTCAGCTTTAGAGTGGTCTTCCCCCAAACCTTTTGCTTCTCCTCCTCCATTTTGTGGAATTTATTTGTGTTGGCCTTGGGACTCTATGTACTTTACCACTGCTAACCAGTGCAAAAGAGCTCGTACTCATTCCCTAAAACATGGTTAGATTAGTTTATAACAAAAGAGTGAGTAGAAAAGGGACGATGGGGAACGTAGCACGAGGAAAAACCTCTTATTTAAAAGAACCCTCACTCACCAACCTAGTTGGTGACATGCTTCATCATTGGGTTCCCACCAGAGAGGCCGAGTGCCTCCCTGGTGTGCTACGACGCCTGAATTACAGCGGAGCGGGTATTTTGTTGGGGTAGTGTCAGTGCAACAGTGAAGGTAGTGCAAGTTAAAAGATATCTGGTTTAATCCCAAATCAATTTTATTGGTGGAAAACCAGGTAACATTAAAAACAAGTGAAATGGACACTAGGTGCCTAGCTAAATTGACCAGGCGCATCCAGATTGATTTAAAAGTGATCAATGGTCAACATGTTTCTGCTTATAATGTGTAATTTACAAAGCTTTCATCAGGACCAGGCCTCCACGGCGGTGTACACTCGCTAAGGTGTACCCTAACCAGTGGAGGTATATGGATGGTAAAACTCACGGTTTTACCATAGGGCCTTCTGGGATTCCAAAAAGCCAAAGAACTCTGTAAGAAAACACAAATACAACAGTTTTGTAAGTTCAGTGGTATTTCTTGCCAGGTATTCTGGAGGTCTAAAATGTTTAAGAAACCTTGTGCTATTAATTGCCACAGCGTGATTGTATCACGTACACCTTTCAATCAGGCAAACGTGTCAGACATACCGCCACTCCGTGTCTATTTGTCTCCGGAGGGGTCATTATTACTAGATAAATACTAGTAACATTTAACGCTTTACTTAGTGAGCGTAATAGAAGCATTCTCAATTATGCAACAAACTTGGAATATAGTGACAAACCCGTTAAAAACGCGGATAAAGTGTGCACGCGTTTGTTAAAATCCAAAGGCAGCTTTTCAAAACATGGAGAAATTAGGGCTTACGTGAAGAAACTACTAGCTTCACGTCATGGGTCCGGGAGGGGTTAGAGATGCTGGTGGAATCTATACAAGATAAAAAGAAAGTAAGTTTCTAGAGAATCTCCGGTGAGTTACCGGTGAACCTCGTGTCAAAGTAACAATCACCACCCCGGAAACCCCCAGCCTACTTACTTCCAAAACAGCACTCTCCCGCACACAACCTATCGGTGCCAAACCTCGGACCCGAATGTTACTACGATGTTTCAGCTGGAGAAAGAAATGCCGATTCTCAATCACGTGACCCGTGCGTAAACCACCGAACGCGGTGCGTCCAGGACACGTGACTTCAAAGACTAGACTGCAAAGGTCGGGACTTAAAGCGCTTAGTAATAAAGTTGTTATTTACTTGAAACAACTCTGTACTGAAACGATATGAAGTCTAAATGACTAATTTAAGTAAACTGTGATAGAAATAGATAAAGTATGGGGTCAAATGGTACTTGTGAAACCAAATAATAATGACACACGAGTATCGGAAAATATTAAAGACACTATACTCTGAGCATAATAACCCTATTGAAATCTATATACATAGCAGATGATAATGGTATGGGCTAATCAACCATTAACTATGTATACACTCATTACACTATAAGTCAGTAACTTCCTAAAAGCGTGTCTAGAGGGCAATGGTGGTCCCAAATCAGTCAGTGAGGACACAGGTAGGCATAAAGGTGAAAAAGGGGGAGTAACCCTCCATGCTCAAGGGACTGAGTCATTGGTCAGGCATAAGGGCTGAGACTATAATCGAGTGATGTCAACGTTTCATTACTGAACCCCAAGGGATATTATCGTTAAGCCCTATCATATGTGTAGAAAGGCGATAAATCCAACGTTGTTCCTTCTCGAAAAGCGCTTGCTGTATAGTAGGACTTTGCCTCAATTGCTCAATAATTGTCCAACTCAAATCATTTGTAGTGTGATTTTGCTGTAAAAAATGATCAGTAAGTTTTGTAGTGTTTTTTCGGCATCGGATATTGCTCCTGTGCTCACATATTCGTTGTTTAATCTTACGCGTAGTCATACCCACATACCTGGAACCGCACGGGCAAGTAATCAAATAAACCACGTTTGCGGAATTGCAGTTGGTATGGGCCTTTTGTGACCATATTTTTCCAGTTTCAAGTTCCAGGTACTTGGTAGCGATAGTCAAATGGCACACGCTGCACGCCCCACATGGGAAATGACCTGTCACAGGAGGAAGTCCCCAGGCATTCAGGACTGAACGATTTTCTTCCCTTTCTGGTAAACTGGGCCGCGTATGTACTACGGTATCCTTAATGCTCCTTGCTCTTTTGAAAGAGAAGAGCGGTTTTTCCCACTTGTGATTATTACTCTCCAGGATTCTCCAGTGCTTCCTTATTGATTTACTGACAGCATTAGAAGCCACATTGTACGTTGTAACGCATGTAAGTGGTATTTCCACTGAACTTCTGGGATTTTCCTCCAGAAGGGCTTCCCTGTGTTGGTTCCTGGCCCTCTTGCAGCTTCTTTTTAAAATACTGTCGGGGTACCCCCGCTTCTGGAGTTTGATTGTAAGGTCCTCTGCCTGGGATCTAAAATTCGTCAATTCGCTACAATTGCGTCTGAGGCGGAGGTATTGGCCGAAGGGGAGGTTTTCCCGCAGCGGTCGCGGGTGGAAGCTGGAAAAATGCAGCAAGTTGTTTTTTGCTGTCGGTTTGTGGTGTGTCTTGGTCTGTAGTTGATTCCCAACTTTCATGATAACTACATCCAGGAAGACCATCTCATCCTTCTTATAAGAGTAGGTGAATTTTAAGTTCGGATCGCATGTATTTATCCACCCAAAGAACTCCAAAAGGACATCTTCAGTCCCATGCCAGATGATAAACACGTCGTCTATGTACCTCTTCCAAAAGGAAACAAAGGACGCGTAAGGATTATGGGCTGATAAGATGTATTTACACTCAAAATCGTGCACATACAGCCCGGCTACACTTGGGGCAAATGTACTGCCCATCGAAGTGCCCGTAGACTGTAAATAAAGCTCTCCCTTGTATTCAAAGTAATTCCTTTTCAAGGCGAGGGTGGCACAAGCGATCACGAATTCCTTCGGGGTTACAAAATCCCAAGGTGCTGTCTCCAAAACCTCTTTGAGAACCTTGATGGTGTCATCCTGCGGAATGCAGGTATAGAGGCTTTCGATATCTAATGAGACCAGGAAAGTAGATTCATTGGTAATGTCAATATCCTGTAATAAGGATAATAAGTTTTTAGTGTCTTTAAGGTAAGTACTAGTTGCCTGGATCAAGGGTTTCAGAAAGAAATCGCAGTACCGCGACAAAGGTTCGAGGAGGGAGCCAATGCCCGACACAATTGGACGTCCTGGAGGGGGCATTCTGTTCTTATGCGTTTTTGGCAGTGTGTAGAAGTATGGAATAACACCCCTGCTTGTTGTCAAAAAATCAGCTTCATGTTTGGTAATGTGTCCATTAGTTTCAGCCTCCTCTACCATGTCTGTAATCATAGATTTTAGGTGTGGAGTGGGATCCGTATCAAGACGAGTGTAGTTGGCCTGGTCACTCAGAAGTCGTCTACACTCAGTATCATATGCCACCGCATCTTGAATCACAACACCACCCCCTTGTCTGCTGATTTTATGACAATGGTGGTGTTGGACTGTAATGATTGAAGTGCACGAAATTCTTCTGCACGCATGTTCTTGAAGACGACCGTCTCCTGAAAAGACTCAATATCATTAAACACAGCCTGTTCAAAGGCTGTGATTTCAGGTGGAACCGCATGAGGTGGAGGAGTAAAAGTTGATTTCAACCTTAGGCCTGAATCCCCAGTGGAAACCTGGGTACCATCCTTGTTTTGTTTCTCAAAAAAACTCTTGAGTTTCAATTTGCGGAAAAAACCGGCCAGTTCACAATGGAGCTTAAAACGATCGAGGCGTGCCGTGGGTACAAAACCTAAACCCTTCTCTAAGACTGAGTTTTCATCTTCTGTAAGGACGACAGAGGAGAGGTTGGTGATTAAACTCTCTGGTTGCTGGGGCCTGCTTGCTGCTCCCGCGCCTTGCTCCGTGTGTTGTCGCCCACTACTTCGTGTTCCCAGTGCACTTGGTTCGTACCTCTTCTTTTGCCGCGTCCTCTCCGGCCTCTCTCTAAAAAGGAGGGCGATACATATTTTGTTGGAATTGTGGATGTGGCACAAAATTTGGATTCCAACCCATCATCTGCTGGAACTGTGGTGGTTGGAAAGGATTCTGAAAACCCCC
The DNA here is from genome assembly GCA_963921515.1 of Calotriton arnoldi. Classification (NCBI taxonomy): domain Eukaryota; kingdom Metazoa; phylum Chordata; class Amphibia; order Caudata; family Salamandridae; genus Calotriton; species Calotriton arnoldi. The sequence goes on from CAWUFW010007821.1 coordinate 931,532, forward strand.
TCCCCAGCCAGCGGAAAAGGTTGCCATGGTTGCTGGTATTGTTGCCTTCTGTTCCTACCTCTCCCTCGGTGACTGGGTTTGAAACTGTCCCCACTTGACCCACTAGTTGTTGATGCATCGTCATCTGAGCCATCTGTACTATATGTGTTCCTTGGTGGAGGGACATAATCGGGATTGGCATATGGATAGATTTTAGTGTATGAGAACCGCTTAAGGTCCTTCTGAAAGTTATGTGCCTTGGACTGGGTCAAGGTATCTTTGTACTCATTAACCTCCTTATTTAATTCATCCAGCCTCTTTTTGTATCCCGTGAGTGTTGTTCTGAAGTGTGTCTCAGTTAATTGAATTTCTATTAACATTGCTTCAGATAAGCGAAGAGCTGTCTTTATTATAAGCACCAGCCAGTCGCGGGTACAATGCCACGCGATCTGGGCCCATTCCTTTCTAAACTGGGGATCTTCCAGAAAAATGCGCGGGGCATTAGTCACCAAAAGGCCCTTTGGTGCCACGTTGTTCCGTAGATACTCAGTGAGTATCGTACCATGTAAAATAGTCCTGATACGGTTTCTTTTCTGCTCGGTAAGTTTCTCCCACTCTGTAGTTTGAGAGATTGTCTGAGCAATCGAGGGGTCTGAGAAAAGGGAAGAATCTGCCAAAAGGGCATCAACCTCTTCTTTAGAATATGAAAGGCCTAAGTTCTCCATGTTACTGCCAAACGGGGTCACTAGTATTGTAGGTAAAGAAAATACTCTCGCAGCTGTACGCTGCTAAATCTATAATATCAACAAGAGAGAGAGGAGAGGGTCACTCTTATTCCCCCTAACGTATGAATTCAATAACAACAAAAGAGTGAGTAGAAAAGGGACGATGGGGAACGTAGCACGAGGAAAAACCTCTTATTTAAAAGAACCCTCACTCACCAACCTAGTTGGTGACATGCTTCATCATTGGGTTCCCACCAGAGAGGCCGAGTGCCTCCCTGGTGTGCTACGACGCCTGAATTACAGCGGAGCGGGTATTTTGTTGGGGTAGTGTCAGTGCAACAGTGAAGGTAGTGCAAGTTAAAAGATATCTGGTTTAATCCCAAATCAATTTTATTGGTGGAAAACCAGGTAACATTAAAAACAAGTGAAATGGACACTAGGTGCCTAGCTAAATTGACCAGGCGCATCCAGATTGATTTAAAAGTGATCAATGGTCAACATGTTTCTGCTTATAATGTGTAATTTACAAAGCTTTCATCAGGACCAGGCCTCCACGGCGGTGTACACTCGCTAAGGTGTACCCTAACCAGTGGAGGTATATGGATGGTAAAACTCACGGTTTTACCATAGGGCCTTCTGGGATTCCAAAAAGCCAAAGAACTCTGTAAGAAAACACAAATACAACAGTTTTGTAAGTTCAGTGGTATTTCTTGCCAGGTATTCTGGAGGTCTAAAATGTTTAAGAAACCTTGTGCTATTAATTGCCACAGCGTGATTGTATCACGTACACCTTTCAATCAGGCAAACGTGTCAGACATACCGCCACTCCGTGTCTATTTGTCTCCGGAGGGGTCATTATTACTAGATAAATACTAGTAACATTTAACGCTTTACTTAGTGAGCGTAATAGAAGCATTCTCAATTATGCAACAAACTTGGAATATAGTGACAAACCCGTTAAAAACGCGGATAAAGTGTGCACGCGTTTGTTAAAATCCAAAGGCAGCTTTTCAAAACATGGAGAAATTAGGGCTTACGTGAAGAAACTACTAGCTTCACGTCATGGGTCCGGGAGGGGGTTAGAGATGCTGGTGGAATCTATACAAGATAAAAAAGAAAGTAAGTTTCTAGAGAATCTCCGGTGAGTTACCGGTGAACCTCGTGTCAAAGTAACAATCACCACCCCGGAAACCCCCCAGCCTACTTACTTCCAAAACAGCACTCTCCCGCACACAACCTATCGGTGCCAAACCTCGGACCCGAATGTTACTACGATGTTTCAGCTGGAGAAAGAAATGCCGATTCTCAATCACGTGACCCGTGCGTAAACCACCGAACGCGGTGCGTCCAGGACACGTGACTTCAAAGACTAGACTGCAAAGGTCGGGACTTAAAGCGCTTAGTAATAAAGTTGTTATTTACTTGAAACAACTCTGTACTAAAACGATATGAAGTCTAAATGACTAATTTAAGTAAACTGTGATAGAAATAGATAAAGTATGGGGTCAAATGGTACTTGTGAAACCAAATAATAATGACACACGAGTATCGGAAAATATTAAAGACACTATACTCTGAGCATAATAACCCTATTGAAATCTATATACATAGCAGATGATAATGGTATGGGCTAATCAACCATTAACTATGTATACACTCATTACACTATAAGTCAGTAACTTCCTAAAAGCGTGTCTAGAGGGCAATGGTGGTCCCAAATCAGTCAGTGAGGACACAGGTAGGCATAAAGGTGAAAAAGGGGAGTAACCCTCCATGCTCAAGGGACTGAGTCATTGGTCAGGCATAAGGGCTGAGACTATAATCGAGTGATGTCAACGTTTCATTACTGAACCCCAAGGGATATTATCGTTAAGCCCTATCATATGTGTAGAAAGGCGATAAATCCAACGTTGTTCCTTCTCGAAAAGCGCTTGCTGTATAGTAGGACTTTGCCTCAATTGCTCAATAATTGTCCAACTCAAATCATTTGTAGTGTGATTTTGCTGTAAAAAATGATCAGTAAGTTTTGTAGTGTTTTTTCGGCATCGGATATTGCTCCTGTGCTCACATATTCGTTGTTTAATCTTACGCGTAGTCATACCCACATACCTGGAACCGCACGGGCAAGTAATCAAATAAACCACGTTTGCGGAATTGCAGTTGGTATGGGCCTTTTGTGACCATATTTTTCCAGTTTCAAGTTCCAGGTACTTGGTAGCGATAGTCAAATGGCACACGCTGCACGCCCCACATGGGAAATGACCTGTCACAGGAGGAAGTCCCCAGGCATTCAGGACTGAACGATTTTCTTCCCTTTCTGGTAAACTGGGCCGCGTATGTACTACGGTATCCTTAATGCTCCTTGCTCTTTTGAAAGAGAAGAGCGGTTTTTCCCACTTGTGATTATTACTCTCCAGGATTCTCCAGTGCTTCCTTATTGATTTACTGACAGCATTAGAAGCCACATTGTACGTTGTAACGCATGTAAGTGGTATTTCCACTGAACTTCTGGGATTTTCCTCCAGAAGGGCTTCCCTGTGTTGGTTCCTGGCCCTCTTGCAGCTTCTTTTTAAAATACTGTCGGGGTACCCCGCTTCTGGAGTTTGATTGTAAGGTCCTCTGCCTGGGATCTAAAATTCGTCAATTCGCTACAATTGCGTCTGAGGCGGAGGTATTGGCCGAAGGGGAGGTTTTCCCGCAGCGGTCGCGGGTGGAAGCTGGAAAAATGCAGCAAGTTGTTTTTTGCTGTCGGTTTGTGGTGTGTCTTGGTCTGTAGTTGATTCCCAACTTTCATGATAACTACATCCAGGAAGACCATCTCATCCTTCTTATAAGAGTAGGTGAATTTTAAGTTCGGATCGCATGTATTTATCCACCCAAAGAACTCCAAAGGACATCTTCAGTCCCATGCCAGATGATAAACACGTCGTCTATGTACCTCTTCCAAAAGGAAACAAAGGACGCGTAAGGATTATGGGCTGATAAGATGTATTTACACTCAAAATCGTGCACATACAGCCCGGCTACACTTGGGGCAAATGTACTGCCCATCGAAGTGCCCGTAGACTGTAAATAAAGCTCTCCCTTGTATTCAAAGTAATTCCTTTTCAAGGCGAGGGTGGCACAAGCGATCACGAATTCCTTCGGGGTTACAAAATCCCAAGGTGCTGTCTCCAAAACCTCTTTGAGAACCTTGGCACTCGGCCTCTCTGGTGGGAACCCAATGATGAAGCATGTCACCAACTAGGTTGGTGAGTGAGGGTTCTTTTAAATAAGAGGTTTTTCCTCGTGCTACGTTCCCCATCGTCCCTTTTCTACTCACTCTTTTGTTGTTATTGAATTCATACGTTAGGGGGAATAAGAGTGACCCTCTCCCTCTCTCTCTTGTTGATATTATAGATTAGTTTATACCCAATTGGCATATTTAATTTACTTATAAGTCCCTTGTAGAGTGTTATACTATATATAGGGTCTGCAAATTAAATGCTACCATCTGGACTGTAGCACTTATTGTGCCACCTACTTAAGTTGCACCATAAAACATGCCCCAGGCCTGCCACTGCAGCCTCAATGCAGTTTTAAACTGCTATGTCGACTTGACATTAAAATTCCCTTGCCAAGCCTTAAAAGTCCCTTTTATTACATATAAGCCCCAAAGGGCAGGGTTCTGTGTAAATAAAAGGTTGGACATGTACTTACGTTTTACATGTACTGGTAGTGAAAAACTCCTAAATTCGTTTTGTCACTACTGTGAGGCCTCCCCGTGCCATAGGATAACATTGGGGATTCATTATTACATTCAATAATCAGTAATTTTCAATTGGGAGCACGTAGCTTTGTCATCTTTGGTGTCTTTTGAATTGTAAAAAAAAAACCCTATGCTAAAGTCAGATTTTTTATTAAAATTTTGAAAATGCCACTTTTAGAAAGTTAAAAAAGAGAACTAGGACAGAAGTCTTAGACAGAAAGTGCCCTACTTCCTGCACTCTACGGAGTGTCTCACAATTGTTAAACTTCAGTTAGAACAGTTTATGAACAATACACATCGTTTGAGTTCCAATGTAAGCGACGGATTCGTAAATAAGAGTCCCAAACAAAAGTCCTTGACACCGTCAATTCATTACTTCATGAATTTGGGTTTATTCAAAATTGGATTTTTCCCAAAACCAAAGTTCCTTTATATGTCGATCATACATGTCAGGCGTGGATCACATAAATCCCGATGCATTTCGGGTGTTGAAACCACCCTTCCTTAGGGGAATCTACAAACAAATGATGATACCAATAAATATGTATCTGATACAATCACATTGATGCATGTGGTTAATCAAAGGCCCTTAATCCTGTGAGGTAGTTGTGTATAGGAAATGTCAAATAGATGAGAAAAGCCCAAGTTTGCACGAGGCTGTAGGAAAAAAGATCATCGAAAATGACTCAACATGAAAGGAAAAGGAGAGAGGTGTGAAAAGGAAAAAAGAAAAAGAACAGAATGAAACATGAGGAAAGGAAAACCTAATAGAACCATTGTGCTCTACTTATCCAAGCGAGAGTGACACCCTCTCAGTGAACATGTTTATCCCAATGTGAGACAATATTCCGCGCTGCATTCCCGAGTTTTTTAACTCGTTGGGTATTGTCCATAAAAAGGTAACTGTGCAGCATGCATTACTGTAACACGGCATGCAACCATCATAGAGGTGTCCTACAAATATCCATAAGTACCTCCACACCAGATATCCTCTAGTGGAACGACTGAAGATTATCTCCTGATGGTGCACAATGATGTTGAAGACAATTCTTATGTCACAGGAGGAGGTTTATATCACACGTAAAAATACCGGTGGTACGTCCTAATCATCAAAACTACTTCCGGTGTACACTGAAAATACAACAATAACTCTTGAACTGCAATCTTGACTTTGGGGTTAAACTGCCACTTGATGTCAAAGCAAATGTCGCTCACCAATAATCTGATATGAAGTACGCCGTGCCAACCGCTTACACCCTAAGTGCCTTGCACATCGATTTAAGATCTTGCACCAAACCAAGTTCTCTTCAGCAATCGTATCACCGTCATCTGTGAATTAAACGATATGGCGTCACTAACTTTCCGCATCTAAATGCGTAAACCACTTACTTCTCCGGTGACTCGGGAGTGTAGCCCAAACCGCCGTCGTGTAATCACTATGCATACCCCGTAGTAGAGATCCCGCCGTGATTTTATAAGTAGCCCGCCTCCTTTATCAAAATGCTTCCCGTCGCTACGTAACGCGCCTTTACCAGTGGTAGAAATAGACAAAGGGAAGGAAAGTTCTTGAGCAGATTCAAGTAAAAGCAATATGTCTACCAAAGTGCCGTCTGATACCCATAATGTGCTGTACTTTACTAATGAGCGTTACCAAAATTCTTAATTCCATAATTTCTTCTGCTAATGTGTGACAAGTATTTTCACTTGCAATGTTAATGGACATACATTTGAAGAAGTATTACAGCAACATTTGCTTTACAGATGCATGTCGAGTGGTTTCAATTGCAATATATTTGAACAAACATTCCAATAAAATGCTACAGCGACCAGACATGAGCATAATACTTTTCATAATAAACATGCTGTGAATCTGCCTCAAATTTACTTGGCTATAAGTTGAAGTGTTCTGATCACAGTAGCTCAGGTGAGACTACTGATGCAATAAAAGTACTCAAGGTTCTTAGCAGCTTTTTGTGCCTTAACAGTGAATCCACCAACTTTGAAATGCATGTATTGACACTCCAATTTATACAACGCTGCTGATCTGGAAATAATCTTGCTGTTAATCAGCAATAAGGTTGAATTGATATGCACTGAATGTTCCATGTGAGAAATTAAAGTTATGTTCTCTAACACTTCACATATATAACAAAGTGAATAATAATGTTACAGATCACTTTATGCCCAACTCTGTGCATATCACCATTCATAATAAGATGTGTATTCCTGAGAACTCCTAAAATGGATGACTGTACATCTGCTGTACAATAGTCTACTTGAAACCTCTGGAATCCTGATGTCTAAGGTCTGAGGTCTTGCTAGGGAGCAATGTTAACAGCCGTGCTATGTAATGTACTACCGTGTGAGTAGTGGAACTAAAATGTAACTATAGAAAACCAAAGAAGAGAGAAAATAATAAAAATGAAAGCCTACAGGAAACAAGTTGATTCAAGCTTGTCGTTGAGACCCTTGGGCATTAGAGTATCCAGAAAACGAATCCAAAAACTTTCTCGCTGGATAAGAAACTTGGACGTGTGTGTCCCTGTCATTTCTAATCTTTACTACTTCCAGCACCGTAAACCTGAGTTGGGCGATGGTGTGGTGATTATCAGCCCAGTGACTGGCTAAGGCTGAACTTGTGGTCCTAGTTCTGATCCTGCTCTTGTGCTCCGTGATCCGGGTTTGCAACGATCTCTCCGTCTTGCCCACATAATACAGGCCGCATGGACACTTGATAGTGTAGATCACGTTTTGCTCATTGCAATTAGCTGTGAAATGTAAATTCACAGGTTTCCCTGTCCAGGGATGGGAAATGTAAGAACCGGTTAATACGTTGTTGCAATGTGAGCAATTATAGCACTTTTGCATCCCTCTGTGTTCCATCTTCTTGTCTGAGACACTTTCCATTAGAATCTCTCTGAGATTGCGTGATCTTTTGTAAGCAAAAATCGGGGGGTCACGGAATAGATTGTAAAAATCAGGCTCGGATTGCAATAGCTCCCATCGATTCAGGATCACCTGTTTGATTGCTGATGACTGTGTAGAGAATGTGGATACGAAAACCTCTCTTTTATCCGTCATCTTTTCCCTCTTCCTCAAAAGGTCTGTTCTAGGTATCTCCTGTGCCCTTTTTGCTGCACTCTGTAATCGAATTCTGTCTGTTTCTATTGTGGACATTGTTTATTCTGTGAAAATTGAGTGCAATACAGCTGTTCTGTTGAAACCTACACTTTTAGAAAGTTGGCATTTTTCTGCCCTAGCCCTTTTGTGCCTGTAGCCTGTCTTGGGGCAAATGATTGGGTATAACTGACAGTTAGACTTCGTGAATTCATCCTAGACAGTCACACAATAGAGGGATTAGGTATGCCTGAATTGGCCATCTGCTGGCAGGATGAGAGGGCAGAGCTGAGCACAGCCCCACTTACAACTGAATAGGGAGTGCTCTCATTTCTTGTTTAGGCACATTGTCGACCATGCCTATGAAATACCAGTGTGGGATTTGTTCTAGGGTCAATTCTAAAATTGTATCACTGTATCTGTCAGATCTTTTCGAAGCCTTAGAATACAAGGCCGAGCCATAGGTAGGAAAATTGTCCTTGTGCTGTGCATTTAACCCTCTTATTTTCCATATATAACTCATAAAGCAAAGAGTTTATTATTCTTACTTAGGGAATATAAAATATGCGATTGCTGTCTTTTAATAAAACCATGGTTACAGTCCTCTGGCATGTGCCCCTCTTTACAGGATCACCATTGAAATTGTTTGGTTATAAAACATTCCCCACTTCATCTTGGTTATGATAGGTATCATCCTTCTCAATATCTAGGAAGACCAAGAATACTTTCAAAATGGAAATACATTTCAAGGACCAGCTCAAACCATGAGTTCTATCGCTATTAACATGGCTGTTATGCAGCTGTCGCCTCACAGTAACCATCTTGGGTTGTTATGAAAGAGTAATGGATGATACTGTTTCAGGGGCAACAGGTACCTTCTCAAAATGTGTTTTCCAATTCCTGTTTTAGTGCATGAAAAAAGTTAGACGTTTAGAGCAATTTACAGAGTGGGTCAGTGCTGTATTTTAAGACTGCGAACAATGCACATACATACAGGAAAAGAAAACATTTTGTAATCTAAACAGCGGGTTTGTTGTATGTATTCCTTTATATATCCCTTATCACATATCTCAGTATCTGAGCTTTCTGTGTATCAGTACTAAGTACAACATTTTGAGACGTACCTAATACACTCAGTTCCTTAATATGAGTTGGGTTATTTCACCTAGAGCGATAACTCTAGGTAAAATAACCCAGGTCCTGTTGTAGGGATTCTGCACATACACAGAGCTATGCACAGGATAATAGGACCTCGGAATATAGTGGTGAGCCAACCATAAACCTTAGCACCTAAAACCCCAACCCGACTAGCTGTAGCGTCTCATTAGCAACGATGCTACCAATGATTAGACAACCCAGAACACGGTATCTCTCTCTCAGGACTCGCAGGAGCAAGAACACCCTTTCATAACTCACTCATACCTGTCCACAACGCGCGTAAGAAGAGACACTGTATAGTTTAAAATGTTTATTTCAACTAACGTGCTCTGAGATACAGTACACGTGCCAGTACTATCAGCATAATGCATAAGGATAATATAATCAGCATAGTTACAACTCCATAGAATACAAATGGGGAAAGCATTTCATAAAGCAGTGGTTATAGGGCTAAATGACCTTACCACCCTCCCCGTGCTAGTAGCTAGTTTATTATAAAAACAGAAGACCTCTGGGCTTTGTCTAGCGAACCCCCATACCTCAATATCTAGATGCAAGGTTTACATCATCAGACAATCACAGCTCTTCTCTCTGGAAAGGTTTTTCTTCAAGTGTCTCTAACCGTGAAATCACAATATTAAAAGCACACGAATTTCTCCAGGGCAGCTGTACATAGTGTTATGTCTAAGTGCGAGGGACTGGCCAGATCAGCAAGAACAAGGGACGTTGTTTTTCGACCTTGTACATGGTGTGCAGACGTAGGGAACAGGAGAAAAGGTGAAAGACAAATATGCAGACAGCTCTAAAATAGCAGGGCAGAAACAGAGGCTGGAAAAACAACGGCACAAAGTAACGTGCGCAAAAAGGCATCATGGCAGCCAGGCCTAAGCCAACGTAGCAAGGCAGACCAGGAGGCCACAAACCACAAGACAGTCCCTGTTGTAAGTGTGTGCGGGACCAGAATTATCATGTCTGAAAACTCTGAAACCAGAGACACCATGGGACATATCTTTGACCCACCTTGCGTTGCTCTTGCACCACGCAACATGGTGCAATAGCGACGTAAACCTTAAGTCATATTTTTGAAGCCACTCAAAGCAACTTTGCATGGCTTTGAGTAGCTCCAAAAATATGGACTAACGCAACGCAGCACAAATCGCTGCGTTGCGTTACTCTGCCCTGGGTAGGCATTCAATAGGCGTTGCGTGGGTGTTCCCACACAACTCTTATGGTTTTTGACGCATTACCAGATTTACAAGACCTTGTAAACCTGGGAATGCGCCAAAAAGATATGCCTCAGCATTCTGCAGCACACATAGAAAGAGGAAAAAGCCTCTAAGGATTGTTTTTGTGCAGGAAGGTGCACCTTCCTTCACAAAAACAACCCTGCCTACAACACAGGCAGCCTTGCACCAGTGTGCAACGGTGCCTGCATTGGCTCTAGGTTGCCAAAACATTGCCAGTGCAAGGGATAAGGACAGGAATGCACTGTATTGGATAAATACGATGCATTCCTGCCCTTTTCCTTAGACGCAGGGCAGCGCAGCAAGGTGACTTGGTGTGTTGCCCTGCGCCACTAAAGTTGTAAATATGGCACCCAGGTCTGTAAGACTTGCTACAGGGCAGGGCTGTGGGAAGCAGCATTACCCCTGCAGGTGCCCAGGCCCCTAGCAACCACCGGGTGGCATAAAGAAACTTGAGGGCCCCCCCCCTGCAAAGTAAAGGAGCCTCCCCCCCCCCAGCCCACCACCTACCACTTTGGACCCAGACTCAGTGTATTGTGGTGAGGGGGCCCCCTGGAACTCAGGGCCCGCCTACACCTTGGGGGCTGTGGGGGCTAATGTTACACCACTGCACCCTCTACCCAACCGACCCATACGCAACTGGCAGCCCTGCAGCCACTTTCCACCTGCTCAGAGCAGTTGGAAAGATGTCTGCATTTTTTTGCCAGAATGGTAAAAAACGGCCAGGTAAAGTACCTGCTAAAGTCGGGTCAGAGTAGTTATTCCCCACTTCATGGGAAAAAACTCACAATGGCTGGAATTTGCTTTGGAGATACCAGACGGTTAAATTCTAGCCCTCTGGCAAGTCTAGCCCTTAGTTTTCAACCACAGTTGTGTCCAAAAATGACTTACTTAATCTCTCTGGAACAAAAGTGTTATGGAATCATTCAGTCACAGGCCATGTAGCGATCTCACATTGTCATCAACAAGCACTGGCAAAGCCAATAGGTATAATGCAAGTGGCATGCTGTTGGCTTTTCCAGTGATAATGTATTTATTTTTTTTAAAGAAAAGAAAAAATGTTTCCAAAAGGCCTCTGGTACTTCATGCCTTCGAATGCACCAGAAAACATCTTGGAATGTGTTTTGTATAAGAAAACCGGAAAGATTACCGCTGGTGCAGCACAACATATGAGAATGCATGGACTGCCATCCTGAAGCATTCTTTCACAAAACAAATGCAGTTCAAGGCAGCCACCAGTGCCTGCGCATGTATCCTGATGTTATGACACGTGCACAGGTTGTGACACAGTAGCAGGCATTTTGACGTTTTGCTTGTACGTTTAATTTCCCAATAAAAAACAGCCAATAGGCATTTTCGAGTGGTAAAATAAATAACAAAAATTGCATTGGAGGACAAATAGAACCAGCATTTGCAAAGCAATAGGTCTCGCATTTGCGAGAGTTTAAGCTATTGGCATTGTAAATGGCATTGCCTTTTATTTATTTGTTTTGATAATTAACACATAAATAAAAGGCATTGTCATTTACAATGCCAATAGCTCAAACTCTTGTAAATGCGAGACCTCTGCTGCTATTGTCTCGGGCTGCTTGGAAATTGAAAGCATGCATGGTGCGCTGAAGGTGGCAGGTAAGTAGGTCATGCCTGCAGTAGGAAAAACGCATTGAAGAAAATAGTGCTTAAAGACTAAATAAGACATACCGTTTAACAACTGAAGTAAAAGGGCCAGTCCTCATGGGAGGTTACAAATGAAGACAAGGCGGTACTAAGGAGGTACTAACAAGCCTATTAACAAATCAGAAGCCAACATTTACAAAGGACAATGACACAAGCCAATGAAATATATGGGCGGAAAGTGGGCAGAGCTTCAAGTCCTTACTCAAATACAGCATGCCTCGCAGAGCAGCGAATGCGCTGCCCAGGCTCGACCTAAAAAGATGTTAATTGAACAGGAAAGAATTTCTTTCAAGGTTTATTGAAGTTAAAGAAAGGAAATAACTAGGGTGTCCTGCACCGCTTAACTTTAGGAAGTGTAAAAAATTATAAAGTCTCTTTAACATTCAAAAAGTGTATTTCATTAACATGCACAACTGTAACACCTTAGCACATAGAATATATCTGTGCATTGAGAAGTATTTTTTTGTGACAGTTTTCAAACCTGAATTTAGAAACATTAATTCTTCCCCCACCTTGACAACAATGCCAATAGTGAACAAGTCGGTTGTTATATGCACTCTTTGGATGGCCTGGGCTTTTATTATACATGAACAACATTATAGTTTATTAAATCAAACACAGGAGAAGGTTTGAAAAGCACACATCCTGAATTCATGTATTTCGAGGTCCTCTTATATGTGATAATGAAGAAAAGGGGGGGAAAGTGAAATAAAACTATTGCCTAGGATTATACAATTTGGTTAAGTGGAGAAGCTGGGATTAATTCTAGGTTTTCTGGTTTCACATTGTACAATTCAGCCACTAGATGCATGTGCTTTGCTTCCCCTACACCTACCTTACCACCAGTTCCCCCCACCCCTGACCACCACCCTGCAGACATCAATGCAGCCCTTGGTCACATCCCAGACTAAACGTTTTGGCCCCTTGGAAAATGTTTGTGAGTACCCTGGTCTACAGGAAGGATATTCAGTCTGCAGGCCCAAAGGTGGCTGGCAACAGCACACCCTGCCCCAGGCTCATGTTTGTTTATGACAAGAGTTCGCAGATCCTCTGAGGCTCCCAGCAAGCTGGTTCATAGCAGGTCTTAAAGTGGGCTGGGTCCTGCTGGTGCTCAGCACCGGCAGTTCTAAAAAGCAGCTGCTGAAACAGTCCCTATCGGGCTCTCCATTTCTGCCCTCACCCTCAGTGGGAAAAAAAAATCTTAACTCTGCAGCAGTGCCACCCTTCACTGCAACTTCAAAGAGACTTGTTATAGTTCAGTCTCCTCATTTCAGAACTGAAGCATTTTCAATATTATATACAACAAAGCCATAGTTGTTGCTTATTTATCTTAGGCAACTAACAACCATTGACAAAGCCAATAGTTCTGGCTCGTTGTAGGTGTAATGTTACTTGTTGTATTATATATCTGGATGCAATGACAGAAGCAGCAAAATACCAGCCGTGCAGCACACTATGCTAGGCACAGGTTTTTAGCTTAAGTGTTTTAAGCCACACCCTTAATTACATCGACCACGCCCCTTTGAGAGACCCCACAGTTTTTTTATCCCACTTAAAGCCCTGGTTCATAGTACCTGCAGGCTTCCTCCAGCCAGTACCGTGCCCCAGTAATGTGGCCTTCCAAGTAAAACTCAGCAGCATGGGTGATGTAAGTCATAAGTGGCATCGATGGAATAAAACGTGCAATACCTCAAAGTTCAAAAAGTGCAGCACGGTTTAGCAAAACACACAATCACCAAAAAAATGCAATGATCAGGACCAGAAGAAGAAACATTTCCTTTTTATTTCGACTTGTAATTTGAGCAACTTAACACACAGATGAGACGTGCGCCTTCTGACCCCCTACTCACAGCTAGCACTCAGCCCCTTTTAAAGCATCGTGAAGGGTGGAAACTTTCTGAACGCTGTTAATGCCTGAAAGGTACCTCAGAAGGTTGAGCGCCTTCTATCGCTGGCACTGGCAGCTCGCAGGTTCAAGTGCCGGCTGACTTGCCTCAGCCTTTCATCCATTCTAATGGCGATAAAATGCGTACTAGTGAGTTTTTGGTGATGCAGTATAGACCCGTGTCTGTTGAAATGAGAGACCCACGTCTGCTCACCCTTATTAGAGGGCAGACAGTGCTAGGTCACGGTTGTGAAGTGATAACTGTGCTGTCTCTAAATGAGTGTGTGTGCTGATGGGACGTGTAGGCCACATTTGTTTGATTTTTTATAGATTAAGTATGAGAATACAATATTATAGCGCGCTGCAAGGCTTCGGGAGGGTTTCTATGCACAACTTCAGAGGCCCAGTCAGCAGTGAAGCACAATACAGCTTACGCCTTTCTGCAGATGCTTACCTGGTCTCGAAGAGACGGCTGGACGGGTGCCAATGTAGCATTCTCTGGCGGCAGCGATGAGCTGGAATCACAAGGCGCTTCTGTGAGGCGCTGGGTGTGTGCCGTTCTTTGTTCTGCCGTTGAGGACCAGCAGCTCTGTAAGCCCAGCGCTCAGTGTCACCCTGGAGTGGGTGGATCGGCAGCCATGCTCAGGGCCGCCGGTGTTAACACGGAGAGCAGCGGTGTGTCTAGCTGCATAGACATCGAGGACAGACACGCCTGGGAGAATAGAACGAGCTCCTTACTAACGTGACGGCCATCTTCGAAAGGAGGGTTTCCAAGTTTCTGTTGCGACAGAACAATTCCTGAGCGGCAATCTTTATTAGCCTGGCTGAATTAGCATACATTGCTAAATTGTATACAACGTCCCTACTATGTTTTGCTAGCATATACGGTGTGTGTAGGATTAAGTCTTCTGTGCCTAGCCAAGTACCTTTGGGTGCCTCTTCTTCGGTTACACGCTAGTAAGGCTTTCAAGATGTATTCATTTATTTTTGCAGTTTCATATAGTACGGACATTTCTCATGGCACTGCGGCTTTGAAAGTGAAAGTGGGTGTGGCCCACTGAACGTAAGCAAAGCACGTTGTGGTGCCTAACGTCACCAGCAGGCTGGACTACGGAAACGCCCTCTACGCAGGAACGACGGCTAAGCTCCTGAGACGGCTGCAACGCATCCAGAACGCCTCTGCACGTCTTATCCTCGACATCCCCCGACGCAGCCACATCACACCCCACCTGAGAGACCTGCACTGGCTCCCTGTCAACAAGAGGATAACCTTCAAGCTCCTCACCCACGCACACAAAGCACTCCACAACTCCGGACCAGCCTACCTCAACAGACGACTCAGCTTCTACACCCCCACCCGCCAGCTCCGCTCGACCAGCCTCGCCCTCGCCACAGTCCCCCGCATCCGGAAAACGACCGCCGGCGGCAGATCCTTCTCCCACCTCGCCGCCAAGACCTGGAACACCCTCCCCACCAACCTCCGACAGACCCAAGACCTACTGGCCTTCAGAAGACTCCTCAAGACCTGGCTCTTCGATCAGTAGCAGCACCACCCCCTTCTTCCCCCAGCGCCTTGAGACCCTCGCGGGTATGTAGTGCGCTTTATAAGTGACATGATTGATTGATTGATTAACGTAGGGAAAACTCAATAAATAAAAAAGTACACGTACCGTGTAACAATCAAGTAAAGGGGCCAGTAGCCTTGGGAGGATACAAATGACGACATGGCGCTACTGAGGAGGGACTAACAAGCCTCATAATGAATCAGAAGACAGCATTTACAAAGGACAAACACACAAGCCAATGAAAAACAAGGGCGGGGGAGTGGGCAAAGCTTCTCTCCGTACTGAACTACCACAGACATTTGCAAAACAGCGCTTGCGCGCTGGCTCAGGCTCGACCTAAAAAACTAATCGTTTTAAAGAAGCAAGCAGTTATTGACCCTTTAGACAAAGGTTATTTATTTATTCATTTATTAAATTGGAAAATTTATAATAAAGCAAAGTTGGGAGGGAAAAGCGGGAATGTGACTGTGAACGTGCCGGCTTGGAGGCCCTTGGAGAAAAGTGACTGTCTTTTTGCAACTTTCATAGAAGCATGAGGTAGTGTTACTTCATGGATACCAACTGTCCTATCTTATAGTGTTTATGCCTTTATTTTAATAAAAGCATTTTGTTTAACCTTCATGTAAGGAAACTTTTACACCGTTTTTGTTGTTTATAAATAAGGCTCCCTGTTTTCCGTTTTTACTGATTTTTACAGATAAATACAGACAGAAAACCATTTGTTTTCTTGTCTGTATTTATTTTTAAATGTGGATATTGGGTGCTTTTTGAGTGATTGTAAATACACTTTCCCATGACTGCCAAGCCAATACCTATGTGGATTGATAGGTAAGGGGGTTAAAAAAAAAAAGAATTTTAGTAAAGAGTCTTAAACAGCAGTAGATATACACAAGGCTGATAATGAAATGTGCATATTTTCATATAAGTGCATTGATTTATCTTCTGCGGGTGTTCATATAACTGAAACCTAGTAGGCATTCAAGCATGACTGCATATTTATTGGTTAAATAAATGTGGAAATATACCAGTTTCAGCTTTATTTTTTTCACAAAATCCATAATAAATATGGATAAATACAGATAAAGTTGACAAAAAATAAATATGGATAAATACAGACGGAAATGTCAAAAAAATAAATACCATAAAACCGGGAGCCCTATTTATAAATCATTAATGGATGACACTGTTTGACTTATCTTAACAAATCCGAATATATCTGTAAAAATAAACAAACGGCCTGCTTTCGAACACTTAGTTTTTATATAGAACTATCAAACAATGAAAGAAATCAGCCAGTTTGGTTCTTCTGTTACTAGAAAGAACACAAATGACATGCAATTAAGCTGGAAACTCAGAATATTATTTTCATTGCGCCTGCTACTGCAATCCCAAAACCGTGCTGCAATATGAATCCTATTGGTAAAATGTGCCCTTAATAACCATAAATATATTGCATGCAATTTGTGGACACGCCGTCGCCATGGGTCGGGTTATCCTCAGAAAACAAGCATTGGCAATGCCAGTAGGTCTTATGACTGCACTGTCAACCTGACCTCAAAATCCATGTGCATTGACTGCCCTCCTCCAATCTGTGCTACTGCTTGAGAGAAACGCCATAAAGTATCTAGTTATCTAAAACACTTTAATACATTGGAAAGGTATGTGTGTGCCCCTAAAAGGTCAGGCACAGACAGTTGGATAAATAAACAAAATGATCACAGCTAGGTGAAGGACAAGCACTTTTTTGTGGAAGCACACAATTTCTGCCCAATCAAAATAGGTGCTCCTAGATCCCAACATGTGGGCTGAGCCAAAGCCCCTCTCCCGGTGACACTTCACATAATTGTGTGGTGCCAGCTGAGCTGTCAAGCCAGACCAATGAATATCTGCTACCCTCTCCTGCAGGAGAGAGTCCTTGTGAGGGGAACTTTGGTGCCACTTTATGTAAATTGGGCCAGCGGGCTCTTTATTAAAAAGGAGAAATATCCAGATTCTCGTCCTACGGCACCATATTTTCCAATTCAGAAAGCCCCAGCCCTTGGTGTGCGTTTCCTTTATCTCCATGGTGAAGCAATTACTGCCACAAAGTTGGCAGTCATAAATCTTGTGGCAAACTGTACATTCAGATGCTTAATAATCGGCGGGTAGTGAGCAGCTCTTTATGTTTTTTATTAATTGTATTTCATATTTGCTATAGAGTTTTAACATGACAAGTGCAGGAAGCACATGTACGTATAAAAATACTTTTGATATGTCCCATAGTAAGCAGAGGCAAGCTGCAATCTTTCAATATTAAAAATATATACTGTGATCTGTTGCTTTATTTTTTTGTTTTTAGACAGCCAACCTCCAGAAAGCAACACGTGATTTTTGAGAGTAGAAAGCACAGTGGCTGGTCAGAAGTGGCTGTTTAGGAGGCATCGGCTTTCCTTCATACCCTCAGGGCAGTGAGGTTTTTTTGGTCTTTAGTCTTGATCTGTGATAAGGCTGTGGTTGATCCGTTTATGGCCCTGTGTTTGTTGGTACGTAGTGAAACTGTACTCGCAAGCCAGTTGGCTGGAGTCTGTGGAGGGGACACTGCATTGAGAGAGAACAGGAGGCTAAATGTATCTTGCTTTGAGGACTCTGATTCTTGAACAAACTAATCATGGGTGCTGCCTGCTCATCGTGCCTTCTGCTCTGCTTCCTTTTGGACCAGTAAGAACATGGAAAGGGGAAATCTAAAATATGGATCATGAACAGATCACCATTGTGTACAGTAGTGTGTTAGGTAAAGCAGAGATGGGTAGGGGACCAAGGGATGAGTGGAGGTGGGAGGCAGTGGCGGCTGGCATGGATCGGGGGTGACAAGGCTGGGGGCAGGAGGGGGATGGATGTAAAATAAATAAATAAATAAAACTTACCTTATTGCCGCAGCGTCTCTCCAGTCTCTCCTCTGTGTCAGGACTCAGCCAGAACAGGAACCTGGAAGCACCCAGGCTCCTCTGACCAATCACAACCCTGCAATGCAGGATTGTGATTGGTCTGACTGCCGTGGTTCAGAGCTTAGCCAGGGAATGGGGGCCCGGGCATGTTCTACACGCAGGCTGTAATGCAGCCTGCGTGGGGAACATGCAATGTGCGCGTGACTGTTTGGCCGGTCCAAGCATTCATGCGCACTTGGAGAGGGCAAACCATTCCTCCCCTGCCCTGAGGCAAAGCAGCCCCATCCGCCCCGGCCGAAAAGCAGCATGAACAAATACAATGATGATAACATTCAGTTATTATCATTTTATTTTTCGTTTAGTTACACTACTTAAAAGTAGCGGGATGATACTCCTCTGCCTTAGCGGAGTAGACGCCAGTGATGGGAGGGAAGAACAGATAGTTGAGGGGGAATGAGAAGAGCGCTGTGGTCACATGAAAATTTTAAAAATGCTGTAAAGCTGCACAGAAGTAAACCTGAAAACAGATGAGAGCAAGGAGAAGGGAGTGTAGAATAACATAGAAGTTGTATACAATAAACAAAGAACTTGGTGACTTAAAAAGCACTTTAAAACCCCATTCGCATTAACGTGAAAACGGTCATCAGTAGGAAGCAACAGAGACATTGTTTGCTAGACAATGAACAAAGGCAGTGGAAAAGAGGTTCAAAACATTAAAACTAATTACACAGGAGGGAGAGTGGAAAAAACACATGTAGCCCCATGCTTTGCTGAGACACAAAGAAAAAAGTAGTTCCCTGAAGTATGATACAAGTTATCCAATCAAAAGAATGGAGAAGTGGTTATTCTTCAGGGGAGAGACAAACACAAGACAAGATGGACAAGATGGAGCAAGGAAAGTCTACAACATGTTGTTCGCAACCAGAAAAGTGTACTTTCTGGGAGGCTCGACCTAAAAATCAGAGGTCTAGATAGCCAGGGCTTTCTCAGTGTGTGAGTCTGTCCTATATTTCTGACTGGTATTTACTGTCTTATAAGAGAATGTTGTTAGCGTTGGTTGAAAAGCCCACATTTTGTGTGTCATGAGGCATAGACATAGCACCTTAATCAGGTTACTTGATTAAAATTATATTGAAAATATCCATTTGTTATGGGCCGTAGAATATTTTGTCTGTCGAATTGCATGAAAGAACAGAAAAAAATCTTTTAGCGGGTAATCATCAGTTAGCTTAAACCACAAAGAAGATGAAGCTATGATACAGTTTGTTTATTATGATTACGTTAGATGGTCATAGTGACAGATCCAGTTCATTCATAAATGGCATATTTTTTTTTTGTAAAACTTTTTATTAAAGACAATGGCTCAACATTTACATCACAGCAACAATTAATGCAATGATTCACTTTTCATAACGTATACATACATTGGTGATGGTGATTATATGCGATAATGATTGATACTTCAGTGCTACGTTCTCTATACAACAGGTGAGGTAGGAGGGGAGGGGATAGAGGGCGGAACACAAATGTTACCCCTATTCACATTCCATTTGCCCCATACTTGTGACCTCTTTTTCGGGCATCCCCTGGCCCTTATATACAGTCTTTTCCCTCATCATGCACCAATCCATGTCTTTTTCCCAGGCGTCTACTGTTGGTGCTGTCGTCGCTCCCCACATTCTGGCGACATTCCGCTTGGCGACCATCAGGCCCAATTTCACCCACGTTTTTTCTTTACTGTTCAGATCTGTGGATTCCAAATATTCAACAAGCATCTTTTGATTTCAAGATCCGTTCTTAACCCCAGAGCCTCCTTCATACTAAGGTGTACTCCCCTCCAGTATCGTTCGATATGTGCACATTCCTATATTATATGTAGAAACGAACCCTCTTGACCACACTGCCGCCTGCACCCAAGATCGTCCCTACTGCCCATCTTGACCATTATCGGCCCTGTCACATATATCCTGTGGAGTATCTTTAGTTGCACCAACCTGAGTCTAGCGGAGATCGCCACCTCTCTGGGAGAGGCCATTCCCCCTGCCATTCATCTTCGTCCAATTCTGATATGTCCCTCTCCCAACTCCTGCAGAGTTTTGCAAGGGGGTCCTGAGCATGATTGATTAGCTGTTTGTAAGTTAGGGATATCGCTTTTGTGGGCATATATCCATCCAGGAGCCTATCTTCCAGTGGTGAGGACCCCCCTCGGAATCTGCGCCAACAGGGCGTGGCGCACCTGTAGGTATCTAAAACACTCTGTATCTGCCATCTCGTATTCTTGTTGAAGGGTGGCGAAAGACACAACGTCTGGTGGGTCCAATCAGCTGAAATTTTGTGGGTTTGGAATAGAGTGCCATGGTGTAGTCCCCACCAGGTAGAAGCCATCTGTCCATTCTGTAGCCTGGGTCATCTCGATGTCGATATGTGCAGTGGTTGATGGCAGTCAAGTGGGCCGTTTTTGTAACCACAAAGCCCAGAGAAGATCTGGGGAAAAGGAACCAGAGGCACGGGGTACTAGGAGCCGGCAGCCTCCGTCATAAACTAATAATCACAAATAGGGCCGCTCCCAGCTGGATGTTTCTAGAAGCTACAGTGTTTTATAATGTGAGTGAAGACATCTCACAAAAAGTGAAGGACTGGTCTCACACACCACCTGGTGTCATGCTTCATCATAGACCAGTCCTCGCCCTCTAAAAACTTGGTTTGATAAAGGGCGGGCATACACCTGACGACAGGGATGCACTTCTAAACTAAGTGGGGGCCCATACAAACAACAAGTGAGTTAAAAGGCCATTATAGATGCCAAATTAATTTTAATGTGACTGTCATCTATATGGTGGTTAAAAAAGAAAGTCGGTGCCGTAGGGATTCTAATGTCCCTCCACCGAATCTGATATGGTCGACATGTTTCTGCCTATCGGCCCTAAGGGCTCTACGGCATTCATCAGGACCTCAAAGAAAAGTTGGCGGGCTGAACTCTTACCAGATTGTGGTGGAAGAGTTCCCACTATGTGGGGTGAAGAATCACACTCCACTAAAGCGGCCTTATTATAAAGCCTGTGAAAAAAAGGGAGACAAACATACAATCAAAAGTAGCATCTAAATACAATATGGAAACCACTGGCAGTCATCCACATGCGTCAACCAGTATCGTGGGTGACTATAAGTGCACAGAACGTGTCAATCATAAGTGCACTCAGTAATAAGTATGGAGACTACTACTTCCACAAAGTGCTTACCCTAATATATGGGACATGGTGCCCCATAGGAGGGTAAGTGCAGCAGACCCCTTCGGTCGAGCTGTAAGTGAAAGAGGAGAAAAAAGGAGACATAGCGACATATGAAATATTAGCGGAAGAAAATCCAAGTATTAAAGCCCAGAGGTACAGCGGTACCTCTTGAGGACGCTGGGTTCACATACCAGCAACAACAAGAGCCAAACACTAAATGCCCAATAGTCAAGCTATAGCTATAGCTTGGATACAGTTATCACCAGGTTGTGACACCGGATCCGGACATGATTTCAAACACCTGATTCCGATCACGCTCATTTTAAACGCTTATTGACAGCCGTAGGCACTATAAATAGCCGGAGAATTCTCTACTCATTTACCGTCGAGGAGGGGAAGCAAGCACACATAGGTGATATCGCGGAGGCCACATCACGATACAGTAAGGGTGTGAATGCGTGTATGTATGACTATTGGGCATTTCGTGTTTGGCTCTTGTTGTTGCTGGTATGTGAACCCAGCGTCCTCAAGAGGTACCGCTGTACCTCTGGGCTTTAATACTTGGATTTTCTTCCGCTAATATTTCATATGTCGCTATGTCTCCTTTTTTCTCCTCTTTCACTTACAGCTCGACCGAAGGGGTCTGCTGCACTTACCCTCCAATGGGGCTCTATGTCCCATATATTAGGGTAAGCACTTTGTGGAGGTAGTAGTCTCCATACTTATTACTGAGTGCACTTATGATTGACACGTTCTGTGCACTTATAGTCACCCACGATACTGGTTGACGCATGTGGATGACTGCCAGTGGTTTCCATATTGTATTTAGATGCATCTTTTTGATTGTATGTTTGTCTCCCTTTTTTTCACAGGCTTTATAATAAGGCCGCTTTTAGTGGAGTGTGATTCTTCACCCCACATAGTGGGAACTCTTCCACCACAATCTGGTAAGAGTTCAGCCCGCCAACTTTTCTTTGAGGTCCTGATGAATGCCGAAGAGCCCTTAGGGCCGATATGCAGAAACATGTCGACCATATCAGATTCGGTGGAGGGACAATAGAATCCCTACGGCACCGACTTTCTTTTTTTTTTTTTCAAAAATATTTTTATTGGAAATTTCACAAAATACAGCATATAACTTTGCAGTAAGGGTCTCACCTCCTTGAGACTACGGGATCAATGCAGTTGAGATTTGTACTTAGCAATCAAACATGTAAATATCGCCCTCCACCCATTCAAAGCAAGGAGCAAAAGGAAGATACAGTGTCTTAAATAGCCGGGTGGTGGACCAACCCGTCTTGCCCGTACAAGGTTTTGTCACAGAGAGCACATTTTCTCATCCCTCTTCAGTAAAGCACTCTCTGGTGCCCCTCTTATTAGGAAGCCGCGGACCGTAGTGTCTGCTATTAATATGAGACTGCCCCCAACTATGGAGCAGACAGAACAACATATAAAGAACCAGAATCCCATCCCTTCCCTCCCAACATGTTGGTGGCCCTGAAGTGTAACTCCAATGATTCATTCCACAAGCGAGGGGGGTCGGTTCTAAATCTGGAAAAGGTGTAGCGCTCTAAGGGAGGCCGGACAAACCGCAGATGGAAGGCCCCGGGAGAGAAAGGAGACCAGCAGACCCCATCGAAACTCGAAGTTTTTAAAAGCGTCCCTAGACACATCTGACATTCGCTCCATGCTAAGTAGGTTCCACAATCTGGAGTGCCACAGGGATATCGCCGGAGCCCCGTTCCCCTTCCACGCAGCCGCTAAAGTAACTTTCGCAGCCCCCATACATAGCCACATGATCTCCTTGTCTGCCCTGGTCTGGTGTTCCAAAGAGGGATCGCGCAGGCCCAGTAATACCCCCTTCATAGTGGTCGGGACCGGGTAGCCTAACATCTCCTTAATCTGGGCCAGTATTTCCTCCCAGAATGGACGAATGTGTGGACAATCCCACCAAATATGTCGGAAGTCGCCCAGTAATCCACAACCCCTCCAACAGCGGTCTGATGTATTAGGGAAAATTTGTTTGAGCCTCGAGGGGTGGAGATACCAGACCATCATGGTCTTAAGATGCGCCTCTCTAAGCGGTATGGAGTGGTTGAATTTCCCTATGTCCGACCATAGATGAGACCATTCGTCCTCTGAAATGTGTCGCTGTAGGAGTCCCTCCCACATTGCCATGTAGCGCGGGCGCGGGGAATGGATAGTGGTGAGCAGGAGTCGATAGAGGAAGGAGATCGCGCCCCTCATTGTCGTGGCTTTAGTGAGAAAAGCTTCAAATTTCGTGAGAGGCCTAGTAGCAGCCTCCCGTATTTGGGGGGCCTGAGCCCAGTGCATCAGCTGAGTGTAACGGAATTGTTCGGTGTTTTGCAAACCAAAGTCTCTCTTGCAAGCATCAAATGTGAGGGGGTCGTAGGTATGAAAAAGATGCGTCAGTGCCAGACACCCTCCCTCCCGCCATGCATCGAATGGACCCGCCTGCAAACCCGGCGGAAAAGCCGAGTTGAAATGTATGGGCGTAAAGGGGGAGGGAAATGAAGTCCATCGCTCATCCTTGGTTACCGAGTCCCAGACCTGCACAGTTGTGCGTGTAGGCGTACTAATGTATGCGTTTACAGGTCGATCGCGTTTGGGTCGCCAAATGGGGTCCCAAATAGTCCGACCAGTCACACTACGGTCCATGTGGAGCCAGTGTTTGTCAGAGTCATGTTTTACCCACTCTATCAACACCCGGAGTTGGGCAGCCTTGTAATACAACTGAACGTCTGGTAAACCCACCCCTCCCTCCGCCCTGGAGCGTCTAAGAATAGAAAAGGAAAAGCGAGCCCTCCTCCCCTGCCACACAAAGTTGAGAAGCATAGACCTAGTGCGTTGAAAAAACTCCTTCTCCATGTTTATAGGGAGTGCTTGGAAGAGATAAAGGAGTTTGGGTAAGAGTGTCATTTTTATCGCATGAACGCGTCCCAGCCAGGACAGGAAGAGGGGCTTCCACTTAGTGAGCTCACGTTGTAGTTGTGTAAGTATGGGTGGGAAGTTAGCCGCATACAGATCCTCTACTTTCGGTGTGATCTGGACCCCCAAGTATTGAATGGAGGATGTGGCCCATTGGAGAGCTGTGAGAGACGCAGTCTATCAACCTCCGCTTTAGGCAAAGTAAGATTAAGAATCTGTGATTTATCCATATTGATCTTAAACCCCGCCACCCCCTCGAAGCGTGTTAGTTCCTCTTGTAGTGGCGGTAGGGATTTAGCCGGGTCTGTGAGTGATAACAGAACATCATCTGCAAAAAGCGAAATTTTATGTTGTTCCCCGGTGAAAGGGATCCCCTGAATTGCCGGATGTGCTGTAATCGCGATGGCTAGCGGTTCAATGCTGAGAGCGAAGAGCAATGGCGAGAGAGGGCAGCCCTGCCTGGTGCCCCTAGAATGCCGAAGCGAGGTCGACGCCACGCCATTAACCGTCACGCGAGATCGGGGTTGCTGGTAGTTAGCCCGAAGCATGGTAAGAAAGTTAGGGGCGAAGCCAAAAGCCTCCAGAGTGCGGAAAAGAAAGGGCCAATCCACCCTGTCAAACGCCTTTTCTGCATCCAATCCCACCAGAACGGCAGGAATTCGGCGCTTGTGTGCTTTTTCTATTAAATGGACAATGTGACGCGTGTTGTCATGGGTCTGACGCCCTTTTATAAATCCGGATTGATCCGGGTGAATAAGGTCTGGTAGTATATCATTTAGCCGCCTAGCCAGAATCGAGGAGTAGATATTTGCGTCTAGGTTAAGCAAGGCTATGGGCCTGTAGGAAGAGCAAGATTGTGGGTCCTTCCCCGGTTTGGGTATGACTGTGATCACCGCTTCCGACATAGAACCGGTAGTCAGCCCTTCCGTTGCCATTTTATTAAAAAGCCGCGTCAAATGCGGGGCAATGTCCCGTGCATATGTCTTATAGAAAAGGGCAGTAAGACCGTCCGGTCCCGGTGCTTTATGCGGCTTGAGCGCCTTTATGGCCGCTGTAACCTCATCAAGAGAGATGGGCGCCGACAGGCGGTCATTATCCTCCATCGAGACCTGTGGGAACTGGAGATTCCTGAGGTAGTCCTGCTGGGCGGTAGAATCTAATCGTTCCCCTATATACAGCTTGTTATAGAAATCGCCAAAGATAGCTGCCTTATCCTCATCATCATGGGTGATGTCACCCCGAGCTCCTCGGATACCCCCCACATATTCCCTAACCCTCTTATCTTTAAGCTGTCGTGCCAGTTGTTTGCCAATTTTATTGCCTTGCGAATAAGAGAGTTGGCGTAGCTTGAGTAGTGTGAATTCTGCCCGGTTGGAATATATAGAGTGGAGTTTCCCCCGCAGTGCCGTTAGGTTGCGTAGAGTCTGTCGCGTGGGGTGTGCTTTGTGATCCCGCTCGATGGCTGATAATTCCGTCTCCAGCTTTACCCTTTCCTGTGCTCTTTGGGAATTCAATGCCGAGTTGAGAGATATGCACTGTCCACGAAAGACGGCCTTAAAGGCGTCCCAGTTGGTATATTCGGATGTATCGTCGGGCTGATTAATATTGAAAAAATCCGTAATACTTTCCCTTAGTTTCGTACATGTTTCTTTATCCCGCGATAGAGCGGGCGGAAAGTACCATCTGGGCGGGGTCACCCGACCCACTCCCCACGCTAGTGATATCGCCAAAAGGCTGTGGTCGGAGACCGCAAGGGGAAAGATTTTCGCAGCCTGTAGGCCGCCTTGAAGTGATTGGCTCAAGAACACGTAGTCTAGCCGGGAGTAAGTCCGGTGTACGTAGGAATAGAAAGTATAATCGCGCGAGGTGGGATATATAGTGCGCCAGGCGTCCAGAAGGCCCATATCTTGAATTTTTTGCCGGATTTCCGCGGAGAACGAACTCGTTTCCGACCGGTGGGGGTGAGTGCTATCCATGTCGCTCTGCCAGGTTAAATTAAAATCCCCCATAAGGACTAAGGGGCCCTCCGCAAAGTCTACCAGCTTGCCCAAGAAATGCTGTAGGAAAGTGGATTGTCCCGTGTTAGGGGCGTAAACCGCGACAAATGTGCTTAGTCGCCCCTGAAGCCGCCCCTTCACCATGAGCCATCGTCCGTCCTTGTCCTGTTGTATATCTAGAGGTTGAAATCTTGTCGTCGAGCGGAACAAGAGCGCCACCCCCCTGTGTTTTGTGAGTGCCGAGGACTTGTAAATCAGCGGGTATTGCTTGTGTCGCAGTCTCGTATCATCTGATCTGGTCAAATGAGTCTCTTGTAGGGCCACTATGTCCAACGTGTGGTCAAGTATGTATTTCCAAACCCTCTGTCGCTTCTGTGGGGAGTTAAGGCCCTTTATGTTCCAAGTGCCGATCGTGATTGTCATGACAACCAAGGGGAAGAACAACTCATAATACCCATCTCGCTAGAAGTGCCCGCCCCGCCACTCGTCTCAGGGCCATCCCTGACCTCCTCCCACCCCTCACATAGAGCTGTGCTGCGTTGTTGTGTTAAGCCTACCACCTTGATAATTAAGAAGCCACCACCATGCCCCACCCACTCCCACCCTATAAACCCCCCAAAACAACCCCAAAAACAACTAACTACAACCCATCTAATGATGGTAATGAACAATGACATTACCCCTGTTGGGGAGATCATACCCCCCATGATTTCGGGGAGGCGGTGGGGCCAAAGTCCCCGTCCGCCGCAACCCGGAGCTTCACTATATTGGATATCTATAGAGAGTATTCCCTAGGGTCCATAATGGTGCATCTCAACGGCCCCTTCTAGTCAAGGCTGAAGCCCATCTAGATTACCCATGCACCCCCGCTCAGCTGGGGCCGGATATACAGAGTAGGGTCACTTCGTCGTGTATTTATACAGGTCTGTAATCCCTCCGCCCACCGATCAATGGCTGTGGGAGTCTCCAATGTCCCCCTTGTGGAGTATCATGGTGCTTGAGAGCTATTCTCGCCAATGTCAGCGGTGCGCAGTCCAGGGGCAATTAGTAGAGAGTCATCGGCGTCCCCTGCGGGGACCCATGGCCCAAGCGGACGCGCCCCGCTCCTCCCCACGAGGCCCTGTCGATTTGCCTATGGTCGACTCCACGTCTGGGAGACCTAACATGTCCAGGCCCGTCTGGAGATCAGTGACATGGCGTTGTTTATTGTTAAGTTCGAAACTGAGCCCGAACGGATAGGTCCACCGATATCGTATCTTGTCGTTGCGCAGCTTGGTAGTGATAGGCCTGAACATCTGCCTCCGTGCTAGTGTGGCTGGCGCAAGGTCTTGGTAGATCGCACACGTGTCATTTTGAAAGGAGACCACATCTTTTGCTCTGGCTGCTGCGAGGACTGCCTCCTTTACTCTAAAGGAGTGGAACTTGGCCAAGACATCCCTCGGTCTCCTTTTATCCCCCTGTGGTGAGGGCCCCACTCGGTGCATCCGTTCCAACTTGATTTTAAGAGGTTGAGAGCCCAGAATTTCTGCGAAAAGTCCTTCCAGGAATGCCCCCAAGTCTGGCCCCTCCGCACCTTCCACCAGGTCTCAGATACGAATGTTATCTCTCCGTGCACTATTTTCCAAGTCCTCCGTCTTGAGTTGAGATTGGAGGAGTTGATCTTTAAGCATCCGCACATCTTCCTGTAGTTCCGCCGTTTCCGTCTCCTGTTCTTGTTGATGGGCCTCTAGATCTAGCACTCGGGTGCCCACGGAGTCCACGTCGTGCTGCAGGGAGGTTAATTTCTCAGTTAAATCTGACCTCAGTTGCTCCATAGATGTCTTAATGTCCTGGCCTAAGTCTTTCCGCAGCTCAGATTTGAAGTCCTTAAACATCGCCACTAGGTCGGCCTTCATGATCGCCATGTCGTCAGCTGTGTCTTCGGTGCTCCCCAGGGTGCATTTTCCCGAAGTCGCAAAAAAGTCTGAGACTTTTGCAGACGCTCTAGACGTCCCCTTCTTGGGCGGCATACGGTCCCGTATCTCTCCTGCCGCTGCGCCGCCGTGTCTGGCAGGGCGCCCTCAGTGTAATACCTGCGCCGACTCGTTCCGATGCAGTGCCGGTGAACCACATTCCCGGGGCAAGCTGCTGATCACCGCGCCTCACCTCTGTCCTCCCCACAGTTGCAGGGCTTCCCGAGCTGTCGTTGTGGGACCCCCTGTGCTCTTCCCAGTGGTCCCTGCTCACCTCTGCAGCGCCGATGCGTTCCGCTGGGGCCCGAGAAAGGACCCACCCGCAGGCCACATCTATCGCCCAAGCGGGGGTCCCACGTGATCCGGGGTGATGCTCCCTCGCAGCATGTATCCCCTCCGAGCTCGTCTGCACGATAGGGCTGTCCAGCCCTTCCCTCTCGATAACTCGCAGCGGCGGTGATGGGCCTCAATTCTTCCAGGAAACTCTCCAGCAGACTCTCTCAGCATAAGCCGTAAATCATGCTCCTCATGGAGTTCAGGCCGGAGGAGCTCTCATCCCCAGACCCAGCGCACTGCGCAGCAGCGTGCCAATACAGCCATACGAGTGATCAGCGAGCGGGGTAGTGCCTCCCCAGAGCCCCAGCTCGCTTTACCCATCGGCCCCATGCAGTCACCAAGACCTCGCTCCTGCCCTGTCCACAGTTGCGGCACCGAGTCCCCAATGGGGACCCCCGAAATCAGGGGGCCGCCGAGTGCTCACCGTTCGATGCGCACGATGTATTCCTCGGCTCAGGCGCCTCCTAGTTGCCGGCAGCCATCCTCTTTAGTGCGGGAACAGGTCAGCCCATCGTCCGCTCATTAGCACGCACTCCTCGCCGCCATGTTGGGGTCAGGCACGACCCGGTCGGGAAGCGCGCCGCTCCGATTTCATCCCCGCCGCCGCCTCTCGTATCTCAGCAGCTCTCAGCCGCCCCTCTCTCACCACTGCATCCGTCTTTGAGCTGGGGGAGTCGGTCCGGAAGGCGCCGCGCCGTCCAGAAGCTACAGCGACTCTCTTCACTCGGCAGCCGCCATTTTGCCGGGCCCACCGCCGCCCGCA
Source organism: Calotriton arnoldi (assembly GCA_963921515.1). Classification (NCBI taxonomy): domain Eukaryota; kingdom Metazoa; phylum Chordata; class Amphibia; order Caudata; family Salamandridae; genus Calotriton; species Calotriton arnoldi. The sequence goes on from CAWUFW010007821.1 coordinate 960,781, forward strand.
CCAGTTTTATTTTCTACTTTCTCCGGGCTGATCAGTGCGATCGGAGGCCTCACATTGATCCCGACAGCTTCCGCCGTGCATCCGCGTCCCTTTCAGCTCATGGGACCCCCGGAGAACTCAGCAATTCGCTCCGTTGTCGCGCGCCGACCGGGAGCCGAGACGGATTACGTCCGCTC